>JAMJFZ010001203.1:13635000-14120000 GCA_026225945.1 Cricetomys ansorgei | reverse complement strand
TTCTTCAGACAGAAGGATGATCTGAAGACAGGCTACAGACGTAAGAACAAACAAGTAATTTATGAATGGTGTTGGCTAAGTATTCTACATGGTTCACACTTGTGGGATCACATAGACACAGAGACATATACACATAGATTCACTCTGTTCTTTCTGTCAATATGACATTGTTCCTGGAACTCTGTTGACATCACAGTCTGAGTGCTCAAGTCCTTTATATAAAATGGTATAGTGCCAACATACGAACTACAGAGTGTTAAATAATTAGTCATATCGCATAATTATGCAGAAATAAAAATAAGTATGGACCTGTTCAATAAGATTTATTCTTTCTTCCTGATCCTGTCTATTAAATCTTGGCTCAATGTAAGGAGAACTGATCAATGTGGAGGTCCAACAACACGATATAGACATCCATGCATGTTTTTATAACATCTGTACCGAAGATCATTTTCTCCATTTAGTTTAAGACAAAAGGCCTTAAGTTTGTGTGTGAGTGGTGTGGTGTGTGTGTGTGTGTGTGTGTGTATGTAAGCTACAGTAAAACATTGTTACATTAGTCTCATTGTAGATCTCCACTCGTCTTTCCAACCCATGTCCAAGTGTTCCTTTACCACAAATGTTCACAGTGACATGTAATAACACTCCCAGGCACACACACATGCACTCCCACCCTGCTCCCTCCCTGTACCTTGGAGTGATGGTTATTCTTCCCCTCTGAATGTCATTTCCTCCTTCGCCAACATGGCAAATCGCCCTGGCCTCGCACATTATAGAACCCTGCCTACTAATTACTTGAAGCTCTGGCGCTCTTTTTGAAGATGAAAAGCTCTAGCGTTCTTGTTCAGTTCCTTGGCCTCAAATAAGAAGTCACATCATATAAAAGTTTCTGGGGGATTTGTTATCAGCCCTCTATCTAAAAAAAAATGTCACACCACAATTCCGATTACAACTTTAATGACCTACTATTAAAACTTCCCAAGGCTAACATATAATTAGTCCAGTTTATAATTAGTAGTTTAAAAAAAAACACATTTGTTTCAAGTAAGTAAGAACTGACTGGGGTTTCTGGAAGTATGCTACATCATTTGATATATCTACATCACGTGTATATCATTTAATATACAAAAAAGGAGATATATAAAGAAATACCGGGTGCTTTCTATTTGTCAGAGTCTTTGCTAGACACTCAACATAATTGGCTACACATTCCATTTGACTGTCTTGGGTCAGCATTATTTTATTTGCAGTTTTGCAAACAAAAGCGGAGGTGTGAAACGATGTTGCAATTTGATAGTGTCACAAAACTGGTAAGAAACGATGTGATGGTTTCTGCTCTGGGACTTTTGACAATGACCTTTCCATTTCTGAGCACGGAAAAGCTTCTTCATTTTCTGCGCCTACAGTTGTCTACCTACACTCTAGGATGTTCAGTATGAGTCGGACTTCTTGCTAGGAAACAGGAGCAGATGATAACAACACAGGAGAAAAGCTCACGAGGGTATTCTTGGTGTATGTGAGGTATCTCGAACAGGTGTACTTGTAGATGTCAGCCTTTCCTAGAGAGACTGAAAATGAGTTATCCAGAGGAGCTTGATGGTGAGCAGGAAAAAGACCTGGACAAAGTCTCCTTGAACGGAAAGGAAATGTAATGCCAACCATCATAATAATTGTTGTCTGGGGACAGTAATTTGGTCTTGTATTGTGGGGCTTTTCACACACATAAAGACCTTCAGGAGCATAGGTACAGAAGAGAGTGGAACACTGTTTATAAAGAAGACTTTTTCTTTCCACATATGCACCAGTGAACCTGGATGAGATCATGGAAGTAGAACATACCAAAAAATCTTGTTTATTCAAATATGAGTTTCCTTCCTTTAAAATGTCACTGTCAAGAATGAGGTCACACAGCACAACCTCTGGGTCAGGATGTAAACATTCAACCCTACATTTTCCTAGGTGTATGTCTTCGCTGTTGCACCTCTGTCATGGCGTCTTTCTGGGAATACTCTGGGGGAAGGCGCAGTCCTTTGTCAGCCCACATTGCCCAGTGAAGGAACTAGTAGGGGAGATGTTCTAATCGAGAATCACATGACTGCGGAGTGAGGAGTTTCTTTTCACAGATTAAATAGAAACCATTTTCTTTAATTATAAAATGGTTCCTAGAATATTTTAGTATTGTGTATCTACAGCTTAGTGATCAAAGCATTCAAATTTCTTGTTGCAGGATAATTTATATTGACAACCAGACTACTGGTTGTTCTTTATGGATCCTTTAAATTACATATAAAGAGCTTTGCAATCAGTGGTAATCAGTTTCCAACTTAATTTGCTTACCACGATGCTATTAGGAAAGAAGTAGGTAGCAGAGTATTAAGTCTCTTGGGTCTCTGATTTCTCCCTAACACCTTCCTCTATAATTATAAGTGCCTGTCATAAAATAAATCAAGGTTTCATTTTGGTTTGGACCAAAAAATTGCTTATTTTATCAGGGGTTACATCAACTGACTTCAATCCTAGTTCTGATCAGGAGAACACTGAACACTGAATCTCTATATTCCAAATCTTTCCTGTAAGATTTTTACAGGGCAGCTGGTCATACAAAAGTTTCTGTGCTGACTGGGTGCCAGATCTCAGTGGAGAAGGGCTTGTGTGTATATTTATACATATAAAGCCATTTGTAAACTAAGCTGAACACTAATATGTACAATCTTGGTTCTTTAGGTCTCCTTGAAGTTGCTTCTACATAATTACTCTGTTTCTTAGTAAAGTTCATATACCATTTCTCAACAATTGCACTAACACAGAAACATTCTCATTTTCTGTTTGATCTTCTGTGTATATATCCTCTCTAAATTCAAATGCTGATAAATTCCCCTTCATGGGATGATCCTCAGAGGCAGGGCCTTTGAAAAGTGATCAGACTGGGAAGTCAGAGTCCTTAGCAATGAGATTAGTGCCCTCATAAAAGGGATCCTAATGTCTAGTGTTCTCTTCTTGCTTAAGATATATGCTGAGAAGTTGACAGTCTGCAGCCTGGAAGACCCTCACTCACACCCTCTACTGTCACCCTAAAATTAGACACCAGAACTTTAAAAATATAAATGCTAGGATTTGTTTTGTTTTTGTTTGTAAAGTACTTAGCCAATGTATAGTAGCAGAAACTGGCTAAGTATGTTCTTAAACTAGCCTTTTCAGTGACATTGATATCCTTCAAGGTATCTTCCTGCCTGAACTGTTGAAATGTCAATAGTACTTACATATGTATTTTATTTATATTATCAAGTAGCTACCCTGCAACATTTCTACTTTGGTTAGAATTTAATAGTTAAACTAACTGAATCTCAGAAAACTTAAAGGGTTGAAAGGAGATGGTTTTCTGCCACCATAGCATTCAGAAAGTCTTTCCAACTCTTAAATCTGTCCCACTTTTCTGAATCTCACTCGAAAATGTTCAGTCTTATAATTTAGGAACTGAACTGTCATGTTCAGTGGGGATACCAAAGGAGATTCTTCAGGCTATGTCTTCATTCATCTTAAAGTAAAGATTAGCTGTGTATAATAGAAGCCTTGGATTTATATAGTGTAAAACACAGCTAGTAGGTTTTTAATAGTCAAGTGCTGACTTTCTCATGTCTGTGAGCCACTACACATGGGGTATCAGAAGCCTCATTCAAATATAGTTAGTAAAGCCAAAGATTGCTGTGGACCAATCTTGTAAATTCACCACTTTGACGCTGAGAAAGGGAGATTGAGGATTTTAGGCAAGCCTTGTCTATACAGCAAGACTCTTTCTAAAGCAAATACAACAAAACCAAATGTATTTAGTAATTAATAATTAAATAAGAAACATATATATTTATCACATAATATAATAAATTAATATGGTGATATTAATTTATAAACAATAGGCAAATAAATAAATAATAAATACATGATAGATTAATATAGTAAGAAATATATATATTATCTAATATGCCACCATATTTTCCTGTAAGACTATCAGATATAAGATATCAGATATAAGATATCAGATCCAAATTTAGGACTTGGTGTGTAATTCTCTCTGGTGAAAATCTGATCTTTTTATTATGGCACAATTCCTCCCACACCAAGGGAGAACCAAAGTACCACAGTCAAACTGAAAAGGCACAATCATATCTTTATATAAATATTTGCTGGAAGTCATAAGCAGAGCAAATCACTCCCAGCATTTTAAGAAAGTGAAACAAATGCAAAGGAAAATGGTAAAAAATAAGCCTGTGGCAGGAGTCTCTGTGGAGCCCTTTTGTCGTGCAGGGTGTGGTGCTGCAGCTGCTCACAGCAGGCATCTTGGGAAAGGGAAAGTTCACTTTCCTGAAGACGCATCCATTTGCATTTCCAGAGTGGGGGAAATGATGAGAGTTGAAGTAACTTGTTTTTTTTATTTTTTATTTTTATTTTTTTTTTGAGACAAAATAGATTCAGGAATAAAGAAAAAGATTACCAACAAATCCGAAGCACATCAGCCCTCTGTGGTACCATCCAGATTTCAACAACTGAGAGGCAGAGGCGGTTTTAACATCTGATCGTTTAAATATAAAATGTCCCCCATTAGAAAGTGTACTACAGTCCATAGTGTGTGTGTGTATGTGTGTGTGCTTTCATGTACAGACCGTGGTTTGACAGTGGATGTCATCTCCAATCGTTCTCCATCATATTCTTGAGACAGGGAACTGTGGTTTACTGACCTCACTGGACTGCCTGAACCATGAGCTCCAGAGCTCTCCCAGTCCCAGTCTCTGCAGCATTGGGATCCCTGCTTGTGTTCTGCAGCTGGATTTTACCCAGGAGCTGAGAATCTCAAGTCTGGCCCTCAGGCTTGCACAGCAAGCACTTTATCAAACAGAGGTGACTCCTCATCCCCAGACCATAAATCCTTAACAACTCATTAGCAACACCAGCCTCCAAATACAAAATAAGTAATTCTTCTCTGATTTTCAACATTCAACACTCAGAGAAAAATTTAGTTTCTTCCTATAAATTAGAAAATTTCTCGTGGTCAAAGGCGCCAGGACCCCCAGGTGACTTCAGTAAGCTTAGCAACTTAGAATAAGCAACTTCTGTTGCTTAGCTCTGGAACACTAGAAGCATCTGTGATCTCTCTCCCTTTCTTTCCCACCCCTTACACAAAAGCAGAAACCACAAGTTCTAGGCAATCCTCTGAACTCTGCAGAAACCCGATTACTTCTCCTTCCATTGGTGCGGCAACTCTGGTACTGTACTGTAATGTCCTCTTCTGTGGCCTCTGTCTCTACTCTTGCTCCCCCATACCGGTTTTCTACACAGAGATCAGGTAAGCGCTTGAGAGTATAAGTCAAGTTCTCTTACTTCTCAGAGCAAGTATCTAAATGATTTGTGATGGTATTTGAAAGTCCTTCTCCTGGCCTCCTGCCATTCTCTAATCTGTCTCTCAGTCAGAACATATAGCAACCACCATGTATACTCTTAAGCTTCTGGCTGGCTTTCATTCTCAGGTCACTGAGGTGTATAGATGGCATTCACGGTGAACACCGACCTGACCAGTAGCCCATTTCTGCACCCCCTCTCATGCCAGGTCCTAGCACCACCGCCTCACTCCTCCAGATTTCCTCTTTTAAAGACAACCATAGACTCTGCTGGAAACGAGCCATGAGATGCATGGTTCACTGACTTAAATTCCAGAGGTGGAGAACAGCAAGCTACTAACTTGGCTCTGCAGGTGTTTCTGATGCATCCTAAGGTCTGATGTTTGCTGTTCCACCACAATGAGCTGCTTTCTTTTATAGTGAGACACACATCAAGCATGCCTGCTCTAAAAGCTTCAGTTAGTTTATTAATGGTGTAAGCCGAGAAAACACTGTAAGACACCAATTTGTTTCATTTCAATGTTACTATCATCTTTATAACAATTTAAGCTCTTACAATTAAAAAAAGGAATCTCATTAATATTATCTAGTAGTAGATACTTAAAATGTCTGCTTTCCTATATCTAAAAGTAAACACTTAGGAGAGTATTTAAAAGATCAATCTCATTCAAAATAACAGTCAGAATGACTAGCTACCATTGAATAAAACTAACAATTAATAAGATCCTTTGGGGGGGGAATCGAAAATTTCATGAAGGAGCTAAAAAATTATTTATATAAATAGAGAAATAAAAAAATAATATGTTTCCCAAGTGGAAGTAACAGCATAATAAATTGGTAATCTCTCAAATTTAGCCACACATTAATAAAATTTCCCTGTGAGTCTGGATGTGTATAATTCAAATAAAATTAGACAGATCACTGGAATATCAAACTAGGTAATGAACAGGATCTTCCAAGTTCTATGCGGTGCTGGTCTAGGTGAAACTGTCCCTCTAAATATGAGCATTGTTGATAAAGAAAAGCAAAAGCTGCTGTTTGATAAGCATACAGTGAACAACAGGAGAAAGTAGCTGAAGAATGAAGCTGTGTGGGATCTATGTAAGGCTAGGTAGCTTGAGGAGTTGGGGTAGAAGGGAAGAATACAGAGTTCAGATAGCCAATCACATATGTGGAGTACAGAGTTGAGTGGAGGATCCGCAGACGCTCACCCATAATCAGAGAGAAACCCATATAGTTTACATGTTTCAGACAACAAATTCAGAAGAAATCACTGAAGGAAGTGATCACCATAAATTTAGGTTAGTGAACAACCAAAGTTGTTTTCTGAGTAAGGTACAAAAGAAAATGCATTCACAATTAAAAATGAATCCAGCTGAATTCCTAACAATGAATTCTAACATTTTGGCACGACTTAGTGTGGGGGGAAAAAAAAAAGTATGTTTAGAACTAGAGAAATGTCTCAGCAGTTAAAAGAATCTGCTGCTCTTCTAGAGCACTCAGGTTCAGTTCCCAATTTCAGGCGATCTGTTGCCCTCTTCTGGCCACTGTGGAAACTGCACTCATATGGTGGGTAGATACAAGATACATACACATAAAATACATACATTTTGTGTGTGTGTGTATAACAAGTATATACATATATAAAAATAAATTTTAAAAGAAAGCAAAAGACATACCAGCACTACAATATATAGCCAAAATTACTTTTTACGTATACATAATCCTGTCTTTAACAAAAGAGCGGCAAAAAACACAAGCAAAGACATTAATGTGGAAATAAATAAAAGCAAATCAGTCAAAGTTCTTTTGTATCTTACTCAGAAAACAACTTAGGTTGTTTACTAACCTAAAAGCCATCATCAAATTAAAATGAAGAAAGAAATCAGGAAACAAAAATGATTTTTTTTTGAAGATGATCTCTAATAATTAGAGCGATGAGAATTTAACTCAGAGAGTCTGTAAGATAACGGGTCTCGATCCTGGCCAATTACAGAAGTAATGGTGTGTGACGATCATAAGATAATGCTCAGTGTGAATGTGCCCTATCCCCAGGAACTCCTTTTCTGTCTGAATTCCCACAAGAGAGTCCTTACACTCATGCTGGAATTGATAAGTACCACAAAATAACTACATAATTTTTATACTAACTATGGAAGGCGGAGGCAGCCAAGGTGGCCCCATAACAGATATGTGTAAGCAAACACACCATTTAGAAATATGACAGAATACAAAGTCTGCAGTAAAAGCAATGGACTGTTCACTTCTCAGCAAAGATGAACAGAATTTTTGCTTCAGAAATCTTCTTGCTCTACATAATTTCTTTTCAGTGCTTAAAATATAAGAAAAGCTTCAGATTTAAAGACCAAAATAAAAATGAAACAGAAACTCAGAGCAGAGCATGGTCCTCTAGCCCCGTATTAATCAGCTACTGACCCAGGTCTGAGAGTCTGAGAGGACAGCAATCCATCCATGAAAGTGAAGAATAAAGTCAGACTCTGCGTGGCTTGGGGAAAGGAAGTCTAAGTCTTCATTTCAAAGAACATTGGCATCAAAGCCACAGAAGGGACGGGGGAGGACCCTGAAATTACAGGTCTGAAAGCACTGTCAAGGAGGAACACTGGTGATGTGCTGATGATGATGTAAGTCAGTTGATTAGATACATTGTAAACAGAAGATGTAATTTTAAATTAAAAGAATTTAGCATCTAAAACTGGCTGGTGGCTGTTTGATTGGGTACCGCTGTGCACATGTTCTAGAGGCCCAGGAAGAGAAGTCTATAGGAATACAGAGCTCAGGAGACCAGTGTATGTTGTGCTGGTTCCAAAATGCTTCCTGCTCTCCCTAATGTCATGGCCTCCTAAGAGCCAGTTCAGATCGGCTGCTCCTGGGTTCAGAGGGAAGCAGACCACAACATAAAGATGAGTAGTAAGACAGGAAAGCAATTAATATGGGGCAAAAAAAAAGTCAGAAAAAAGACCTGAAAAGTGGAACTCTCTTCAAATGAGAACAGAATCAGATGTTCAGAAGACATGAAGAATTAGGATCCTATAGAACTGTACTTAAAACACACCTCAGGTCAAATTTAAGGAAAACATTTGACAACTGCTTTCAAGATATTCAATGTGTTTGCTGAGATTAATTATCAACATAGAAGAGAAGCAAACTTTACTATTGAAAGTTAATTAGAAAGAATATATAATATATGTACTATATATCATATATAATATATTATACATATAATATATTTTAGACATATATATTATATATTATTGAGTCATAAGTATCACCCAATAATAAAACATATTTAAAAGTACAGTAATCATTTCTAGATACAGCTGAAAACAACTAATGAAAACATGACCCTAGGCAACTGGCCCACGAAAGCCAAAGGAACAAATCATTATAAAAAAAAAAAATGTAGCGTGGAAGGAAATGCTATCCATGAAAAACTAAAGAAAACAACAGAAAAACAATTATTGAAAACAAGCAAAATAGCTCGACATAAATTATCATGATTTAAAAAATATCTCAGTTCTCTACTAAGCAAGCACAGTAGCTTCTCACGTCCTTAGTTCTTATAATAAAATTCATCAATACCCAGCTAGATACAACATAGTTGAATTAATAATATCAAAGGCCTCAAATCTCCAAATTAGCTAGAGGTAGTATCAGAACAAAATTCACA
This sequence comes from Cricetomys ansorgei, assembly GCA_026225945.1. NCBI lineage: Eukaryota > Metazoa > Chordata > Mammalia > Rodentia > Nesomyidae > Cricetomys > Cricetomys ansorgei. The sequence continues at coordinate 14,110,925 of JAMJFZ010001203.1, read as the reverse complement.
AAATCAAAACCCGTGGATGTATAATAATGACTTTTGTAGAAGAAACAAGATGCAAGGGAAAAATTGACCAGTACTATTTTTGTTTCATTTCTTGAAAAGAACCTGAATCTAATATGCAAATAATGATATCATGGAGCTGACTATTCATTGCTTTTTCTCAAATAGTTGCAATTTTTTTCAAATTTGTACTTTTTTGACTGTGTATTCAGAATAAAATATTCAAGTACAAAGGATATGATGTCACCTAAATAATAACATTTATAGATCTGATGTTAAAGGAGAAACATTTGTGAAAGTAACCTTGTGTGGTGGGGTGAGCTAGCTGGCCCAGAATGGAGACTCACAAGGAAGAAAAATGGTTTATACAGTTACGATGTGAAGTTTTCCTGGGAAAACAAACATCTACTCATTCCAGATTCTGCATCAAGGACAGATAAAGGCATAACTCCTCCCAAGTCCGGGTTGGTAAATCAATTAATTTATTAGGCTTACTTACAAAAGTATGGACAGGAGGTTATTTACAGGAACACAGGTGCCCACTACACAGCCACATAACTCCAGGTCCCCACCCTTCCCCATCAATTAAACTGCCACCATACATACGTGAGCACAGTGCTACACTGCTAGACTCCTTGAAAATTGGGGAAGAATTCCCCATACCTGGAGAGGAGTGGAGGGAAGTGCCTGAATATTCCCCTCTTTAATTACCCTCCCTAAGTGAACCTCAAAGGTCCCATCTTGCTGAGTGTTTCTTGTGAGTAGTCACAGCTACTCGGATGAAGATGATCATAGCTATGGTATGCTCAAGGAGTGGCGTTGCACAGTAGGGCAGCAAGAAAATGTTTAAGGAGTTCTAACTATACCCTTTCTTCAAAATAAGGTGGCATTTGGAACAAACGTTGCTGATATTTGTAAAGAATTACTCTACCCTGGGGACAGGACTGCAACACACAAGACAGTACACACAAGAATCTGAAATCCCTAAATGGTAAATACGCAATTCTCTTGGAAGGGTTTTCAGATTTCCCAGGTCTCCCTGAAGAGCTGTATGTGTCATTTTGGGGAGGCATGCTGTTTGTTGCTCTGTGTCCTCCCCCTCCCCCCTCCCCCCCTGCTGTAATTAGCATCCCTGCTCTAATGAGCTACTAATGCTGAGGAGATTGTCTCAATTCCCTGAGGCCAGGACTTGCAAAATGTTGACATAAATTGCTGTAGATTGAAGGAAAGGTGAATGAGGAGAGTAGATGGGTGCTTAAGAGGCAGGAGACTCAACTAGGCTCTGGGTGTTCCCACAGCTAGAGGTTGATATGATGCTCCAAAGAGTCCTAGATTCTACATCCAAATCTGATCATCTGGTGTAGCAGGACAATCTTTTACCATCAACTGAGGGAAAGAGAAAAGAAGGATAGAATGAAATCACCACTTTTACAAGTGACCTTGATATAGAAAGAGAGAAAGGTAGAAATCTTCACAGCCTCCTTTAGGCTGCCCTAAGCTTGAAGAGGACAAGCGGACAGTGAGTCAGACTAGCGTCTCAGCTCATGGTCTGGAAACTCAGTCCATCCAACCTTTGTTCTTTTAAAAATTAACACACTGAGGAAGACAACCCAACCAAGGAACACCAAATAATGCCCACCCTAACTCTTGGGGCGTCAGACTTTTTTTACCCTAAGCCAAAAGTTTCCATAAACCCATGTGGCAAGGGCTCAAACAAGCTACAGGTGCCAGAACGATTGCACCTAACCAAATTACAGCCACCTGCATCAAGCATTCCAAACGCAAGTCGTAAACAACTACTACACCTGGGGAAGGAACACAAACCTAATCCAAATGCCATTTTGTGTTTTGTAAAGAAACGAAAGTAACAAAAACTTCTTCCACGTGTTCCACTACAATCTGGGTCATTATCAAGAGAGGAGAATAAACATTCTGCAGTCACTAATCCTTAGCTTGGAAGTGTTAACATGCGGTACAATAGCACCCGTGCTATGGATAAAATCCATACACAGACACTCTACATTGTTCACAGTGTCATCAAAGGCACTGTGCTGCTGGGACGAGTGAGTTGGAACGGGCAACAGCTTCAAGTGCCATCATGCAAATGCCAGAAGGGAACCATGCTTTATCTTGTCATGGATCACTAGTATAGATTTTTCTCTCTGAAAAGAGATTAGTTTTCTTTTGTACAGATTCAAGTAGATAGTAAGGATAACAGTTATCTCCAAATTTGCTTTGTTTTTCTTGAGGCAACAACCCATAAGCTTTTCTGCGGAGCATTGATTAATTCTTTTGAGGGGAGAGTTTCACAAGGTCTCTAAGCTCGGGAAGAAACACTGGGGGGGGCCCACAGCTTCCAAGGAGAGTGGTGTTTGGGGTGCATATGTGATAAAAAGGAAAGAAATAGGCCAACGGAACTGTATACGATGCACCTACGTGCTTAACTGCTAGCAGGCTTCCCTTTGGGGCAAGTATCAGAGGGATTTGTTTAAGAAGCATATGGTTTGTGCCTCTGACTCCAGACAGCCTATGATCAAGGCCTTTCTAATTCAAAGTGATAGTCAAAGGAGAGCAGTAATAACATAAAAAGCAGACACAGCCACCATCTATGATGTTCTACTAAGACAGTGTTTGACCTGGTCTGAGGTGATTTAAATGGCATTGAAGTTTGAGAACTGCTAGTTGTGCACACTTGTCTGGTATTTGCTAATTATAAATCTAAATTCCATAGATCCCATCTCTCCCCATTCTGCACTTCTCCCTTTGGTGAATTCTGGTTTCCATGTTCTCGTATTTTGGGGGCAGACCCTACATGCATAATATTTTTTGTTCAATGACAACAGCTGCCTACATATTTGTGAACCCTATTATCAACTATTTTTACCTAATTTCTATTGTTCTTTGAATGGGATGCACAGCCTCAGGCTGCCTTCTTGTAATTTTCTGAGCATCTTTTGTATCATTTTTATTAATTATATAAAATGATCGTGAGATAAATCAAGTATCAAATGCAAGTCATTTGAAATATTTTGGATTAACAACCCTTTATGAATGAACATATTGCAAATACCATTGAAAGTAATAATGAAGTAACATTTGCAGAAAGACAGGAGGTGAGAGCGACACCAATGGGCTGGAAGTTGCCACAAATACTTATTTCAAAGAGACCAAAACAGACTTGCATAAGTAGTAGAACTCAGAGTGTCATGATATAAAACTATAAAGATTGATTACAAAGTTCCCACACGGGGTGAAATAATAAGACAAGCCCAGGCAATGAAAGAGTCTCCGGCCATGTCACTATTAGGCTAGGGAATAAGACGCATGCCGGTGTATTTCTTGGTTGTTAGCAGAGTCCATGATAGGCTAGCATGCTAAAATGAAGCATTTGGTATAGTCCAGTAGTTATATGGTTAGCGTGACTGCTGCTGTTCTTTAAACCTGTGAATACCAAGTTGGACAAAAGCCTAGAGCAGCATGCCATAGGTGTTATCTTTGAATGGACCTTCCCAACATAGAAATGAGAACTTGGCTAAAGGCCAGGTGGCGGTGGCGGTGTTGTCTGCACTTTCATGGGTATGTGTGTCCCAGCGGTGTTGCTGCAGGAGTGTCACACAATGGTATAAAACAGCTGTCAGGATGGAATTTAAGACACACCAACACTAGCTCAATGCCAAGATATATTCACAGAAGAACAGTCTAATAAAGATCAAACGATAGAGATTGAAATTTCATGGGAAGAGCTTTGTGATTTTCTTTCTTAACATCACACTTAAAGGAGACACAGAGGTCAGGTAAAGGAATCCTTTCTTTTTACTTTTCTTTCTTCTTCTTCTATTTTTCTTTTGGTAGAAAATCTACATAAATTAAACCTTGGGGTTTGTTTAGTGACACATGAGGTATAAATCATGTATGTTTTAAAAACAGTTTTCAAAGGGCATCTCAGCGGGCATTACCAGGTGACACTCTAGCTTGTTTAATGACAGTGTGTAAACAATATCATCCTAAATTGATTAACAAGCTACTGGAAGCATAAGGAGAGATTTCACACTTAGACCATAACCAGGGCTGGAAATAGGTTTCCAATAGGTTAGGCTGACTCTGTGATATTTTCCTCCAAAACAGTTGGCAAGTGTCCCTGTTCAGAAATCTGGGACAAAAGCCCAGGAATGTATAAAATTTGGGGACAATGCAATGTAGCAAGTGACTTGGCACGAAATTAATGATAAAACCTGAAAGTGTGCATCCAAAGAGTTTAAAATGACTCATGGAATGATGTGAGATAATCCTGCTTTAATTATGGCTCCGAGATCCTGACAGAATCCCAAACACAGGCTCTAAAACCCTATTCCTAGTATTGCTGTGGATAATGGGATGAATATATCACCTATAAAGGACAGTTGGATTGGTTTTACTCAAGATAGGGTTCTTGAGAATAGATTTGAAACAAGTGGTCAAAGATAACGAAACAGCTATCTTAATTGGATAAGTTCTCCAAGTCTTTAATCTTCCAATAAGCACTGAAAAATAAATATTAAATACCATACCACATTTAACCTGTGGTCCTGAAATCCTCCAGTCTATAATGTATGCACACCTTTAATTCAAGCACTTGGTAGGCAGAGGCAGGTGGATCTCTGTGAGTTTGAGGCCAGTTTGAGTTTGAGTTGAGGTCTACAGAGTGCGGTCCAGGACAGTCAGAGTTACAACAGAGAAACCTTGTCTTGGAAAAAAACAAACAACTCCCCCCCCACCCCCGATAAAAAGCACTTTCTATAACACTTAACTAAAAACTTTCTATGTGTCCTACTAAACTTAAGCCTCACTCCTGCAAGGGCTCCTATAAAGCCATGACAAAAATTAGAAAAAATAGCTACAGAAACAAAAGTTCTCCACGGAAGGATCAGAAGGGAGTCTGGGTGGAGCATTGACAGGCACAGGCTGCTTTTCTTAACTTTACTGAAATCATCATGATTTAAGACCTCAACTCTTCGCAAACACCTTTATCACAAGGATCTATATCTCCTTGATTTCTTGTCACTTGCTATGCCACCGAATGTTCACTTTTGCAAAAAAAACCACCGCTCACTAAACGTGGGTTAGTCAAGGAACCGCAAGTCAGAGATGAAAAGGGGAACCACCTGGACTGTTAAGGAACTAGCACTCCTGATAATTTTTATACCTAAGTCTAGTCTAAAACTGCTAAACTCCAGATGAAAAGGATCAAGGCTGTTTGTTCTGCTTCCCTGTAACCCCCTATTCAGTTAGCACTGTCTTCTCCCACACGGCTCTTCAACTCTCACATGCTTGTTTTTCAACCACAGAGGACGTGTGTGCATTTACAAGAGAGCATCCATAAAATAAACACATTCCTGTGTGTTAGGTATCACTGGTGCCAAATACTCTTAAAAATTCTGTTAAATTTCTTGGATATTACTTTTTGACCTCAATTTCAAAATCAGTTGCTTTGGGCTTTGAAATTATAGAGGCAAAATTCAAAAGCAATTTGTTTCCTGCAGCTGTTGTATTTTTTTTTTCCTTCCACACCTCAATCCATTGATTTTTTTTCCATCTGACCGGCTTTCATAAAGTGAATCAGCTGTTACTGCCAGCTCCCAGGGCGGGGAGCAGTAGAATCCACCAGGAAATCATTAAGTATTCATCATCTTTTCCAAGATAAAACACATCACAACCCAGCCATTGCTGTGTGGCCCTCTTGTCAACACAGCCCAGTTTCTGTCAGACAGCTAGTAGAATCAGCCTCCCAGGCTGATATAGGGTGTGAAGATAGCAAGTAGACATGATACTCTGCTTAAGGTCAGAGGACTCAAGTTCAAATCCCAGCTCTACCAGGAGTCTTGAGAGACTAGCTAACATCTTAAGTTCTGCTTAATTTGTTTATAAATGAGGACAATGAAATAGTTCTGTGATTGAAAAGCTACATGATCAAAAAAAAAAAAAAATAGAATCAAGCTCTGTACTTATCAGATTCTCATAAATGTAATCTCCCATGGGGCCAGAGCTGTTCTGTTCTATAATTTTCAAGTTTAACATCAGAGAACAAGGATGGGTTTGGGTATGAATAAACACTGTGGTGAGACAATACCCTTTAAAGTACTTAGAAAACTAAAGCACTTGAGTATATTGAAACAAATGACATCAGCATGTTGCTGCTCCTACCAAGAGAGTGGCTATTTGAAGAATGACTACATTTTCCTTATGTGTATAGCTTGGTATAAAATTTTCATGGCTCTTTGGAGTCTAGTGAACTGTTTGTTTAAATTAAGGCTTATTTTTATCATTTGTTGTTATACATGCATCTATTTGTTGGTTTGTCGATGTGTTTGCATGAGTGCAGGTTCCCATGGAGGCCAGGGGTGTCAGGTCTCCTATAGGAAGAGCTACAGGTGGTTGTGAGGTGTCCCACATGGGTGCTGGTATCCAAGCATGAGTCATTTGCATGATTAGTATATGCTCGTTACCACTGATAAATCTTTCAAGCCCTGTGAACTGTTTCTAGGAATGCTGAGTTGTGTTTATAAGCAGAACCTCTAGGCTTGATGACAGGGAACTGTCCACATCTTCCTGGGCTGATGTTAATGCTGCTCATCTTCTGACCACTGAATATGCAATTAATCTGGGGGACCCCAAGAGAACTCAAGGACAGCCCATGTCATTCTGATTAATAAGAGGTCTGAGTAACAAAGTGGCAGATCTGAGCTGTAGATGTAGACACTAATGTCTCAGGAAAAGGAGACTATCATAGTTGGCCATTTCTTGGTCATTAACTACACTAGGTTAACTGTGCATGCAGGAATCTATGGATTCAGCAAGCAGATGTGAAAAATTCAAAACCTGCTAGGTTTTTTGAAGGATTTTCAGAATCATCAAACTCTCAAAATTGTTAGCGACTGGTGCTAGCCAGCTTTCTAGCAATTCACAATTGCTTACGGTTGCAGTCATTTAAATGCAGACAAGTATTGCGACCACAAATCCTTCAATACGTAAGAATTTACACTTAAGAGTTTAAGAAATATTTCCACGTACAGTCTCATTGTTATCACTCCCAAATTAAACCAAGGAAATTGAATCTCAGCAGGCAACGTGAGTGATCCAAGACCCATGATTTCAGGAGCAGCACTTCTACCTGGCAGTGGTCAGAGATGTGTCCTCAGACAATGAGTTCATTGGCGCATGGATAAAATCTTCAAACAAATGATTTCTTGTGATCATTTATTTATTTCTTCTGCTGCACTCACTGCATTTTTCTTAGTCTGTTTAAAATTAATATTCAGGACACAGGATGTAGAAAGGAAGAACATAGGAGATAATTTTGAAAAAAACGAATGAATTCTTTGCCTGTGTGTGTCCTCCAAAAAGGTTCTTCTGACAAACCAGATGCTTTATAAAAAAGAGATGATTCTCTGGGCCAGCCGACATTATGCTAAATAGATGATCAGAAGACACCAATGGGAAGCAGCGCTCTAATTGTAATACCAACATTTATAAAACATCATGCTTGCCTCTACTTCCCAACAGGCTCTGTCAAAACCTAACTGCAATTTTTTCTTCAAGTTGAAATGTGTTATTCTTAAAATAAAAAGCTGTGCCCTCTTTCTGCCTCAGACTATTGGAGAGGTCCTCTCCTGTAGGGAAAAAAAAGGAAATTCTTGGCTCATCAAAGTGATGCATTAATAATCTTGGCAATAGTTCAGTTTAGCACTTCAAACTCTTTCCCATATCTGAGTCTCCTGGAGTGACAAGGCTCTCATGGTTTCAAGCTGGTTTTCTCTGGCATAAACTTATAGTGCATTTCTGTCTACACTGAGACCTAGATGAATCTATTTCCAGTGTGTGATCTAAGTGGAGCTTGTTGAAAATGATTTTCACTTGCACTATCTGTGAAATCACAGTGGATGTGGACTGCACCTTTGCTGAGCCTTCACAGATAAAATACCATATTACTAATTACACAGCCTCAGAACATGATATAATATGTAATCACAGAAAACACACACACACACACACACACACACACACACACACACACGAGAGAGAGACAGACAGACACACACACACACACACACACACACACACGAGAGAGACAGACAGACAGACACACACACACACACACACACACACACAAACACACACGAGAGAAAGAGAGAGAGAGAAACAGAGAGAGACAGACACTCTCCCAAACACAGAGAGAGAGGCGGGGGTGGGCGGGGGGGAGAACCTGGCCAGGCCATCTGCAAGAACAGCAAACACTCTAAACCACTGAGCCACTTCCTCTGTCCCATTATGTGGAATTTGAATCCAATTACCTAATAGTGCTATTGACAGAGCTGATGGGCTAGCTAGCAGCTAACCACTTACACTCTCTGCACACGGCAGTTACATGTGGTCTCATTTGTCTCTCATGAGCATCTGACTAGTTCAATGTTCATATTGTACCTCACAGATCTGAGACTCAACTCTGAGTCTGTCTGAAACCAAATTCATTAACCATAACTATAGTATGACTTCATAAGATAACGTCAACATAAGGGTTTGTGTTGATGAGAGAAAAGGCTATTTTTCCTCCATTTTGCTCTTCAAAAATGTGATTTTTATAATTGTAAGATTAACTTTTCTCAGGCACTATTTAAATGTTCTAGGTTTGTTTTTTTTTTTCCAAAGCATATGTTCAACTCTTTTTTACATTTAGATTCCTAGGTGAGGTATTCATGCCATCTTTTCTGAGGTCTCTACCTTTGCAGAGGCTCTTATCACCCTAATGAGCTTTACATTAACATCAAATTAACGTTTTGAATTTCCCATGCATCCGTCACACCTGTTATCGAGCTACCATGCAAACAGGACGAGGACATAAGGGAACATTTCCAAAGCAAACAAACAAATGCACTCTGAGTCTAGATGCTTTGGGATCTAGACTCAGAGTAGGAAGGAGGGAAAAACCCAAGAGGCTATTTTAAAGTAACTGGAAGTATAGTTGTGTATGGCTGAAAAGCTGGTGTTGTCCTTGACTCATCTGCTCACAAGGTCTGAGGAATCTTCTTTGCTAATCCTATGCTTTTTACACAACAGGGCAAGCATGCTTCACCTAAAGCACTCAGAGCTGGGCTGCCACAGCCACACAAAGTTGCTCATCCTCCAAAAATGGCAGAGAATTATGGTCTATGGAAACTCAGGCCAACTGCAGAGTAACACACTAATAGATGACTTTCTCAAGTCAAGTCCAGAGGCCATGTTCCCACAAGAGCCTCCTCCCCCCAAATCACAGCAGAGCTTTTTACTCTCCACCTCTTTCCACAGATCTGTGCCACTAAACCAGTTTAAGAGTCCCTTACAATAATGATGGGATTGCAATACCATTCTCTTGCTGATGGACACTGAAGCTCTTCAGCTTCTTGGTGACATAACATTTTGCCCATTGACCTTTGAATACTATGGACAATCCATTAACATAAAAGTTGGTGTGACATTAGCTTGTACCTGTCTTCTCTGAGAGCAGAAAGTTTATTTGCATAATATTCTACTCTCTGAGAGGAAAGAGGTCATGAATGAATTTCTTGGGAATAATAGCAGGATGATTAACTGTAGAATTTTCTAGACAAGATTTAGGATACCTTTAGGAGCATGAGTTTTGGGGTAATTATTTCTTAAGACCCTTTAATTTGATGATCTCTTCCCTTCAGGGTGATTTAAGTGAACTCTGACTTATTTTTTTGAATTTTACTTTGTAATTCATAACCTGACAATCATAATAAAATCGGTACACTTGTTTTGAAATAAATTAAACCCAAATAAGGAATGTCAGCATTATCATTTTATACTAGTTGAATTCAAGAGAAAATAAGATAGTTCGTTATAAATAATAATGTTAATTCCAACAAACTTTAAAATGGAATTCACTTGGGCTGGAGAGATGGCTTAGAGATTAAGAGCACTGGCTGCTCTTCCAGAGGTCCTGAGTTCAATTCCCATCAACCACATGGTGGCTCACAACCATTTATAATGGGTTCTGATGCCCTCTTCTGGAATATAGGAATACATTCGTGCCAATCGAGTACTCATATATGTAAGAAACAAATAATTTTTTTAAAGCAAAAAAAAAAATAGAATTAGCTAATATAAGATTCAAAATATGGGACAGTTTTTTTTTTTTTTCCCCACTAAATCCACATTTTTCTCAGTATCAGTTATATATCAGGACATATTTAGAACAGTGCCTTTTGAAGTTTTAATCTATAAGAGAAACAACTTTTTTAAGAACTAGAAAAGTAAGATGTTCTGATAGAAGCATGTAACTCACGTAGGGATGGGGTAAGGAGGAAGATTATTCTTGTCTGCATTGTGTCCCTTGACAACTGGACAGCCTACATGCTGCCAGGTTCAGCTGAAAATGAAAACCCTGGTGACAAAGCCACGTCTCTCTACTGCTTGCTTGCTCTTGCTCTTGAAGTGTTGAGCACCCTCCAATGAGCACTCTTGCCAATGTCTTGGCTGTTTCCTCCACTTGACTGAGCTTTCTATTCAGGGGTCATATGGTCTGCTGAAATCCCCAAACAGAACTTAGCCTAGGAGAACCCCTCAATATCCTGATCAAAGGTTACTGTTACCTTTTGTCTTTCTGTAGTAACCTTTTTCTTTCTTTCTTTCTTTTTTTCTTTCTTCCTTCCTTCCTTCCTTCCTTCCTTCCTTCCTTCCTTCCTTCCTTCCTTCCTTTCTTTCTTTCTTTCTTTCTTTCTTTCTCTCTCTTTCTTTCCTTCCTTCCTTTTCCTTCCCCCCTCTTTCTCTCTCTCTTTCATCCCTCTCTCTCTTTCTCTCTTTCTCTCTCCCCTTCCCTTTCCCTCTTCCTCTCCCCCTCTCTTTGTTTCCTTCACTCTTTTTGCTCTTGCCTTCCCTTTCCAGGGTTCTTGCCCACTAACATCCTGTTTCCTAGTTATTGTAAAATAATCTCCTGTTAGGCTTATTAATACAAAGCTGCATTAGTAAAACTGTTTTACAGGAAAGACAAGAATAACTATCCTAAATATATTATTTAAATACATATGTTTTGATTATTAATATGCCACTGACCACTTTTTACGTAATGGGGAAGTTTTCTTACCTTAAAGATTTTTGGGAAAAAAACAATTTTAGTCTAGCATTCAGATGAAACAAAGAACCCACCCTTGATTCCTTCTTGGGATCCCTATTTGTATTTCAAGATAACGATTATAATCTGGCTTTGAAATTCTGGAAAGGGAGATCAAATGTTATTGTGTCTTTGGGCAAAGAAAGGTTATTGTCCTTTCTGCCTGAAAGCATGTGCACTTTGGAAAAGAAAATAATGGATTCAAAGAAAGTTGTGTCAGCACAGGAGGCAGGAGCCTGTGATCTGATGTGAACAGACACCTGTCAAGGTGATTTAATACCCTCCCATCTTGGGTCAGATGGAGGTGCCACCTCGAAGAGGCTCTGGAACAGCTTGCATAGAAAGGCTTTAAGGGAGACTTTTGTTCTCCACAAATATTGCACCTAAAAGAGAACCTGAATAAAATAAAATGGCAGTCATGTGATCTGGAAGGGTCAGGGGAAAAAAAACAAACTATTGCATATTTAATAAACTGACTTTATTTTCCTTTTTATACAGTTGGAAATATCATGGTAGAAAGTTTGGAGAATAAGCAATAGAAAAAAAGACAAAAAAAATACCCAAGAATATTGGTTTTTCATGAACCATTACTGTTCAAACTTAAAAGAAAATTTCCACGTTTATGTAATGTACCTTTTTTTTTTTCAAAAATGGCTAAGCCAATATCTTTGTGCACACATATATATGGCTGAGTCTCCACACCAATATATTAAACCTCTTCCTAAGAATATTTAACAGTACCATGGATGTGTTTCAGCCTTTTGTTCTCGGTCATCCTGTGAAGGTTTAGATTACTGCACATTTTGTTTTCTTTATTATTTTCCCATTGCTGTGTTAAAATACTTTGACAAACGCAATGGAAGAAGGTTTATTCTGCTTAGGCTCCAAGCTCAAGGTTGCAGTCCCCAACAGCAGGGAGCTCATGGAGGCAGGAGCTTGCAGTACCTCTTCATACTGCATCCACAGTTGCAAAACAGAATGATGAGTCAACATTTTATATGTGAATCACACACACACACACACACACACACACACACACATATTATAAATATATTCAGACTATAAAATGGTATAGAAGCCGGGGGTAGTGATGTACATCTTTAATCCCAGCACTTGTCAGGCAGAGGCTGGAAGAACTGAGTGTGAAGTCAGCTTGGTCTACATAGTGAATTCTAGGACAGACAGAGCTACACAGACTCTGTCTGTCTCAAAAATATATCATAATGATAATTATAATAGTAAATAAAATGGCATAGATTCACTTCATAAACATTAGTAATAATAGAGTATAAGAACATTATTAAAATACTATAACTTAAATAAACAAATGATAAATATTTAATATTTTAGTATGTGCATGCTTTATTTGGAAATTAAAAGTTCTGTTACATGGGAATTACATACACTTGAACAACTCAACAACCTGAGTTTTGTAAGTATAAGATATTCTTATATCACAAAAAGATTATCCAGCATCACAATGGTAAACTTTTAAATACTACTGATGTGCTTGCTGGGTCTACTGTAATGTCTTTAAACTCAGCACTTCAGCAGAGACTCCCTGTGAGTTAAAGGCTAGCCTGGTCTACATAGTGAGTTCCAGGTCATCCAGGCCTGTGTAGAAAGACCCTGTCTTAAAAATAAAATAAAATAAAAAATAAATCAGCAGTTCTCAACCTGTAGGTCCTGTTCTCTTTGGAGGTCAAACAACGCTTTCAGAGGGGTTACGCAAGATCATTTGCATTTACATAATCATTTGCATTATGATTCATAATAGCAGAAAAATTACAGTTACAAAATATCAACAAAAATAATTTTATGGCTGGGGATCACCACAACATGAGAAACTATATTAAAAAGTCACAGCATTAGGAAGGTTGAGAATCATTGAAATGAATAATGATACTAATAATGATAATAATCATAATCAGAAAATACTACTGATTTGATCTACATTATTTATATGTCTCCATTTGCTATATTTAATAAATAAGGTTGGATTTTCTTAGAGATACATTTTGTTTGTAGTGTTTTACATAGCTATTTAGAATGAGTTTGGAAAAATATATTTATTCACGGAGCTTTGACATCCTCAAAAAAATTCTCAGTTTGTGTATGATAGAACATAATAATAAAAATAAATCTCAATAGTTTGTTAGGTGTCTACTTTGAAACAATGACAGTCATTTGATTGTGACACTATTTGAACAAACTGATGTTGCTGGTATGTATTCCAAGCCTTCTTGAACAAAGTCATTAAAATAGTCAACCAACTATTGTGCAAACCATAGATGCCTGTGCATTTATTTTTTTTGGACTCATGTTGGGAATTGTGGCAGTTAGAATGAAAATTGACCCCAATGGCACACAGCGGGTGACCCTATTAGGAGCTGTGATCTTGTTGGAGGAAATGTGTCACTTGGGGAGGGCTTTGAGTTATCAGAAGCTCAAGCCAGACCTACTGGCTAGGACTCTTTTCCTGCTGCCTGCCCATCCAGATGTAGAACTGTCAGCAGCTTCTCCAGCACCATGTCTGCCTGCGTGCTAGCATACTTCCTGCTGGATGACAATGGACTACACCTCTGAACTGTAAGCCAGCCCCGGTTCAGTGTTTTCCTTTATAAGAGTTTCTGTGGACACGGTGTCTCTTCACAGCAATAGAACCTTAACTAAGACAGGCATATTAATAATTTTTGAGAAAGGACGAATATATCCATGCTTATCGTAGTCCCTCTTTGTTGGGCTCAACATATATGTCAGTTCCTGCAGCTACAAGGTTCGAAGTCTCTCTTGTTACATACAATCGGCATTCCCTCACGGACCACTCTTGCGTGATCTTGATCTGGACACCTTTTCCTTTACTCTCATGGGATCTTCCATCTCTTGGGGGTTGGTTCTTTTCTATTAGTAATGTTTCCTTCCAATCCATGAGTAGTAACTGTGGTGGTTTGAATGAAAATGGCCCCCACAGGCTCATATGTTTAAATATGTCCCCAGGTGGTGCAACAATTTGAGGATTAGCAGGTGTGAGGTTGTTAGAGGAGGTGTGGCGCTGGAGGTAGGTTTGAGGCTTCAAAAAGCCCATGTCAAGCCCAGTCTCCCCCCCTCTTTCTTTCTCCCTCTCCCTCTCCCCCTCCCTCCCTGCCTCCCTTCCTCTTTCTCTCCCTTCTTCCCTCTCTCTCTCTTTCTCTCTCTCTCTCCCACCCTCCCTTCCTTCCTTCCTCCCTTTTGTGGATCAGATGTGAGCCCCCAGTTACTATTCCAGTTCCATGCCTGCTTGCCACCACACTCCCCACCACGATGATCACAGACTATCCCTCTTGAACTAATCAGACTCCCACTTAAATGCTTCTAAGTTGGCTTGGTCATGCCATCCCTTCACACCAATAGAACAACAGCTAAGACAGTAACCATCTGCCAAGAAAGATCACACAGTGGCTCAGTAACCGACCTATGATGATGTAGCTGCTAAGAGACGGAGTCATAGTGAATGCTAGAGCATTCTACAAGTAAGAACAATTATAGTATGTTTAAGACAGGATCTACAGTTGCTTAAAAACAGTCGATTCATAATAATTCTTTCCTTTTTTTTCAGGGAAATGTGATTGTCATCATTGACTATTCCTTAAACAGAATATTCTGAGAATGGAAACAGGGTTTGTAAATGAATCTTTTAGTTGAACATATATTTGTAACACCTTTACCCTGATGGCTTGACATTACGTACAGTTTTTATGAGAGAAAATATTTTTAAATCATACTATTGCAGAGTTCCATACTATGAAATGGACAGAGGGAGAAGGAATATGACAGAGCAGGATGTAGTTAATTGTAAAATAGCGGGAAAAATCAACTGGATCAATAATTGACTATGAAAAACTAGGGTCCACAGAAATGAACTGGGGAGAGCAACATTTTCTCTGGTGAAACTGGCAGGGAGGGAAGCAAACACCAAGGGCATTTTTGTTTGTTTGTTTTGGGCCCTTGCTTCCTGCTGATCAGCCTTCAGAGTTATTTAGTCTTAGTGAAGGTGAAATCTCTGCCTCACAGTCTCAGTAAATGCCATATATAATGTGACCTCAGTTTTAAACATCGTAATGTCATTGAAAAAGGAGATCAAATGGGTGTTTAGAAGACTGAAGTTCAGATTTCATTATTAAGGGATGATCCACTAATTACATATATCACCTATATCTGGTCATCACATCTGTAAGAATGGAAATAGTCACCACCATTTAATTCTGACTTGTTACGTCATTGAGAAAATACAATGTTTTTGATAAATCTTATTTTCGGGAAGGAAGCTTAGTATTTAGGGCAGACTATGGGCATACTGGTTTATGTGGACTATTACAATTATTTGACATCTGACTGTGTACCCTTCCATGTTACTCAAGGCCTGTAGACTTTGACTTCTAATTAATATAATAAATAATAAATAATTAATAAATAATAAATAAATAACTATATACATAAATAATAAATATAATAAAATAGATTTTCTATAGCCTTGTGTGAACATTAAATAAAACAATTCATGTGCCAGGCTTACAGTAAATTCTAAGGAACACTGTAAGTTCCAAGTTCCACCCCCTTCTGTTTAGTAGTAAATATTAGAACAAAAGGAAGAAACTGGACTGACTGTTTGCCCACACAGTCACAGACACGTACTGAGTTACTGTGCTATATCCATCTATGTTTCTGATCTCTTAATATTTCAAAATAAAAGTCTTGTGGTGGTTTAAATGACAGTGGTACCAATATGCTCATAGATGTACATGCTTGGTGACTAGGGAGTGGCAACATTTGAAAGGATTAAGTGTACCCTTGTTGGAAGAAGCATGTCACTGGGTGAGCTCTGAGGTTTCGAGAGCCCAAGCCAGGCTCAGTGTCTTGATCTTCCTGCTGCCTGCAAAGCCAAATGTAGAACTCTCAGTTACTTCTCTAGCATAATATCTGCCTGCCTGCTGCCATGCTCTCTGCCATGATGATAGAGACGAAACCTCTGATACTGTAAGCAAGAACCATTAAAATGTTTTCTTTTCTAAGAGTTGCTGTGGTCAGGGTGTCTCTTCACAGCAATAAGACACTATCTGCTACAAGGCTTGCACGTAATGCTAACCAGCTCCTAGACTAGCAGTGAGAACCAGGAGTTTCCCAGTGGCCAGGATGTGGATTTGAACCTCCTACAAAGTACACTTAGTAGAGGCAGAAGTGCACGAGAGGCCATTGCTGGAGAGAAGTAAAGCAATAATGTAGAGCTTTAGAATAACGAGGCCTTCTTGGAATGGAGGTGAAGGCAAAAGGCAGCTGCGAGAGTCAAAGCCCTAGAGTCTAACTTTTCTCACAGGCCTTGCATTGTTAAGCTGCTTACCTGGATGTGGAATTTTAAGGGTTGATTGTGACAGGAGAAGGGGATCATGGAAGACAATAAAAAAAGGAAGAAGAGAAAGTAAAGCAATAGAGAATCCCAGGGAACTAGAGGGGGGACCAGCAAGAAGACACAGACATCGGAGGCTGCAGGGCAAACATGAGAGATGACTATTTTGAAACCAGTTTCCAAATAACTAATGAAACAAACCAACAGAGAAAAGTACAATAAAATACGGACACTACCAGAATACCTAAGCAAGTGGGTCATTCTTCTTATAGATTTACGTAAACTTCCCTTGCAGCCAAACAAGTATGAGGGCAGGGGTCATCTCTTCCAGAAAAGGGGGAAAGCTGCCAACTTCATCTCAGCAAATAATCTTTAAGTTTTCTATTTTGATAACTCATTGAAAATTTTCTGTTATGCTACAAATAGAATTGTGACTTCTGCTCTCTTCTATGAAGTCAACATTGTCTTTCACATTTTTATGACAACATGTTTTCTTTCTGTAAAATATTTTGGGGAGTGGGACTAGCTAACATGCTAATTGAAAACTGCCATATTCCCATCTATGGTGAAATGAGAGCTCTCCATCTGATAGGTCTTGTCTTTTGGGGAGCTAAAGTAGGAGTCTTCCTCATTCTCCTGAGAAAAGAATGAGCACCGAATACGTGTGGAGCTCAGAGTCCACTGTGTGCAATGAAAAGAAAAAGTGTCTAATGCTATTTGAGACACGGCACTTTGGTGAATCTTAAAGTTTCTCCAAATGTAAGAGACTGTATATGTGCGCTGTCTGTACATGCTCATATGTGTACACATGAGTATGTGGATACATGTACACATGCATGTGCAGGCATATGAAATCCAGAGAGCTGTCAGCTGCCTTCCTCTTGGCACCTTATTTTTCTAGATTAGAGCTCTCACTGAAATCGTTGTTTACAGTGTATACTAGTCAGATTGACAAAGGAGCTCAAGAGAATCTACCTGTCCCTGCCCCCATCTCATTCCCAGTGATGGAGTTACAGATACATGTAAATGCTCTTGGAGCTGAGAATGCTCATGCATGGAGCCCTTACAGACTAAATTATCCCTTCGGAGCCCAGCAATATAGCCCTATTTTCAGGGTAAAAGGCAGTTCATTCTTTGTCTGATCCAATCCCCAGTCCTAGTATTGGAGCCCTGGAGTATTTTGGCCTCTGTACACTCTTGTCTTAAACCTCTGCTGACTGATCTATTCTAATTAGCTCCTTCTGAACTCTTGACTCTTCTGGTTCAACTCACTGTTACGGCTCAAATTCTTCTCCAAGATGATTGGTTCAAACTGACCTTGTGAGTTGGCTGACTGTTTCTGACCAAACTCTTCTGACTCTGGCAGCCTTTAGCTGACTTCTACAACTCCGACTAAACTGTTCTGCTCAGGTTCAAACTGATTCACTCTTCCTTCTTCAGTTGAACTGCTTCTGGTTCTCTGCCTCAGACTCAGTCTCCCAAATCAGACTGCCTGCTTCACACTGCCTCAGACTACCTCATACTGCCTCTGTGTCTTACTCTCACCACATCTCTGAGCTGAAAGCCTACTTTTCTATCCTAAGAGTTGGGCATGTCCTCACTCTGACTTACTCTGCCAACTCTTCCTCTGATTCATCACTTTGCCTGTCCTTCACTCTGACTCATCTCAGATGTCACTTCCTGTCTGACACTGATTCCTTCTGAGTTCTGCTTTCTGCCTCCCAAGTGCTGGGATTAAAGACATGCACCATCACTGCTTTCTGAAAACTGGGATTCCAGGTGTGTGCTACATTCTTGACATTGTTTCTACATTCTATATGGACCACACATGCCTCTAAATTCAATCCCTTTATATAGACCCTTGAATTTGATTCCTTCATATAGACCCTTGGATTTGATTCCTTTATATAAACCTTTGGATTTGATCTCTTCCTATCTATCACACAGGCCTACTCCTCTACACATCATACAGAAGTTTCATGAGCATATGTGGGTATGGTTAGGAAATCTCTTATTACTTTGCACATCACTGCCTCACCCCACACCAAACTGTAACTATTAAAAGTGAATTGAATGGAACTGCCAACAGTTGACCTTTTCAGATCATCAATTTAATAGTTTGCCACCCAATGATTTCCTTGCTTTAAAATACATTGAATTTTACTTTATAAAAATTCCATGCCTTTTTGAGGATTATAACTGTTTTCTCTCCACTTAAATGGAGAATTGAGAGGGTTTTCAAAGATCAGGAACTCAGGTGCACAAATTATAGTGTTGTGTTTAGGGGGCTCTTTCTATCGGTGGGAAATTGCAGTCAGGCATTTATGTGCTTAAACAGCTTCAAAGTCTATCAAGAGCAAAAATCAATCTGTAATATCCCACCACAAAGTATATGGAAATTACATCTAAAATTATTGAGGTTATGTTTTCATTTTTTGCTAAGAAAGACTTATGGATTAGTTCTAAGTGAATGCCACTCTAAACCACTTGATTTATAAACCTCCTACCTAATAAAATTCTAATTTATATGCAAAACTTTGTTTATTTCTAGAGAAATAAAAATTACTGTGATTTGGTAAACCGAAAATATCTCATTAATTGAAAGTATTCAGTAAATTCTTTCTACGAGACTGACAAACAACCACAAAGGTAATTTTCAGTAAATAATTTTGGTTATTAGGATTCTCAAGAATATTTGTGGATGCACAAATCTTGAAGACTGATTAAGGAACAACCCATAGTAGAAACAATAAATAAACAATAACCAGTCTGATTATATCACTAATATGCAGGATTATTTCCCAGAATAAAAATATGCAGTGGTTCTCCAAGCAAACTGGTTTGAAAGGTATGATGCACCTACCATATGCCAGGCACCAAGGGAACATTTACATGGAATGTAGAGATGTAATGTTTCTGTGAGTTTAGGTGGCAAAGTGACACACACACATATACAGATATAAGAGAATATGAATGCTGCAATACATATATGTATAAGGGCAGTTAATGTACTTGTGTGGGAGTGAATAATTATGACTGGTAAGGGATACACACAGGAATTAAATTTCGGCTATAGAGTAATCCTGTGTAGGAGTTTATAATTGCAGTTGATGGAGACGATTAGAAGAAGATACACGTGTGGAAACTAGAGGGATGAGTGTAGGCAGCGAGGTCAGTGACTTCCAGTCAAGTGCAGCTGAAATGGGAGTTGCATGGCGGGAGAGGAAAGACAAGATGGGTTTCTAAGTCACCTGACCTGCTCCCTACAGATTCTAGAATAAGGGGCATGTTTTAAATTTAGCTGAAGGTAGTGGACATTTGCTGAAATATTCACAGTAGGGAAATCAGCAGATCCAGTTTCAGGAAGGAACTTTGGCTGCTTCAGTGCAGGTGAGAGGAGTGAAATTTGTGTAGACCAGCTGTTTGCACTCATTCAAATTCTAATATTTTTAAATGTATTTTTTCTTCTCTCTTACAATGCATCCCAACTCCAGCCTCACCTCCCTCCACTCCTCCTAGCTCACCCCCACTTCCTCTCCCCCCTGATCCACTCCACCTCCTTTCCTGCTTCCCCTCAAAAAAAAAAAAAAAGCAGCAAGCCTTCCAGTACACCAATCAAACAGTGCTTATCAAACAGAACAAGGCCTGGCACAGGACCGTACATCAGGGCTAGATGAGGCTGCCCAGTAGGTGGAAAAGGGTTCCAAGGAGAGGTAAAAGGTTCAGAGACATTGCCTCCCCAAACTTTTAGGACTTCTATAAGAATTCCAAGCAAGCAACCTTAAGATATAAGCAGGAGATGCAGGCTCCATGTTTGCTGCTTCAACCTCTGTGAACCCCAAAGAGTCCTGGGGTGTGTTCTCCTGGTGTCCTCAACCCCTGTGGTCCCCACACTCCCTCCTCTCACACTTCCATGGTGTTCCCCCAAGCTCTGTCCAATGCTTGGCTATAGGCCTGTGAATCTTCTCAAGTCACCTGCTGGGGAAAGCCTTTCTGATGATGATTGGGTTAGGCACTGATCCATGAGTATAGCAGAATATCTTTAGGAATCCTCTCCAGGCTGTCCAGTCACGTGTTCCTGGCTAGCCCTGTAGAATCAGGCATCGGCTCCCTCCCTTGGCATGCCATTCTTCCCCTACATATTCTAATGTTTTAACATATACCTTTTCTCTCCCATGCTAATCCATCAGTGTACCTTGCTATTCCACACACATCTCTCGGAAGGGATCACACACACCCCTACACAATGGGATTCTGCTTTTCTATACCCACTTCTCATCCTCTTCTCCTCTGTCATTCCAAACCATAACTACTCTTGAGGATGAGTATAATTTTGATTTCTGAAAAAAAAGGAATCTGGTGAAAGTAGACTCATACTGGGTATAATGCAAATTTGATCATCTTGGAGCAGAGAAAAGAGCTAAGTCAGAATTACTGGAATGATGGGATCTATTTCTGAATGTCAAGGACACAAAGATGGTATCCAGAATAATTATAAGCAGGAATACAGTGACATGGAAATGTTAATTAGGTATCTAGGAGCAACTGTAAGAACTCTGTGCTTCCTGGAGGGAAATATAAAAGCTGACAGTCAAAATGGCTGCCTGCTGACTCAAAGCACAGATCCTGCAAGGTGAGACCCAATGTGAGCCTCAGCAACACACATTCCAGAGCCCATTACGCCTTGGGAAGATAGTAAATAAGAAATGCCTAAGATAAATCCAAAGTAGTTAAGGGCATGATGGCTTAGTGACTTAAATTGGAAACAGCTCTGACAGAACACTCAGTTGATTCTATCTATCTAACTTTAACATGAAGTCATCTGGATTGAAGAAAATTCTATTTTTTTTTCCTTAATCCAAAATGAGTCATTGTGTCTCACAACCTATAATTTCCTAAGGTTTGTATTTTCCAGCTAATTTCACTTGTTGTGTTCTTCAAATCTAAATAATTTTTTTCCCACAGATCCCAGAAATAAGTATTCATCAGATTTCAATGGTTACCCCAAACAGGTTGGAAGGGCATCCAGATCAGGGGCTGTTCCTTTCTTTTTATTAAGACACATTGAGTTTGAACTCAATGAGAAAATCTCGATGCCTGCTTTCAGTAATCATTTCCATTCTTACCGCCATACACTTGCTATAATTAATTCATCCTAGGGTGCACTCACACAGTGCATCTGCTTCATCTTTATTTTAGTATTTTTTCTTGCTTTAAAATTGCATGAACAGAACAGAGGAGATGAAGAGGGAAAACATCTAAGCTCTTGCTGGATGAGGGCGTGGTTAAATCTCAGAGACTTAAACTTATTCATCTATGTACTCCTGGCCATTCATGTTTAATATTCTATTGGTCATTCATCCTTCCATATTTTAAAATTAAGTCATTTTAATTTCTTAGATGACCTGATTTTTTCCTCATCATATATTTATTCTCACAAACTCATTTCCACCAACTCTCCCCTCTGTTGAAAAATACCCCAAATGCTCAATTGCATGATAATTCTTTATTATGCCAATAAAGATTTTTCAGAACCCGCCCAAATTATACTTTTTACAAATCCTACTTTGGAACATTTCTAGAATACAGTGCTTCACATTTGCTATATTTTTAAGTGGCCCTTCCTCTCATTTGTGCAAACTTAAACATTGGAGTCACCCTCTCTACAGAATATCTCTAGCTTCTAAAATTCTAACCAAAACCCCTGTAGTTTTCTATGTTAACTTTCTGGGTGTTTATGCACTATATTCAAGACTTTGGCTGTCTTTGGTAAAGAAAATGCTGTAGATGACTTCAAATTACCATAACAAAGGACAAGAAAACAAAGAACAAAATCTAGTTTTTTCTTTCCATCCATCAATAGTGATCAATCAGCTTACTCTCAGAGTACAACATTGAACTTTGTCTCAATAGCAATTGACGAAAAGATTTCTGTCTGAAAATCATTCCATGGGAGCATAAAGTCACATTGAGTATACATGCCTGGAGGTCCAATTTAATTTTTTCAGAAACTAGGACATTACATGTAAGTATGAGATAAGACCCCTTAAGTTGGGAATCATGCTGCCATCACTTCTGTGAGAATGACAACTGTGAATATCTTCCTCCATTTCGATGCAGTAAGATTAACAACTTACTTGCTTGGTGATATTAACCATTACTACCAAGACAACAGGTTGCTTCTCAATCCCGCTTTAATCTCGGTCTGTACTTACTAAAATAGATCCTTGTAAAAGTATAATAGGATTACCTATCTATGGGGAGCTAATACAATTTTACTGCTGCTGGGATTTCTCACTGGATACTAAAAAGAATGATTGTGGGGACACTGAAGACATAAACACATAGCATAGCTGCAGAACCACCCTGGTTGTACAGATAAGGATTTATTTCAACAGCCTACAGAAAGATTGTGCCTCCGAGTACTTGCCCAAAGCTTGCACTTCGATAATACTCTTATGCCTGTACAACAGTTCAAGAAAAAAGTAAAGAGAAACACAGTGGGCGGGGAAGTGGTTTTTTAATTCCAGGTCTTAAGAGCTTTGCAGTAAAACTGTAGGACATCACTCCTTTCCAAAAGCACAACAGTTTCAAAATAAAATACAACTATTTTAAAAACTATGTATTGGACTCATGTTTCCACAGAATTGGGCAGGACACTTAAACCAATTTGGAATGTCTTTCATTACTATCAGGGCAGGTAGAAAATAAGTTGGATCAGATAGCTACAGCTGTCAATCCCACAGGACTTTGTTAAAACATCACTTAACTCTGTGTTTTAGTTAGGATTATATTGCTGTGAAGAGACACCATGACCATGACAACTCCTTATAAAGTAACACATTTAATTGGCCAGCTTACAGTTCAGAAGCCTTAGTCCATTATCATCATGGAAAGGAACATGGCGACACACAGGCAGACATGGTGCTGGAGGAGAAGCCAAGAGTTCTACATCTGGATGGGCAGGTAGCAGCAAGAGAGAGTGAGCCACTGGGTCTGGCTTGAGCTTCTGAAATCACAAAGCCCTCCTCCAGTGACATACTTCCTCCAACAAGGTTACATCTCCTAAGGGTGCCACTCCCTATGGGCATATGGGGGCCATTTTCATTAAAACCACACAGTATGGTCAGTCATTTCTTTAGTATTACCAAAAAGGCATTACTTTACATCTGTGGTAACACGTGTGTCTGTGTATGTGTGTGTGTGTGTGGTGTGCATGTGTATGTATATGAATGCATATATTATTCATATGTAATAACTATTTAAAATATAATAAAACTATTTTATTGACTGTTTTATATTCATTAAACATATTTGGAGGCACACTTGCCTGTTATTAATTTAATTTTCATTCCTACATTCTATGAAGTGATTATATGTAATGCTTTTGAAAAGGCCTATGAGCAAGGAGTGGAGGGAGAGAGGGAGAGAAGAAAACAACAAGAAAGCCTGGTCTGTATTTTTCACCAAGCTAACTGCTTAGAAAGGAGTGAACACCTGCCAAATTTTCGTCCTAGCAAGCTTTACAAGGATGTTTTTAGATCTTACTTTATTTAAGGAAATTGAAGTTGAAATGCAAGACTGTAATCCAAGGCTATATAGATCATGGTGAGAAAGAACTCTGAGAGAAATGCAAATACTTATGCAATACTAAGAAAACCCACAGATCAACATCAAGGGGTTCCCAGATAATTTCTACATTTATGATAAACACAATCCTTTCAGGTTTTATTTCTTCATAACACTGTAAGCAGAGTTTATCCCCTAATCAGTAGTTCCTTCCCCTAACATGGACATCTCCACCCAACTAGTACCTGCAAGTATGATTCTGTGCCCTGAGTCAAGCTCATTCCAAACCCCCAAATTCCCTGACATTAGATAAATCTAAAATCAGTTTTTAATCTGTCTCTTATTTGTTATCTGTCTATAGTCCTCTGTCTGTCTGTTAGGCCTGTACATTGGTGAGTTTATCTCCCTATCTGTCTATTATCTCTTATCTTCCAGTCCATTTGTTTGTTTCTGAATCTGCTCTATCTATATCTATGTCTATGTCTATGTCCATGTCTCTCTCTATCTATCTATCTATCTATCTATCTATCTATCTATCTATCTCCTATTTATCATCTATCTATTGATCTATCAATCATTTTTCTATTTATCATCTATCAAGTATCTATTTATCTATATATCTATAGATCTGTCAATCACCTACCTATCTATCATCTCTCTATCATCTGTTATCTATCAATCATCTATCTATCTATCTATCTATCTATCTATCTATCTATCTATCTATCTATCTTCTGTCTATCATTCTGTGTGTCTGTAATCTATTTTTCTGACTGTTTACTGTATCTCTATCTAACAGTAGTAGCTCCAGGGAGCCAAAAATGATGGTGGCTTCTGCTAGGTTCTTCCTTTCCAGTCTGGGGATACAAGCTTAATAATTAACTGTAGAGGGTATGGCGTTTCTATCTTTGTGTGTGTGTGTGTGTGTGTGTGTGTGTGTGTGTGTGTGTGAATTTTTCTAGGATTTTCATCTCTTTACAGAAGCAGCAGCCTCTTGAGACCTATCAGAGCCTTTCAGACCTTTTGTTCTTGTTCAATGCATTCTATTCCACAAGCAATCACTGAGACTGAGGTCCTGCTACACGGTAGGTTTGTACTGAGAGAAAGAAATAAGAAGGGGAGAATCATATTCTGAGGTCGATACCCTCCTGTATTAGAGGAGATATGAGCAAGGAACATGATGTCTATATGAAGATGGCTTGCAAAACACTAATTGTTAAGTTTTTTCTACTATGGACCAGGATATGTTCTAGAGCCTTTATGAGGATGATGACGTGCCACAGATTCATGTGATTATACTAATCACAGTCAATTTCCTTCTGAACACAGCATTCAATAGCAAGGAGATGTACTTCACGTGCCACTTCACTAACAAGTGATATTCATCGGCATATTGGTGATTTGTCGATTCATTACGTTTATTGATTTTATGATATTATTTCAGAAACAAAGCATCAGCAGACATTGAACAGCCTGTTAGTTCCCAGTGAAGCTTTCTCCATCTCTGAGCAATATAATTGGCCTGAAACTTCTAACCAGATGGACATCTTCAGAATCAGTCCTTATTGTATATTTCAATTTAATTTAAGCTATCCAGTAAACTTTTGTTGTTGTTATTTTAAGATACAATCTTACCCTCTAACCCAGGCCCTCATACTCAGGGCAATCCTCCTGACTCATCCCCTCAAAATATTGGAAGTATAGGCATGAGCTACTTCACCTAGCTCTACTACAGTGATTTTAATTGTTAATTATTCAGTGACAATTTAAACATCTGACTATTTTAGGTTGCTCATTCAACTGGACTCATCACATACTTACAAGAGAGGCTACTGTTTCTTCCTCTAGGTAAAAAATGAAGAAATAAAGTCACAGAAAGCCTAGCAGATTGCCGAGAGTCTCTTTGTGGCTCAGTTAATAAGCAGGCGTAATAGGTTTCAAATTAAGGAATTTTATTCTTAAAGAAAATTCTTACTTATTGCATTGTAATGCTTGCACACAAAGCATTTTCTCCCATGCCATCTCTTATCATGTCAAACTTCACAAGTAAGAATGATGTCTTCATTACAGCTCTGTAGTACAAGGCTCGTGAGTGACATGTACCATCTGGTAGTACCTGGTCCAAGGACAGGCATCAAGACCTCAGTGAAAATGCCCAGAGTTCTTTGCAAAAGCATACACTTGCCCCACGGCGGGCGGGCACATTTCAACCCTTGCCTGCAACAACTTAATTTTCAGCAGCCCCATGCTCACGTAACAAACATCCTTAGGCGTAAAACTTCAAATTGTAATGAGACAGTAACTAGAATTACGCTGGCCTGTAACTGTCCACATAATATTCAGACTTCACACTTAATTTGAAAACTGCAGAGTGAAACCAGGGCCTTATTCTATGTCTGTAAGAAGAAATAGTGTTGAGTCCAGCTTCTCATGTCCTTGATCATATGTCAGTATACCTGTGCTCAGAGCAAATATCAACCTTGTTGGCTCTGCTCATGATCAACAGAAATTCATAAACACTGAGTACCTTGCTTAGTCTTTAGTGAAAAAGACTGGAGAAGAAAGATCTAAACGATGACAGGAAAAGGAGAATGGTCTGAGAAACTGCTTAGGCTCTGATTTTCTTAGACTATTGTACAGCGCTGTATGAGGAGAACCTATTCGTGTGTTACTTGCATAATTAAAATTTTAATTTTCAAAGGATTCAATTCTTTCATTGCTTCATCAAATATCGATTGGTTGTGTAATATGTCAGACCTGCTGCTCACTGGTGATTCAGCAGTTGGTAAAATTAAAAGGCTAGCATATTTTATTCCTCACATAATTAAGAAATAAAATAGAAGGAAAAGACCCAGGGTTCAAACTTCACTTTGTAGTTAGTTATTAAGCTGTGAGTCGTTGCTCCGAACATGCCTTCGTCGCTCAGTGTCCTCATGTCAATTATTATGATCACATTAACAGCAGCTCCATTTTGGGGTGGTGCTGAAACTTACATGATGGTAATACACTTAAAAGCTTTAGAACAGTGTCTCACAACTTCAGAAGATTTGCGTAGGCTTTTGGCTTACAGGTTGACCACCCCTCATCCAAAGTCCTAAATTCTTTAAAATCAGAAACTTGTTTCATATAAGATGTCACAAAGTTTGTGAAAATAACCCAACATTTTGGAAAACAATGAGCTCAGAAACAATTCTGGTCCCAAGCATTTCAAATAAGGGGTGCTCAGTTTTTAAATCCCTGTGATGTTATTTGACGGTTCTTTCTCTAACTAGACAATATCAGTTGTCATGACAACATGGACACTTTTTCATGAATATGTACGAAATAAAAATCACAGAAACGTGATTTATAGAATGACGTTCACTATATAAATGATTTACTTTTAAAATGTAGACCGAAGGCTGCGAGATCGCTCTGTGAACGTTTGCCTTGCAAGCACAAGGATGTCCCCTAGAAACCACATTTAAAGAGGGAAAAAACAAAGCCAGGCTTGAGGGTACCGACTTTTAGTTCCAGAACTTAGGAAGGCAGAACTTCTTAGCACAGACAGACAGATTTCTATGAGTTAGAGGCCAACCTGGTCTACATGAGTTCCAGGCCAGCCAAGACTATATATGGAGACTCTCTTAAAAAAAATGATGATGATGATGATGATGATGATGATGGTGGTGATGATGATGATGGTGATGATGATGATGATGATGATGGTGGTGGTGATGATGGTGATGATGATGATGGTGATGATGATGATGGTGATGATGGTGATGGTGATGATGGTGATGATGATGATGGTGATGATGGTGATGATGGTGATGATGGTGATGATGATGATGGTGATGATGATGATGGTGATGATGGTGATGGTGATGATGGTGATGATGATGATGATGATGATGGTGATGATGGTGATGATGATGATGATGATGGATGATGATGATGATGATGGTGATGGTGATGGCGATGATAAATAAAGCCCTGGCATGGTAGCATGTTTGTAATCTTAAAAGGGCAAGCAGAGTTTGGTAAAATCCTGGAGCTTGCTGGTAACCTAGCCTACTTGGTGAGAAAGCCCATACAAAACACAATCAGAGTGGGTGGCACCTGAGGAACATCTACAAATAATGTGAACTTACACATGACTTACACACATGTGGATGAAGGTAGACTCTGGAAAAAAAAAATGCGTGGGTGGAATCCCAGTCCCATTATATTTTACTCTCGCCTGAGTAAGCTTTTCTAACTGTGTTTTTATTTTTTTTTGTTTTTTGTTGTTTAATCTAAAATGAATGATGGAGGCCTGGCTGTGTTCACCTAAAACATTGAAAATGAGTGGCATGAATCCATTGTAACTCTAACATTTTTCTCCCTACATTCTGAGAAAAAGACCCTCTTGAGCTATACCAGGAGTTTGGGACCCATGGTCCATGATAGAGTGATTATGAGACAAAATGTCCAGGAGTATCCATGGTTGTTTCATAATTTTAAGCAATGTTCTCCTTCCAGAAAAAACTTCCCCTCCATCAAGGAGGCAAAAATAGCATGGGTTGAAGGGAAGATACAAAGAGAAATGTGGGATGCAAAGGCCACACTTGGTTATCTTTCCATTTTTGCATGGAAGACACTGTTGCATTTAAAAGTATAAGCAGTGAAAAACATTAGTGGTTGATTCTAGATGCGAAACTAAATGAAAGCACTCCACCCCCAAAAGAAGTCATTCACCTGTGTAAGCTTAAATAACAATGATTATAAAGAAAATAAAAAGATGATCAAAATTGACATGTTGATTAGCCACAGATTTCATTGCGTTCCAAACACCCACAGAGGTTAGAGGAATCCAAATATCTAAGAAAAATGGAATGCTTGAACCTCCATCTACCTCGGCATGACCTAGAGACCACAGAGTACATTAAATCACCCTAAAAGCATCTTCAGTCCAGTAAAGAAGGGACGTTCAAGGGCAAAATGAAAACCCAGGGACTTCTACCAGAGAACAAATGGAAACTGCAACAAAAGAATTTCCATCTCCTTGTGTGGTTTGGGTCATGAGTCCACAGGATGCCTGAAGTCCTCTCACCCTTAGTGTGACAAACAATATGAGCACTCAGAGCTGGGGCAGAAAGTAAGCCAGTCTTCCTTAGAGAACCCACACAGCCTCTGCTTTCCACGAAGACGGCACGCTGCTATTCTGATAATTAATCTCCCAAACGAAGACGTATATTTCTGTGTTCCATGGTATTGTTGATTTTAATCAGAACAGCAATAGTTTCCTAACTACTCTTGCAGGTAATATACCTAATTCCTGCATGCTTGTTTACTTTAACTCTGAAAACTGGCCAAGCCAAATGTACCTGGAATTCCAATAGCGCTGAGCAACTTCTTATATTTTCCTAGCTTCGTCCTCTCCTGAGCTTTGGTCTTTTCTTTCTCCCAATGGTCTAAGTTCCTTCCTTCCATGGGGTATTTGTACTTTTTGTTCTCATTGTGTAAAACATTCTTCCTCAGCTTCTTCACTAGCTCAACTCCTGTTTCCTTTTGGAGCAACTCAGGTTCGCTGATCCAAAGAAATCTTGATTTCCTAGACTTTGTCATGTTTCTATGTTACACATGTTCACGGAAGCATTCTGATGGTTCCTTGTGCAGCTAATGTGGTGGATGGGCCAAGGGGAGATTGGTATCTGGGTGTAAAGCTAAAGTGTATGATATTGGTTTGTCTTCTGTGTATGTGAGTTTGTATAAGTTATTTATCTGCTGAGACAAATGGAATTTTGCTGAAAATTTCAGTGCAAAGAAAGCAGAAGAAACCTAGTCCATAATGTGAGGTCTGTGTCCACTGGATCTGGGGTAAGTTAGAGAAAGGTAGCACAGTAGTTGAGGCACAATAAGCAGAAACACTCTTTTTGCTTGATCCAGTGAGAGTTTACTTATGCTGAACGGATGCTGGCATGTCTGCAAGTTGTTTCTTACTGCTGCTCGATCACTGCTGCTGCCTCCTCTTGTGACATGATTACACGTGTGACATGAGAGTCTCTCTCAGGCAGTTTTTACTTTTGAATGTGTGTCTCCTTTAGGGTTCTCCTGTGATCAGTTACTTCACAATGGGTGAAATGCTACTTATCCAATTTGAGTAAGGTGCAGATAAGAGAGAGGTCAAGGCCTGCACCCGAAGTCACACTACCAGAGATTAACAGAGCCAGGATTAGAACCTGGGGTCCAGATTAATCTCCCTTCTACATCTAACGTGTTGACACTGTGACATGACCGTGTCATTTACCGGCTTTAGGATGAAGTTACCAAAATTGATCTCATAATGTTTTAAGTAAGTTTAAGATGTCTGTGGCAGACTGCATTCATGGTCACCTCATGATACATGCAGTCCACAGACCAAAGTCTGAACATATCTGCCGGCCTGAACTGTCTTCCCATCTGTCACTCTGCCTCTGATTAGCCTGCTCACTTTTATTGCTGCTACCTTCCTGCTGTCATCAGTGCTGAAACATCTTGATACATGTTGCCAGTTCAAATTGTTCCACTAATGATGTATGCTAAAAGGAAGCAATATGAAATAAATACCCAGAAATGTGCCTTTTGTTGGATCTAATATTTTAATGCCAGGAGAGTATCTCCCAGTGAATTCACAAAGAAAGCTGGACTGCTTGCTTATCTGACCAGTAAAATGGTGTTTGAACTGATCATTACAGACCTTCATGGAACCAAGGATTGAGTTTACACCAATCACAGCATCTCTCCTCTGCACCATTCGTAATAGCCCCTATGCTATAGGCCACCAGGGAAAAGTCTCCTTCTCATATAGTGATAAGAGTTGTTGGGAAAATCTGGGAAAAACTGTTCAAAATATTCATGGAATGGGTCATGACTTCAGGAGGCAGAATCGTGTTTTGGTAGCAAGCAGCTGCAACTTCTGTGTAGTTTGCTCAAGGCTTCTTCAGGATTCTAAAAAGAGCTAGAAGTTCTGCTGGTTGCTTGACTGAGGAAACCACTCAGGAAACCAGACAAGACCCTAAAGACTGTCAATAAGAAATAAAATCACTGCACCTCCAATTGATTTTGGTTATTTATAGGGTTATTATTTAAAAGTTCTTATTTTAAGAACTTTTCACTAGTAATAATTAAATAGTTTACTCAAAAGGTGCACAGCAACCAGTTGGAGTAAGTGAATCTTGGTATATTTTGCGCAGTTCTGGTAAGATTCCTAGTGGAGGGGAGGGGTAAGAATATGATTCATACGTGAAGTGTTCTCAGAAAATTCATGGGTTTGATGTTTAATCCCCAGCTGGTGTATCCAATCATTGAGATAAGATGGACTCATAAGAGCTCTGAGCTAATGTATGGGTCAACTGATCAAGTCATAATTTATTTGCATTATTGGAAGGTGGTGGGAGTTGGGGTCAGTTTGGAGAAGACAGAACACTGGATATTTGTTCATGGAAGCTGGGTGTTGTCTGAGGCCCATTTCTCACTCTCCCCCTGCTTCCTGGACAGCATGAATTGAACAACTTCACTTCGCTCTGTGTGGAGAGAAGTATGGGACACGATTGTGATGGATGAAGGGGTTGAGGGTAGATGTCAAGAAGTGCCACACTATATTTCTGACCATCTGATCAGAGCTGCATTGACCTTTAAGAAAATAAACATTTAAACACTGTAACCAAACAAAGTGACTCTCGATATTCTTTAATTGGAGAAAAGCTCTTGTCACCCAGGCTCCAAAGAAGGACATGGAAGGAAACCATATGTTGCAACCTTTTGATTCCCATTTCAAATTTTGATGAATGTGTCCCAGAGGAGCCATTACTGCCAAAGGCAAACTTTCTTTATGCTTTGGAATTTGCCTCTGGCAGTCACATAAAGTCTCAGCACAGCAAATTGCTAGGGAGCTCTGGAGTTCTGCAGTAAATAAACCATAATTGGTAGGGAATTGGGGCAGCAAAACTCAAACTGAATAACCAAGAAAATAAAGTATCGAACATGCATTTCTTCGAACCCTTCAAAAGTCATTATTTTTAAGAAATTGGACTTTGCCAGAGTACAAATAGAAGTTAGAGAAGCACTAGTCTCCGTGTTTCTCGATTTCAAACTAACTCAAAGTTGTTATTCCTGATTATCGCTGTTATCTTCATGTCTCTTCGAAAGGGTTGTCATCTTCTGTTCCTCACTGAGAGTCCCTAATTGTTCCTTTATATGTATGTGACGCTGGACTACTCAATTGGAGCGTGTCAATATTTGGATCTAACCAAATACATCACTGATTCTATAAATACCAGATCTGATACTGTCACGGTAACTACAGGAGCTTGATGAGAAATAAAGAAGGTGTTTTGAATGATTTCTTGAGCACTTTTATCAACCATAGTCTTGAGATGACAAGTACCACAGCCTTTGAGCCAAGCCCTTGGACCTAATGACCCTCATCACTAACGTGATGCTAAGTTCTCAGTAGGTTATACAAAGGACATGTAGTGCGAGGTTTGTACAGTTCATGCATTCAGGGTTCAGTCTCTGCTTGTGGGAGTAAACAGGTTTTGTGTTCACCCATAGGTCACATAAGACCACTGGGTACACCTGGCCCATGAGAAGGACTCAAGACCTTTCTTCTGAGTGAACTATTTCCTGTTTGAAGGCACTGTGATGAGACCCGGGCATCTTCACAATAGATCTGTTAGGCAGAAAGTTGGTTATGGGAGAGACTGATGGTTTTGGAAAACCCAGATGTAAGAAAACATATTTAATGGTAGTCTATCCCAGCTGGGCCAAAAAGAGTGGTGGTGGTGGTGGTGATGGTGGTGGTGATGGTGGTGGTGATGGTGGTGGTCACTCCAGTTCGACCAATTCAGGGATTATGCAGGGATGTACAGGACCATAGGTCTGGGTCAGCTCAAGTTAGCTTATGGTTAATTCCTCCAGGGGAGCATGTGAAAAACACTGTTATCCATCCCCTTAAGATTCAACTTCAAAGTACAAAAACTCATATAAACCTTCTTACATTGTGTACATCTACTCATAACAAACTGAATTATGAGTAAATCAGGCTTCCTAGAGATCCACATCTTTGTCCTGGAAACTGACAACCTAGAGAAGGGCTAAATGTGATCCTGGGTCCCGAAGTCACAAGCTCAGAGGACTGTTTGAAATAGGCATGCTGATATACTTCACAAGATGTAAGACTTGATTTTGACTGGCTAGGATGACGCCATCCAGGTGACAGACTTTCATCTCCTCGTTCAAGTAGCCTTTTAATTTTCTTTTTTTCCTTTAACGTTCTCTTAGGTTTGTGCATTGGTCACAAGTAAGTCTTTGCCCGTAGAGTTTAAGTATTTTGGGAGTGGGTATGATAACTACTGTGGGCACTCTTTTCTACCTTTGAGAAATTTCAGTCACAGCTAACAAAGAACTTTATCATCAAATCACTGAGCCTCACCCTTGTGGTAGGCCATCACCCCTTGAATTGACCACTAAACTGAGGCATGGAAGGACCATTTACACTCAAAACCATGCAGTAGCTTCTGAGTTGGTGCTTGTTTTCACAGGATGACAAACATTGTTTTGCCTGCCATATAAGTAGGGCTTCATCACAATCTGTCAGCTTTCTTTGGGGCCTAGGCTGGGCTTTGACTACTCCTGAGTTTACAGGGCTACAGTCCCTTATCTCATGATAAAGGTGGGACTTAAGACGAAGAGACTGGGAGGAGAAATGGGGTCCCCTTTGTAGTAGACATGAGCTAGAGGCACAGAATGTTGGCTCTTTTAAGTCGAGAATATGGACCTCCTAGAAGTAAATAATAAAAATAGTGGAAACAAAGTGTCCTGCTTAGAATCACTGCTCACGAAAGGTCATATGTGATGCGCAAACACCCCACTAACTTTGCTTTTCATGTCATATACGACCAAGGTTGTCTACAAATGTGTACTGGCATATTCAAATGAAAGAAAGGGATTGAATATTTAGCAGTACCAGACTGAAAATTATTCAGCATTAGTGGATGAGTTTATAAATAGCCACTTCAACTCTACAGTAAATGTGACGATAAAGGGAAATGGGTTTATCTGAGAAAACGTAAATTCAATTTTACATATGGCAAATAAGAAAAACAAAAGTTTCGGAGAGGAGACTGTGTCTATTAGTCTATGGGAGCTGACAGAAATCGGAGACATACTGAGAACTATGTCTTGGCCAATGAGAAGGTTAAATAGGATTCGAGCAGTTGTACTCAATGTCGAGGGAAAATTTTATGAAAGCCAATAGAACTCTTCAGACTCACTGAAGGGTTCTGAATTGTAATAGGATTAAGAAATCATATGTCTACAAATACCAGAAGAATGTCACCCAAAGACAGAACAAAGTATGGTAATCCCCTCTTATTTGTAGAGGACAGGTTCCAACACTCCTAGTGGAGTCCAGAGAATACTGGTAGCATTGAATTACATGAAATGCTTATCCTTCACATACATGACATGTTGAGGTATAATTTATATATCAAGGGCAAAGATTTATTAACTAATAATAATAACAGGAAAATAATAATGCTGTAATAAAATAAAAATTGTATCAAGGTCTATCTCTTTTCTTCCCTTCCTTTTTCCCTCCCTTCCACATACTGCCTGTATACACTGGACAAAGGCATATTTTACATTCCAAGCAGGTGGAAGTGAGGCTACATGACATTTTATCATGTCACTCAAGAACAGCAATTTAAAGCCTATAAAGTATTTACATCTGGAATTTTCCATTCATAATGTTTTATTATGGCTAATGGTGGGTAACTAAAACCACGAAATGTGAAATTACAGATAAGGGAGGATTGCTGTTCCATAAGAAAAGAACGTAAGAGGAGATACTCCAGCGTGTAATGACTGAAGAGTGAATGCAGGTTCATGCAACAGGTTCAATGACCAATCCAACCACCAAGAAATGAAACACTCAGAACAGAACCATCAAAGTTATCAGAAGTCTTGACAGGTTGGACAAGTAACCATTGACATGGGTGGATGCAATGGAAAGAAAGAAAAAGTTACAGGAGTGAGTCTGTCATGGTTCAGGACTGAAGTTGTGCCAACATTTCAAGAAAAAAAACAATGTGTGAAAACCTTTGTTTTCACATGGCAATATCTGAGATAGGATGTACTGTGGAGTGATATCTCAGAGAACAATATGCTATCTTTCAAGAGCTGAAGGAGTAAATGCTCAAGGAAGAGTAGGGCATCACATAAAACCTAGCCTTCTCCCCAACAAGCCACGGGGGACAGTCAGAATTATATGAGGGGGTGGAGCAAACACTCTGAAGATAGCTGAGAATGGGAATATACAGAGGCCTGTTGAGCATGGCCCCACTCTCCAGATATCACAGAGAAAGTCTATGCGGCAGGAAGCAATAGAAGCCATTGTGGGTAGGCACAAGATGTCGGCCATGAACTTAGAGAACTGAAGAGGAAATATTCAGCAGCATAAAACTGGAACAAGAGACTAGATCGGGTGGTGTCTGCAGTTTTTCATGACAGGGCTCCAATTGGGCGCAGCCATTGTAATATTGTATGACTGAACCAATTCATCGTGATAGCAGGTAGTTGGAATTGCGAGACAGTGACTCATGAAACTTTTGGCTGCCTCTTGTTATCATGTACCCCTCTGAGAAGCTGAGAAGGTTCCTGAAGAAATTACATCAAGTTTTATGAGTTATCGACTCCTGAAGAAATCCATACATAAGCCCCAACTTAATTGCCATCGTCCACACTATTAGGACTGAGCCTCAAGCTGCTTGACTCTGCTGTGAGTATAATCGCTTTAAATAGCTTGTGTGTAGTAGGCTTGGGATCCATTCCCAGCCATAATTAATCTGGATGAAACCAGGGCTCCTTTCTGTTAATTAATGAGTGCCTTTTCCCCAATAATTAAAAGAAAGCCTTCATTAGCAAATTGTTTCTAATCCACCAGTGACTGTACAAAACAATCTCAGGAGTGGGAGCCTCAAAAAATTTCATAACCTACTGGATGTATAGGCAAGGTATATACTTACTATTACAGTGTGTATGTGTGTGTGTGTGTGTGTGTGTGTGTGTGTGTGTGTACATATAGATGTACACACTGTCAGAGTGGGCATGTGGAGGTCAGAGGACAACTTTCAGAAGTCAGAGTTCACTCCTTCCATTAGGAGACCTGGGGATTGAACTCAGGTCATTGGGTGTGTGCAGTAAGCAAAACACCTGAGCCCTCTCACTGGCCCGAGAGAATACACCATAACAACCATGCTAGAGCACTAACAGTCAAAATAAAGACGTGAAGGAGAACAGGTGGTGCAGACAATGATGGAAAAAATTGTACAGTGGCATTGAAATACTGCTAGTTTAAATATTGAAGCAGCTCCCGTGCATTCACTGTGACATTATCATAATTATAAGGAAGGCACTTTAGGCACATATACACGAGCAAGCATAAAAGTGGAAGACTCGAACACATGTAAACAGTAAACCACAAGTCTTCAGCTGTCCAACTCCAGCCCATGCCGGGCATCCCTAACTGGGCAGGCCACGGTTCCAGACGGAAGACGGTCTAGCTGGTTGATCCAAACTGTTCGTGACATTGCACATTCTCCTGAGGTCAGTGACCTACTAGTCGGCTGGCTTAGTCATGCTTCTTGGCTCAGACAATACTTCTTTCTATTAATTTAACTATTATTATTATTGTTATTGTCATTGTTATTGCTATTATCTAGGTACATTAGGCATGGAATGCTCACTACTTACTGGTAGCCGATCTAACATACAAGTGACTTTAGGATGCTCCAAGCATCCTCAGAGGGACCATGTCTCTTTTGTTCCTATTATTTGTTAGGTTTTGTGATGATGCTCATAAGGATACAGGGTTTTAACCTGGGACTATATACGATAATGCTAAAGAAATAATCAGAATCCTGGTGCTTGTTTCCTGGCTCTCTTCTGGCTCTTTTGAAATGCTGTGTGGTTATTTGAGCCATAGCTGAATCCCTCCCCATCTCTGGCACTGAGTGACAAATTAGTTTCTTAAGTTGGTTTTGAGACAAGTGTCTCAGTATTTCTAAGCAGCAGTCTTTGTCCGAACATCTTTTAGAGGTCTACTATTAATTGCAAATACAGTTGTGAAGTGGTTCATGTGTATTCATGATACAATAAATATAGTCTTTTATAGTTATGTTGCTGTCTTCGTAAATCTTTCCAAGTGAGGTGTGATTATATCCGATGGACAAACAGACAGCAGCCTGCAGGGCACACTTATTCCTGAGTCCTTTTTATGTTTTCTCTCGCATTCACACATCAAAATCACTTATAAAACAGTTGAAGAAATGAAAGAAAAGCAGCAATTTTGGCAACACACAGCTCAAACCTATTACCATAGAAACCCAAGATACAGGTGCAAACAATGACGTCATTGCCACGATTGGCTTCATGATTTTCTTTTTCTCTGACTCATCTTTTTCCCAAGGACACTGGGGTCAGGAATGTTTGTTTTCCAAACCTTCCATGAGAACGTCTAATCTTAACCACAAATGAAGCATCTACACTTTAAATTTATTACTTCAATGTCGTAACATCTATGTACCAAAGGACTCCTGCTTACTGTATTTCTTCGGAGAACTGGCACTTACTCTTCTTCTCATATATGACTGGAGATGACATTGCATTGCGTAGTGACTTATGCAGTTCCATAAGACCGTGGCAGGCCAGTGTGACTTTTTAAAGATTTATTTTTATCTTATGTGTATGGGTATTCTGCCTGTGTGTATATCTGTTTAGACAGGCATGAATGCTTCTCTAGGCCAGAAGATGGCATAAGACCCCTCTGTACCAAGTTGCAGATGTTTGTGAGGTAGCTCATGGGTGCTAGAAACTGAACCTGGATCCTCGGAAAGTGTATCTTAACCAGGAAAGAGTGCTCTTAACCCCTGAGCTGTCTCTCTAGTCCCAAGACCAGTGTCACTTTTACACAAATTTAGCAGTGCTACAGTTTGGAAGAAGCTTGAAGCTAATGGGCGGTGGTAGTACTTTAGGAGGTGTGGCTTAGTGACAGGTCTGTAGGTTAAGGGGAGCATACTTCAAAGGAATTCCAGGAGCATACCGTATTCTTTCTTCTCTTCAAGTAGATGACAACATATATACACATACACACAAATGTGTGTGTGTGTGTGTGTGTGTGTGTGTGTCAACAAACAAGACTGGCAGACTGGAGATCTAAGTAACTGCCCAGAGGAGGGAGATAGATAAAAGGAAGAGAAAAACTGGAAACTGGTGCTTTCTGAGTTAGTTACCAAAAACAGGAGGTAGGCTTCTCAATTGAAATCTAGAGCAGCTATATGGGGGAGGAAAGTATGCTGTCAGGGAGGGGGAGGGAGAGGGGCACACTCACACACACACACACACACTCACACTCACACACACCCCACTTATCTGTCATCTGCCGCCCATCTATATCATACTCTACAATAAATAGAAAGGCTCAGAATTACTTAAGTGCAGACACACCTGGAACAGTGTATTACTAGGCTGGTTAATACAATAGCTAAAACCACAGATGTCTATCCATACATGTCAATCTATATAACACCACGCATTGACCAAAATACAAAATACAGATTCTATGTGTTGCAATTGTGTCTGTTAAGATGTATCTTCAGGGACAAAAAAAGTCCCTTCCCCTCGGCAGAAAACAAGATACCTGAAGAAAGATTTTAGTTTATTTGTTGAAATAATAAATATTAATTCTGACACGATGCCAGGGATATAGGAAAAACAAAATGAATAACTGTTGGTGAGAGAATGAGTAAATATTCAAGTAACTTTTCGGGTATTAGCACATGGTCTGGAATATGGGACAGATTCAGTAACCATTTGTATGAAAAATTAGTTTGTCCATAAACGCTACAAAATGTGCTCCTTGTCTTTTACCGCATGCAGATTTATGTATTAACAGAATCCAATGATCCTTTTCAGAACAACCTATGACAATCAGCACAAATATATATATAGATGTGTGTGTGTGTATGTGTGTATGTGAGTATGTATGTATGTGTGTATATATATATATATATATATACATATATATATATATATATATATATCTCACAACTAGAAGGCAACGGGCATCTAAAAATTAAAAAGTAAAAAAGCAGAGCCCAATTCTCCTCGAGGAAAAGTATATATCATTCTTTAAAAAAGTAAAACAGAATGGACCTGGCCAGGCAGAGAGCAAACAGGGCGATTGTATATTAATAGATTGACAGGTGAGCAGCGAAGAACTCTGTATGAGGAACTCAAATAGTGAAAATAATTAGGGTCTGGAAGGTAACTGTTTAAAGAAGAAATATCAGTACGTTTCTGAGTAACATTTCACTTTTCTTTCCCTGTTTGATGATGAATAGAACCTTGATAGCCAAAACTATCTCTGGAATTTTTCTAACACTGCAATTATCTTGCTAAATAGCATTGCCAGTTAGACGGGAGTGCCTTAAGATTCATTTACAAAAGCAATACCCAATGCCTGCTAAATTTTCTGAAGGAAATTTGGGAATTTGCCAAGCCCTGAAACTCTACATGGAGAAACCAACATTTTGAGAACAAGAGTGCAGAGATCATGTTTTCTAATAGTTTAAAATTTTAATTGTATTTGTTTACTTATTATTTTGTATTTTGGAGGCACCTTATGGAGCTGGTTTTTTCTCTTTCCACTTTTGTGTGGGTTCTGGGAATCAAACTCAGCTTGCCAGGCTTCTGTGGCAAGTGTTTTATCTGTTGTACCATCATATTGGCTGCCAGCACCCAAAAGTAAAAAAGAAAGATTGCAATTGGGATATCAAATACGCAATGAAGACTATCATTCCATGTGTCTCTTGGTGACTTGGGAGAAAACAGTATCCAAACAATACACTTTTCATTAATTAGAATAAGTTCATTTGACGCACGACTGTTTCTCTCAGCCAACTTATTGCATTTGCTTTATGCTAGACTCCGTGTTTGAGCTCCGGAGAATAAAAGCATTCGTTGGATCTGTGCTTGTCTGGCTGATGACATCCAAGTCTGAAATGTTGTGATCAAGGAACAAAACACTTAGAGTCACCCCATCTCCCCTGCTGTTTCCATTTAACATTCTCCAACTTCATTAAAAAATAAATATGGACAGGAATAACTAATCATAAAGTCCTTTTGAGAAGCCATGTAGAAACCTACTACTCTTGAAGCTTCCTAAATGGATATATATATATATATATATATATATATATATATATAATCAATTTAGATGGAATTATCATATTATTGGGAGGGTGTTAATGCTAGACTACTAAAGAAAACCCTAGAGTATCAGGATTGGCTTACATATTTCTGGATTATTGTCCCATAGACCCAGCCGACATTATAGACTATTGCAAATGACTTGGGTCACCCTCCACAACTTGACCTTAAGTCCCTGCTGTTAAAGACACCACACACTTATTCAGAGAACATGAAGAAACACAGCTGGTACTCAACCGAAAGTTTTACTTCCAGCGTTCATAGTGCTAGAAGGTGTGACATGCGCTACTGCAGGAGAAATGTACACATCCATCTCCCCAGGTAGGAACTCTGTGAGCTAAAATTGTAAACTGCCTGCAAGAAATACCCGCTGGCGAAATAATAGCTTGGATGTTATAAATTGAACTAACTGCTTTTAAAGTTGTATTTACGTCCTGCTACATGAGATGGAACTCATATCTGACACTGTTAATGAGGCCAGGAATCTGAGACTGGATAGGCCCTAGGGAAAAGCCTACTACTATTATTCTGTTAATTGGACATACCAATCAAACCCCTCCTAATGGCATATTGCTACCCTCACATATCAGTGGATTACTTAACTGTCAATAGAGAAGCTTATTCTTGTAGTAGATGGTAACCAACACTGAGGCCCACAACTAGATTACAAACAGAGAGTCAGAGACTTTGGTATGCTTACTGCTAAAAGAGATGTCTGTATCACAGACCTCCTCGGAAGGCTTCGGGATGCTGGAGAAGAGGTAGAAAGAGTATAAGAGGGTAGGTGGTGGCGGCGCACACCTTTGATCCCAGCACTTGGGAGGCAGAGACAGGCAGGTAACTGTGAGTTCGAGGCCAGCATGGTCTACAGAGTTACAACAGAGAAACTCTGTCTCAAAAAAAAAAAAAAACCAAGAAAACTAAAAATAAAAATAAACAAATAAGAGTATAAGAGCCACAGGCAAGTTTTCCTTTTAAGAATATAAGAATATTTCTGTATTTATATTTAACATGAGAGGGGCTGGAGAGATGGATTAGAGATTAAGAGCTTTGGCTGATCCTGCTGAAAACCTGGGCCCAGTTCCCAGCCACTGTGGCTAACAAACATCTGTAATTCCCATTCTAGGGGATCCAAAGTCAACTCTTACATTTCTTGCCTTTTAATTTAGAATATTAGGGCAATTACATTGATTAATGTGATTCATACAGTAGGTTTAAATCTATCATATTTTTCTACTTATCCATGATTCCTTCAGTTTTCTTTATTTAAAAATTTATGTGTGAAGTGCTTTTTAATCATACCTCTATTAATCTTTTCTAGATTCCTAGGCATGACTCTTGGCGATGTCATGCTATTGGTGGTTTCAACGTTTATGGTATATTTCTTCATCTTAGCTGTTTACAATCAAATGCTGTATCTCCTGTCCACGCAGTAGTAATGTGTACATGTCCATTTCTTCCCCTACTGAACTTCCTGCTACTTATCACATACTTATATCCCATCGTTTGAAAGCATTACATATCTCCTAGACATCTAAGTAATTAAGATTATGTCCTTATCTTTCTAATGACCATATGTAGTGTTCTCCATTTGTTTATACAAATCCAGACCTCTACAGCATCTCATATGACTTCCTTTTTGCTAAAGAGTGTTTTGCATTATTCACTGTGTAAACCTGATGATGAAGAAACGGGCAAAATGTAATGTATGCCCAACAAAACGTTGCTTGCAATTGGGAATTCTTTTGCTATGTATGTAATTGGAAGGTGTAAGTTTTAATCGCTGTTTTGATGCCCTCATATACAAATTCTGAAGTATGTGTCAGATGGGTATATTCTGATTAATTGATTTAGCTCCTTATAGTGGCCTTATTTTTCAGCTTTTGTGTATTCCTAGACAGTTTTCATAATATTATGAATTATTATTTCTTAATACGAGGAGGTTTTGAATTATTATAAGCATTCTTGTGATTATCCTGAAATGTATGTCCCTTATTTATGTCAAATTTGTTTCATTCTTTGGGTCTTTTTTTTTATGAGAATGGTTTGGTAGAACCAAAGCTTAGTCTTCGGCTAAACAATGTAAAGCTTGTAGACATTCCCCTCAGCCTCACAGAAACTCTGATGTCTTTGTGGGAGCAGGCTTTGGTGGTGTG
The DNA here is from genome assembly GCA_026225945.1 of Cricetomys ansorgei. Lineage (NCBI taxonomy): Eukaryota > Metazoa > Chordata > Mammalia > Rodentia > Nesomyidae > Cricetomys > Cricetomys ansorgei. The sequence goes on along the minus strand of JAMJFZ010001203.1, from coordinate 14,068,408 downwards.
GGTAACAGGCTCAGTTCCAGTTCTGTCCAGTGCTTTTGAGCAGTCCCTTCTCTGGCTTTGCACAGTTTGCTTGCATCTAAGTGCTAATTAGTAGTCAAGCTTTCCAAGACTGTCAGGGGAGGTTTTACTGAGAAGGTGCCTTCTGAACTAAGACCTAAATGAAGAGATGGAATAGGAAGGGAGATCACTGGGCGCATGGACTGCACCAAAACCAGAGCTTGGAGGCTGTTGTGACGAGGAAAAGGTGGAGAAGAGACTATTGTTAGAAAGCAGATACTAGATAGGCTATATGACGGCGTCTCTGTGCTCTCCATCCTCCCGTCTCTCACCAGCGCTAACAGAGGAGCATCCTTTGGTTCTTAGCCACTTGCTTGCTCCTCCAAGATATGTTCTAATGGGACTGGGATGCAATGAAGTAAAAACCCATAATGGGCAGATGGTTCGCACAGAGGATGGATGAAAAAGACCATTGGGATGGGAAACTTTACTATGAGTGTGGGAGAGACAAGGATTTGGGAAAGCACTAGCATTGAACATACGGAAAAGTAGATGTGGAAAAAAAATAGTAAAACGACTAATATTGTTTTGACGTCATTTCTATTTTTCAGGACATTTGAAAGAAACCTAAGGAGACATATAATGTTTAATGTTTTTCTATTTCAAATTGATAATTTTGGGCGGTACAACCACATTAAAGCTCACTTTGTGACTTTATACATGTGTTGTTTTGTTTTCTATTTTTGTCATTTGTTAATGAAGTTATCTAACTAGCTTAATTTGTCAGAAAGTAACTCACCTTTTCAACTGAGTAATATATGAACACGTACAAAGTTTATGCCTGCTCTGACGTCTGCGTTAAATTCCCTCTGTCCCCAGAAGTCAAGTGGTCCTTAAAGTTTCATAAACATCTTTCACAAATGACTGATATTCATTTACTATTTTCATTTTTCTCATTATTTATTTTGTGGTGCCATAGATCAACCCTAGAAAGGAAGTACTTTTATACATTAGGTTGTAGTCTATATTGCCGTTTTGTGGGATTAAAGGTCTAGTATCAGCCCTTTTAAAGAATGATAACCAATTCATTCACACATCTTTCAAAAATAACGAGAGAACTTTATAAACGCATGCTGGCAATCTGGATGTGTGTGCTCCGCCCTGTCTGCAGGTACCTTGACAGAATTTCAGATCCGTATGCATACTCTGACATTACGCTCTTGAATGCTTGCCTAACATTGACGGTTTTTAAATGGTGTTTACGTGTTGTCTCTCACAAACATAAGTATAACCAGTATTATTACTCTCACCACATATGAATTAATAGAGCAGATACATTGTCAAAAGTCAAAGTGCTGGGTTGAGGTACTTTGTTTTTTGTTTGCTTGTTTTGTAGTTTTTACTAAAAATTCTATCGAAGAACTCTCACTCCACTGTCATGGGGAAACTCAGAGTATTTGTACCTTCACAGCCTTGGGCACACCTTGGGCATGACTGGTGCATATTTTATGGAGGGGAGCTCATATCTAACCATTCCCATCTCTGAATCTGAAAAGATGGGTATTGTCATATATGTTTACAATTTTCTGTTCAAACTTCTCTTTTTTACTTTACTGAACTTCTAATGTTTTATTTCAAGTACCTTTTCCTGAATTAAGGAAATTACCCCTTATCTTTTACTGTACATATGTTCAATTCCTTTGATCTTTTTTTCTACTAAAGAATGTATTTCTTTAAAATATGCAACTGAATTCTATTACTTTTCTGCCATGTTCTAGTTAAAAATCTCTCCTTCAGTAAGAAAAATTATGATCACACCCTCTTTTTTTAATACTTATGGTACATTTCAAATAGATCCTGTCATTTAAGAAAAGAAGGCTGTATACAATTTTAAGTGTAAATAGCTATAATTTAATGTGATTCTTAAATAGCTAAATCAGTTATCTTTTCTTAGCAAAGTAAGTTCCATACTACTTAGATAATAGCTGGCTTTCAGAATCAACACGTAACTTTTTTCTTTTTAAATATGTCATAATTTGTGATGTAACATAATTTTAGTGGAAGATTCTTACAGTTCATTTTTCTACCATTAGGTAAGCTTCCATGTTACCAGAGGTAGGAGTCAGCAACTTCATCCTTCCCATGCAGAGAAATAATTTCCCTTGGGTTTATCCTTAATGTATCTGATGTGAATAGACACCTGTCAAGGTGATTTAATGCCCTCCCATCTTGGGTCAGATGGAGGTGCCACCTCAAAGAGGCTCTGGAACAGTTTGCATATAAAGGCTTTAAGGGAGACTTTATCCTTAATGTAAATACCACTGTAACAAGATGGTACAAAGATTTCCTGGTTATTCCCTTACCAGATTTCACAGGCCTTAACAAAGAAACGCTATTTACCTCAACAAAATCTATACAACCCAACAAATCAGCCAACACTGAATGAATGAATGAAAGATGGACATGCTAAAAAAAAATCCTTCAGTACTAATTATATTTTGCATACGTATAAAAGAATACTAAGGTGTCTATATATACAGAGCTATTAATTCATATGTTAAGATGTGATTTTTCTTCTCGAATATTAAAATTTGCATGCTCTGAGTTAGAAGGGTCGCTGTTGCCAAGTTCTTTTCACTATGGTTCAGTCAGCACCATACTCCTGATCATTTTATTGGGAGACAGACTCTAAGCCCTATTCACAGCTAGCCAGCACACCCATTCTCTTTATTTTAAAATGGTTTGCATGGAATCGTAGATACCTTCCAAAAAGCCTGCAATGAGAGATAAAATGCTTGAGAATAATAAAATGCTTTCTAAATCCACTCACTCGGTAGACCTCCTCTAACCTTGCCTTAAGAGAGAAGGGGATTCTATCCAAGCTGTCATGGTGATGTACTGTCATCTAAAATCACATCCTGTGAAAGCTCTGGGGAAAAATGCTATAGGTAGTTCCATTTCACAGCCCTTTAGATGGCACACATAACATAGCCCACTTGCCTTGGTATTCTATGCACCTTGCTTTCCAGATGAAAATTGTGGCTGCTGCAGTTCCCCTTTGAAAGAAAAAAAAATGTACAGCAACACTCGACTTCTGGAATTGCATCTAAGGGCTCACTGAATGTGTGAATCACTTTGTCAACAGGACGTGAGCATCCCTCTTGTGAATGACTTTTCCTAGAGCTGTGCGTTTCATGACAGTAGAGGACGGACAAACAATATTTGGTGTTTTGCTTTGTTGTTTTTTTTTTTTAAATGAGATATATTATAAATTAAAAGCCTGCACGTTAGGTATCAGAATTCATTTTTAAGGTGTTAGTAGCTATGTGAGGGAAGCTAGGGGCCGCAAGCATCATCCAGGGGCTATATTCTGGTTAATGAAAGGCAGGCAAGTCAAATTCCCAAATAAAGGTTTTTTTTTTTTTTTTTTTTTTTTTTACAATTTCAAAAGACAAAAAGTGAGAAATGTATTCTAGGGCTTGTAAAGCAGCACATACATATATACACAGGTTTAGGGAACAAGGTCACACTTTTGGGGGAGAGTAAACCCCTTTTCAAGTGTCTCAAGGTGTCACCTGGTCCCATTGGCTATCTGACCTGATAAACAACACAGAGTTCATTTCCTGAGAATTCCTGAATTTGGCTGAGTTCAGCTCTCGGAAGCTTCGAGGGGTGGAATCTACTGCAGAGATGTTCTGCCACTGAGCATGTCATGACAACTATGGTGAGACCACACGTGGGTCACTCTAAGAAGGTGTTTCTTTCAGGAACCATAAAAACTCTCAGTGATAAGCCATCCATCCAACTCAAGACTTATCATGAGCCGACCAAACTTTTCTATGACTTCTGTCATCTCAAGGCTGCAGTTATAGATCACGTCCGTGTCCTTTGAGAGATAAATCCTTGGAAAAAGTGCACATGTATGCGTATAGAGGAAAAGAGTGATCTCTTTCAGTCCTTTAGAAAAGGTAGGAGCTTAACTTCTGGAAACTTCAAATCAAATTTGCACTCATGAGATAGAGGTGGGAAACATTTATATCTCCTCAGAATAAGCAATAACTACAATATCCTGATTAGCCATGAATGTGTTCACTGGTAATCAGAGACAAACTGCATATGTCATAGCAGTAGATAGTGGTCCTGGGTGAGATGGAAGTAGTTTACACAATCCAAAGCTACTTTGGAACAAAACAATAGAGACACTTAGGCAGACTTAGAACAGAAAAAGACAACAAAGGTCAGAGGACCAGTCAGTCAATGGCCTTCTAAGACAAAGGATTCTGATTACTGAAGACAGTGACCTTAACATGGACAAACCCAGGATGAATTCTATGATGCTCTTTATCTTGTTTTCAATTAGGTGATCTCCCAACTAATTGAAAATGCTTCAAGGGGAAGTATTTGGAAGTATTTGTCTGGTGATAGTAGACTTTAGGTGATTTTTTTTTCAGTAATTGTGTAAATATTGGAAATCTTGCATACACAAGATATTTCCCTGAGTACCTAGTATCAGAAAATTCTGTACTGTTTTCCTATGATGCAGAAAAAGTGATTCAAGGACAAAGAGGGCATTCTTGGCCATAATTCTAGAAGAGGGTGGTGGGTTAACTGATGGCCTGTTTTCCTGTTACGACCTTCTTTCCTTCCTTCTTGTGGATTATTAAATATATTTTAAATTAAACTCTTCCTTTGATAATTTCAGACATATATGCAATATATACCAATTAGTGAAAACTCCACCCTATCAAAACGCCCCCTGCCCATTCCTGTCTACCCCTATGCTTCAGACAAATCTATTTCTCACCTTCTTGATTATTTCTTTGGTTGTGTGACCCACTGAGGTTAAGTGGGGCTTTGTGTGATCACTGGCTTGGAGCTATACATTGGTGCCTGGTTGGCTGGGCAATGGGTACCCATCTCAAAGCAACGCCTCTCTTTCTCCCTGAATTTATTGTACAGTCAGTAGTTCAGCAGTGAGTGAGAGTGCATCGTGAGTCTCTCCCCCATAGATGTCTGATTGTGGACAGGGCCAGTCTTGTGAAAGTTCAAAGCAAGTAACTATGAATTTGTAATTGCAATAGTTATGTCATGGCTAGAGGACAGACAGCATTTCCTGGTCCTTGTCCCTTCCTTCTCACTATTATATTCTCGCCACCTCACTGTTTCACAATTTCCTGAGAGCTAGAGAAGGTAGGTCAAATGTTTCTTTAAGGCTAAGCCCTCTCCCGTCCCCACTTTCAGTTACGTTTCAGCAATGTGAGCAGCTGTAAGTCTCTGTGCTCGGTTGTTCACTCTTTCTCTGACTAAGGCTGAGAGTAGCTTTAGTCTATGGTTGTAAACATCTATATTTAGAGGGTGGTTTGATGCTATGTCACTTTAGCTAAAGAAAAGTAGTAAATTTCCCCTTAGTCCCATGTCCTCCACAGGCAGGGATTGTTGAGTAGGTGTACAGCGCCAGGTATAGATACTATGAAAAAGGCTAAAAGCCTATAAAAGTGTGGCTGATGCCACCCATAGAAATCATGATCCTCCTGCACAGGTTGGCACAGTAGGCCTGGCAGGTTGGTTCCATCGTTTGTAGGGCTCACAGCTAAGCAAGGTTGCTGACGCCCTTTCTGTTCTAACACTTTCCTGCTCCTGGAAAGCTACCTGCCAAGGAGAAAGTTCTCAGCTTAATTCCAGCTTGCTGTCTTTAGACCTTACAACTCAAGTATGCGCACTCTTCGGCAACAGGGTTTTATTAAGTACGTCCAAGAGGTAGCGGAGAAGACTGAGAAGAGCCTGTATTGGTTAGGGGGCTTCCTGGACTTCCCCGACAAGCGACTTCCTCTTGAGATACCCCTCACCCGGCAGTAGGAATTTTGTTTTATGACCCACTACTTCTAGGAGCACATTATCTAGCCACATGGGGGGTCTCCCTTCAATTTCTCTTTAGATGTGTTTTATTAGATTACAAGAAGATAGGTTCCTATGGGGCTTTTTCTTACACCCGTTGACATTCCTATTCATTTATCTGCTACTAATTTCAGTTTTCTTTACAGCAGAATATAATTCCATCGCGTAGAAATACCACACTTTGATTATGTGTTCATCGGCTGAAGCACATTTAGGCTGATTTCCATCTCCTAGCTACTGTGAATGAAACACACATAAACATGAGTGTGCTTGCTGGTGTCTCTATCGTATGATATAGTGTTTCCCAGGAGCGGTCAGTGTCTCCTACAGTGTTTTATTCCTAGTATTGTTGAGAAGCCTCCCGGCTGATTTCCAAAGAGGCTGTACTAGTTTTACATTCCTACCCACAGACTATGAGGCTCCCTTTTCCCCAAATTCATGCTGGCATGCATTAAGAATTAAGAACACTTTCTGTTCTTAATGATGGTCATTCTGACTGGGGTAAGATTGAATCTCAAAATAGTTTTAATATGCATTTTTATAGTATCTTGAGTATTTACCTAAGAATGGTAAAAATTCGCAAATGCTTCCTGGACACTGTCACGGCCTTTCTGACTCTGACTCATTAAAACACTGAAAAGAGCTGGATGTGATGGTACATTCTTGTAACTCTAGCACTCAGGAGGGCGAAGTACGAGGATCAGGAGCCTCAATGCCAGTCCCAGGCTATGTAGTGAATTATAAAACACCTTGAGATACGTGAGACCCTGTATCATTTTCCTAAATTCAAAATACAGATGCATATATAAAATCCTAAGAGGGAGAAAGGAAAATATAAGGAAGTCCATTGCACTAAAATGGCAAACTCAGGGAAACTCTGTCTTAATATCTACAGGCTCTCTCAAACCCTTAAGGCAAATTAGTTTGTACTGAAAGAAAGTGTCCTGGCTTAATGTCATCTAACAGAGTTCACAGGTAAAATGGAAAAGGTGAGGTCTATTTTAACATGGGTGGACCATTTAATCACACCATCATCCCTGCTTGAGCCATATGGGGTAAATGGCTCAGCACATAAACAACCTTATTGTAGCACAGTCTCTAATATCTGAACCTGTGGGAATTACTTCATAGCTCCATTCATTGTAAACAGCGAATAGTAGTGTGGAAAGATTCCTGTTCACAGGCATGCACATTTTGTCCAACTGGTAGAGGTTCAATTGATCATCCTCTCCCAGTGTGGAAAATACAGATTTTACTGTGTTTACAGATTGACATTCGCATTCCTAATGAATGCACTTGTTCATTACAGTATTCTTCAAATGATTGTAAGTTCCTGCTGGTTTCTTCATTAGAAGTTAAATACAATCTTTAGTAAGCTGAAGTTGTGCTCTTAGCTTTATATATTTTTTATTTATCTATTTATTTTGGAAATTATTTCCAGCAGCTTAAACTACATCTAATTCAATAAGAAATCAGGAAGGGAGGCACCATCAGCCAATGAGAATAAAAAAGATCACCAATGGTTTGAGAGTTGTGATACTTGATAGTAAATAAACACCTCAGAAATCTAAAACCCATACATGTAGACACGGTAGGCAAAGAAAGGCAAGGCAGTCCAAGTGTGGATCGTGGAAAGCATGTGGGATGGAGAGTCAGGTATCTCTGGAGGGGGAGAGTGGCTGAAGACAAGGGGAACATGATATCCTCATCCCTGAAGAAAGACCTTTTATTTGCCTCCCAAAAATTGAAGGACAAACAAAGCAGGGGACCGGAAGATTTATTTCTGTGAAGACCAACAAAAGAGAGGCTTTATCATAGCAGATACAGGTTAACTGAGCATACATACAGAGGGCCAATCTGCCATCACAATGCTTTTTAAAGTGGTCAATTGTTGATCAGACATTTGGAAATTAGTGTGTGTGTGTGTGTGTGTGTGTTACAAAGAGAGAGAGAGAGGAGGGGGGAGGTTGGGGAGAAAGGGAAAGAGAAGTGATAGATAAGAGAGAGGAAGACAAGGAAAGAATTCAAAGTGAGAAATTAAAACAGTGAACTAATAACAAATGATTCGCATTAAGACGAAGCCAGGTCCATGCTGGAGATGGGGAGGATGCCCTCTGTGGTCTGGAATGGACTAACGAGGGTGGTTTCGCAATAACAGAACAGGATAAGCTACTGAAGAATCAGAATCGCTGGAATTTGAGGGAAAAAATGCTATGAAACTGCAGCAAAACATTTCTTTACAAATTCAAAGATTTTCTATACTGCCAGCTCACAGGGTTCAGACCCTGTGACTCACTTAATGAAAAATAACAACAAATTGCTGTTTATGCCCTAGGATACTTCAAAGATAATTCCATTGGAAGGAACCCCAAAACAGGATGTTGATACACATTTCAGTATTTTCTCAAATATGTTTCTAACATACTTAAAAGGAGACAGGAAGTTAGGAAAAAACAAGATGGAGTCCAGCAACGACTGGCTCTCACCATCTTCCTGTCACATCCCTCACTCACACCCTTCAGAATCTCACTGTAGCTTACAAATCTTCTTTTAACTCCATTAATGATGTCACACACATGCACACAGACAGCTACTCTACCTAAAAATTAACAGTCTTTCTTAACTAACGTGTTAGTCAGTGTCCTATATTTTTATTCCTTTTTAGCAATAACTTTAACGTATTTTAAAATTTGGATCCAAAAGAAGTACGCACAGTGCCTCTGGCTGATAGGCCACTCAGCTTCTGTTGCTTTATTGTTGTTAGTTTCCCGCTCCTTGTCCCTGATATACGCTTGATAGGAAAAAATGTTTTCCTTCCATGTAGAATTTTCTGCGGTCTTTCACTAGTTACTGTCACAGTTCTGCCTAACATCTCTTCCACAGTTTACAGTGTCCAGCAATCAACAGTTTGACTAGAGGAATGCTCATGGCTTCTTCATCATCATGAGCTGTGTGCATTCACGCAGCATCAGAGAGTCCGCTGTGCTTGTTTGTATTTTCCTTTTTGGAGGCAAACAGCTGTCAATAGTCAATGTTGTTGACTTGATTCTTTTATAATTTGGAACCTGTCGCTACTCTGGATTAAACCACACACTTCTCACTTGTGAGTCAGGGTAGCTCTCTAAAATGCCCTTCCTTCTTTAATTTTGTAGATGACATAAAACCTGAGATTAGATGCCTGATTCTTCTCAGTCTCCAGTAGGTTGTTCTCAGAGAATAAGTTGATCCACAAGGACATTGCAAAGATAGACAATGCTGCTTCCTTTCCTTCTCATTATTGTGAGTTTGTACTTTAAAAATACTTGATATATTTTCAGCTGTTAAAGTTATCATTAGAAAGGCTCATAGTGTCCAACATTTGGCTTGTGACTTTGCTAGGAATTTTCCTGCAAGCCAGTTCATTATCAATTAATTATCAAATATCATTATTGTTGTCAATACATTATCCATTGATTATCAGTTTAAAAGCACACATACATATACAGGAACATAACTGCTCAAGTTCAAGCCCAGAAAAAAACAATTACAATTTTTCATAACATAAATGTAAATTTTTTCCTCAGTAGTTTAATGATTAGCAAAGATTTTTATGCCCATATTTATATGAATCTGTTTTAAATTAAGCATATATAATATAAAGGAAAGAAAGACTCTAAATTTAAAGTGTTCATATCTCATAGAAAGGAACTATGACAAAATTATTATTCTAATTCTTATTAAATCATAAACTATTCTCAAAAGAACAGTACACATGAATTAGTTAATATTTGCAAGGCATTTTAAAAGTAATAGGCCTGTGTGGCATTATTTCATTTAGTTTATGACATATTAATAATGTGTTTTACTTATCTAGCATTTGAAGCGCAGCTTAATGAACTAATGAACATAATACCCAATCATGTCTAATAAAGAGCTTTGAAACAACAAGTCTAAATGACTCTGTTATTATTTTATAATTATACGTAGCACATTTATTGCATTCATTTCTTGAAAGCATTTCTTAAATACATCTTGGTCCATCCATCTTCAGGTACAGTTCTTGTGATATATATACCACTGGTAGAGTCTAGATACAAAGATGTGCTATAGGTTCACTTTCATCTATTCCCAGGGAGAAGTTGCTGCTACCCAATGCTAACTCTGAGTTTAGAGTAAAATATTAGTAGGACTCAATAGGTGTTCCTAAGAAACATGACCATGGAGCCCAGCATTTGACTTTCACTCTACAAATGAGGCCTAATTGGCTATAACTCTGATATTTTAGTAAACAAAAGTATATCATCCACCGAATAAAATGACCAGTTCTCTTTTGGTCATTGTCATCAAACTGAGACAAGTTGAGACAAGTCTAAAGGGGTTAGGGAGGCATTTAATGCTGATATCTACGTGAGGATAGCCCCTGGTGTTTAACAGAAATGTTAAAACAATTCTATCTCTGGCAATGATGAGTCATTTCAGCAAAATCTGGAAGAAACCTAGTCATCTGAACATCCTTCCAGATGCATCCTCTTAGCTTTATGTAGTGGATGTGACTCCTCAGCTCTGGGGAAGACTGGCTGTACAGTCAGCAGAGTAGCTCTTCAGATGGCTCAGTGTATGCCCTGGTCTGAATGTCTGACTCTCACTCCTCCACTCACATATTAAAACCTACGAAAGAGGATGGTAGTATTAACAGGTAGTGCTTAGGGAGGTGAGTGGGCTACTGGGCTTCGCGCTCTCAAATGGAATTTGTGTCATTATTTAAAGGCACACTTGTAAGGATACAGAAACAAGGTCTCTATGGCTATGCCACTGGTAGACACTGACTCTGTTGCCATCTTGATCTTGGCTATTAAGACTTAAAATCTCTGAAAAATAAATTTCTTGTCTTTTTTCCTTCCTTCCTTCCTTCCTTTGCTTTCTTTCTTTCTTTTCTCCTTTCTTTATGCTTTCCTTCTTTTTCTTTTTCTTTTGAGTAGGGCATAGCCATCTGCTCTCAGTTTAAAGTCTTCATACGTGAAGAGACATTAGGCAATAAGTTATTCAGTTTTATTGTTTCATGTAGAACCAACTGATTTAAGGGCATGTTTCAACATAAAAGATTTCACTCTGATGGGCGGGAGATGTAGGTCATTTTGTATAGTGCTTGATGAACATGCTCAAAGCCGTAGATTTAATTCCCAGCACTACATACACAGCATGGTGGCACAACCTGTAAACCAATGCTTAGGAGGTAAAGAACAGAGGATCAGAAGTTCAAAATCATCCCCTGGATCATAGGGAGCAGGAGACCAAACTGAGTTTCATGAGACTCTATCTCAACATCCCGTTCTTTATAAAAGACAATAGAGATTTTTATAGACTCTCTCATTTCAATTTCTGAATTCTTTAGAGTACAATTTTTGGATGTTCTTCAGAACTCAGGTATCTGGCAAGAAGTTATCCACAACAGTGCATGAGACCCTAGTCCAAGCTGCCATTTGAGAAAACTATCCAGGGCATTAGTCATGGTTAATTTCAGTCTTCAGGTCCAACTGAGCAAAGGAAAATTGTGTTTATAATTAATAGTGAAAAACTTAAAGGTAACCAAAATGCCTCCAAGGACATAGTGTAATATGATGTCTCTTCTATTTTTAAAAGAGAATAACTTTATTAAAAACAAACTCCAAAGTTGTTTCTAGTTAATTGCATTGAGTTTAAATTAATTGCACATTTGCTGACTAAATATAATATAAATAAAATCAGTTTCACTCTGAACATGGCATCACGAGCACATGTGTTAACTACTACTAACCTTTACAAATCACAACAACAGCCTCTGAAACAAGAGTATTTCACCAAGGAATAACAGATGCATATGATCTTACAGTGAATTAAACATACACTTTCGTCTTTCCTTCTCCCCTAGTGTCTTATTCCAAACACAACTCTAAACTTACAGGGAACAGTTGCTACTAAAGTACAAGGAAGAACTCTTTGGGAGTAAATTAACAATTTGCTGTACTGCTAACCTAACATGGAAGTATTTCCCACATATAAATATTGGCTGTATTTTTTTTTACAGAAAATGATGTTTCCTACATAATCATAACACAACACTCACAACTAAGAAATCAGCTTTGCTACAGAGCTGTCACATAATCTGCATGCATGAAACACGTGTCACTAATTGTCCCAAGAATGTCTTCAGTGACAAACACACCTGAGTAAGAACTAAGTATCCCACAAACCCCATCATAGAGCATCCACCCCTTCAGGGGGAAACATCCTTTTAGCGACCCTTGATTTTCCTGATATTTTCCCTTTAGAAGATCTCAGGATAGTTACTTTTATTTTTCAGAATATTTGAATGTGGGTTTTCCAACTCTAGCTTCATGATTGGGCTTGGAATCACACATTGTTGATAGGATGTTTTATTCTCTGTATTTCTTCGTTTAGGATTTTTCCATTGTTAACGGTGGTCCACAATAATCATTCTATTGAGACAGGGTGTGACAGGCTTCTCCACAGTAAATTTACTCTTTTATGCTGTAATTAACACGTATTTTGTGAACAGATACTCTGTAGCTATAGACACATTCTATTCACCAAATATGTATCCTATTTATTGCTGTATTCATATCGAAATTTACTTTTTCTTATTTTATTCACTGAGCATAATTTGTGACTATTATCTTTTATTATAACACTTAATTAATCTCAGTTTGTCCCAAATTATTCCTCTTTCAGTAGGCAGTGTTTTCTTCTACTGTGTCCTATCATTTAATAATTCTGTGTATATTAATACATAGAATGTGACAATAGGAGATAGACGTTAAATGGGCACTATAATGAAACAAATCAATTTGTCACCTATCTCTTACAGGCACCCACATGTCTGCCAGGAGCAGAAGGAACTTGAAATCGGTTTATTTAGCGAGAGTCCTGCAACATTCCATTATGAGATAAAGTCAGTTGTACATTTGACCCTGAGATTTGTTTGCCTTCTCCATTGGACACTTTATAGCCTTAGACCTATGACTTTCCCCTCTCCTATTATCTCTATCTAAAAAGACAAAGAGTTAGCATCCATTGATGAGTAATAAAAATGAAACCTGCAAGGGAATGTAGATTGCTGCAACAGTTATGGGGGGGCGGTGAATACAAGTTTCTAAAGATATTTTAAAAATAGAATTAACATAGAACCCAGAAATACCCTTTCTAGCTGTGCACTACTAGGAAATGAAATCAATATAGCAAAGAGACAACTATTTTCTCATGTTTGGCATGGCAATATAACTGTAGCTGGCTAATGAAACAATCTGTCTGTTGATGGATAAATGGGGAATGAAAACGTGGCATGCACATACAGTAAAATATCATTCAACAATGAGGAGTCACGGCTTCCACATACAGACAGTAGAGGATAATTGTTCACATGATAGGCCACACTCAGAGAACATCATGATCTCGTCATATGCTGAATTCTCATTGCTTGAGAACCTCTCTTCTTTCCAATACACACACACACACACACACACACACACACATACACACACACACACACACACAATGTTTTCTTGTGGTCCTCTATATTTGCATTGGAAGCAGCCATTGCTTCGCTGGTATGAAGATGCCAAGACCTGATGTATCATCCTTCCCAGACTCTCTCAGTGGGCAGAAGGCATGCACACATCGCAGCATACACGCATTACAACTATGTGTGTTTATGCAAACCATGGCAGCAGACCGATCACTGCAGCTCTAATCTCACACCATAAAGACTAGCTCTGCTCTCCCTTTCCTCTTGATTGCACCTGTCCTGCCCGACAGTAGCTCACATCACATACCTGTTCTTGGGAAAAGTTTTACGATGGAAGATCAGAACTGTAGCTTTTGCTGTGCCATCATTCTCTCCATACATAAATATGCATGATTATACATATGTATGCATGATATGGAATGTATATTCAGAGAATGCCCCCAAACTGGATATTTAGCTGATTCTTGAAATATAAGTAATTGTTTTCAGGAATAGAAAATGTGACCCGAAGAAGGAAAGGAAACTGAGAAGTATTCCAGGGAAAAGAGACACAAAGTGATGACTCACTCAAGAACAGCAGATACCTCAGAGAAAGCCTCTGGGCATCTTATCTAACTAGCCAGGACAGAGATATCTACAAGTCCAGGAAACGGTAGCCTCAAGGTAGCTGGTATGCCTGGAGGTGATGTGTCTAGGGACACCTCCATTCTTTAAGCTGATACTCCCAATGTGTACTGACAGCCCCTGGGAGATTATGTATCTTGATGTATTTAGAGAATGGACAAATTACACATCAGAAAAAAAAGTTTTATATTAATCAACTGGTTGCTAGATACACAGAAAACAATAAAGCAATGATGTAATGTTACCAGTAGTTGAGCCTGGGAAATACATGTGTAGGGGAGACATGTGTGTGCTCTGTACATGCATACATATGGCATATATATGGTGGTCAGAAGCTAACCTCAGCTGTTACAACTCATGTGCTGATGATTTCCCTCAGTCTGTGTCTCTGTCTCTATATCTCTCTGTGGAGACCGCCTGAAACCCAGCAAGTAGGCTAGGCTGGCTCCCTGATGCTGGAATTACAAGGATGTACCACTTCATCCAGCTCTGCGGAACAAACCCAGGTCCTTGTGGCTGCAAAACAGTCACTTTACCGCTGAGCTATACCTCTCCAACCCCTCTGTCATGGTTTGTAAAACACTCTCACTTTGGTAACTTTTTAGTAAGGTTGAAATTACTTCCAAATAAAAAGCAAAGTAATAATGAAATAAAATAATAATAATAATAACAACAAAACAAACAATAATGCTGTCAAACTTACACAAGCCTATTATATATTGTTTGTGAACATATAAATAGAAGGAGAGGCAGTCTCAATATGAAAGATAATATGAACTATTATAAATAACCAAGCTCAGTCCAGTGGGAGCCAACCTGAGGGAAATTCGGACGCAGCATTCTGGAACATTGTCTCAAAGAAGACGCAAATTCCATCTTGTGGCTACAGAACTCCTACCGGACAGGGTGGGACACTCTACTTGGAGCCAGAGGCTCCCGTGTGCTCACAGTAGACATGGCAGATGCAGCCATGCACTGTCTTCTCTATGGAGCCAGCTGGGCCATTCTGACAAGCAGCTGTAATCATCTAGCAGGAGGGTGCTCTCACATCTGCAGAATTGGACTTGGTGCCTGTCACATCGATTAGCAACATTTCCCAGTCAACACGGCACTAGAGACGTTTCCTACTCCCTGTCTTGCCAGGGAGTGGGGAGGATTAATTAGCAGTTCCTTGCAAAATACTCTATGTTCTTTTTCTCAGGAGACAGATTAATGACTAATTCTCAGACCTTCTCTGAAAAGGTTACAGTAACTAACAGACCCTGCCTCTGAGAAGTGCTGAAAAGTCAGACTTTGCATTTATTTGCTTATCTGAATACAATCGGAAAACTCATCTCGGTGATATAAATAAAATCCACAACTACTTTGATACTCCATAACTCCATTACACAATGCAATTTAAAGATTAAAAAAAATCTTTGTGAACAAGAATGCACTTTAAGAAACGGAGACAGAGAACAGAGATATAACTTAGACTATAAAGGAGATTGCTTCCAAGGCCCATGACCTAAGTTTGATCCAAAAAACACAGGAAGCCTCTGACTTCCACATGAGTGCTATGGCATGTGTGTGTCCTTCCATGTCCATGCACATGCATGTGCACACACACACAAGTACACATGCACACACACACACACATACACAAACATACATGCATACACAACATACACAAACACCCATGCACATGCACACATATACACAAAGACACATGCACACACACAAAATCACATTCACACACACACACACACACACAAATGTAAATAACTTTGTGAGTAGTCAGAGTGATGGAAACAAACCTGTTTAATAAGAGAAGTGAGACAATAGATCAGTACATGTATTTCAGGAAAAATACAGAGCTATAGGAATTATGGTTTTGAAGGGGTTAGAATGAATAAAATGAAGTTTCTGATATGTTAAAATTAAATATACGGGTTGGCTATTTAAACAACTTCAACCTAGAAAACTAGAAAGTGTTACACTGAAAGTAAAGGGGAAAAATGGCCTGAGGATTAACAGTAGATCTGACCAGGGCACACCTGACACCCCTCATTGCCCCTCTTCCCGATGATCAGGGTTTTGTAATGAGCTACCTGTACTTTAAAAGAAAAGAAGAACAAGACGAGGTGGCCCTATCTTTCCTGATGCTGTCTTCAGAACTCAGCTGTAAAGTCCTACATGGAGACTCTTTCCATGACGTTGTTTCCCCAAACTGTATTTTCTTTGATCAGATGTAACCTCTTCTGTATCTCCTATTTCTGTGCTCTTCCTAAATCATGACTGACTTGGAGTTCAAGTCTTTTTCTTGGGAAGTGCATTGGAACAGGTCTGTTGCTTCTACTGTGTACCAGAGATGTCAGCCTCCCTGCCTGAAAGTCATGGTTGGGTTTCTAGTGGCCTCTGCCCCTTTGAGGAGATGGACTATGAAGCCTGGCTTCTCTCCTATGAGTTTCTCCAGAATTGTGCTGTTAGAACATCTGCCTGTTCTAATCAAAAGAAATGTTTAATTCAGTCTACCTGGGAAGCCAAGCCATCTTTTTCTTTATTTTATTATGGTCATTGTGTGTGTGTGCGTGTGTGTGTATGTGTGTGTGTATTTTTGTGTGTTTGTATATGTGTGTGTGTATGTGTGTGTATGTGTGTGCATGTGTATGTGTATGTGTGTGGGTATGTCTGTATGTGTATTTGTGTATGTGTGTGGGTATGTCTGTATGTGTATTTGTGTGTGTATGTGTGTGAGTGTGTGTAGTGAGTGTGTGTGTAGTGAGTTTGTGTATGTGTGTGTGTGTGTGTATTTGTGTGTGTGTGTGTTTGTGTGTGTGTTGTCAAGTCATTCTTAAGAAAATCATTTTGCTTTGTTTCCTAAATTCATAGTAAATTCTATCCTTGAGGATTCTGTCGGTTTCACGTCACATTAGTGACAGATCCACACCTTCCAGCCCAGGTTCTTAAGTCCTGGTGTGCAATGGTGTCATAGTAGAGACTGGGTCTTAGAGTAGAGTAGAAAGAATTGCATGTGTAGCGCAATTCTCCAATCTGAATGTGGAATCTCCGCATACTCTCTCTATTCAGAGATAGTTCAAAAATCTTTAACCAGCTGCAGCAGGTTCCTTGGTAGGAAGGTCAGAGCTTCCCAGGGATGTTCATCTGGGAGCAGTTGGCTTAAAGAGTTTGTCACAACAGCGCCTCAACAGCTCTCATTTTTCTATTCATTGTCCAACGTTTCATTTTGTAATTTACATGCCTACCTCACCAAGTACTTTTCATTGACTGGGCTGAAGTATGCTATGTTTTCAGGTTGCATCCATTTATGTGAGCTAAAATGTGTTTCAGAACAGACTATTGTTTAGCATACTTGAGAGGCTGAGGCAGGGGAATCTTTGGCTGGTGGTCAGGGCTACACAATGAGACCCTGCACTATAAAATAAAAAAAAAGAAAGAAAAAATGGAAGAGATTGCTTACAGAAAGTAGCATTAAGACATAAAGTACACATATTTCTTGGTTTATTTCAGTCTTTAACATTTTTTCAAATTTGGACTGAAGGAGTAGTTCAAAGTTCAGAGTTCATTCATGGAATTCAATTCATTGTTGTCATGTGAATCCTTTAACAGACTTTGGGGAAACTCCCTTTATTTTTATTCTTCATAAAGTTTCTATGTTGGAAAATCTTACAGGTTTATCCACTGACTCAGCTCCTTCTGGGCACTCTAGAAGGCTACATGCTGTCTATTATTCTTCTCATTGACCCTCCCTAATGTGTGTGTATTTCCTACATGCTCTGACTTTCAGTGTTTTTATTTTCTTTGGTCTAGCAGATAGACATCACTATCCTCTTTTTTTTTTTTTTTTTTTCGATACATGAAGCGTATGACCCTTAAAGGAAGATGGCAGCAGCAGCAGCACTGGAGCCCTAGCTTAGGTTCAAATCCCCGTGGTTCTTAGAGTATCCTGTGTGCCTATTTTACAATTTAGTATTTAGCCGAGGATCTGTCTGTCTCTTCTGCACAAAAGAAATCCATATTTTTCATATAGATGTTGTTCACATTCTGAATGTGGTGGCAAAGTTCCCAAAGATACAATTACACTTTCATTTCATTATCCATTCCTGAAATGACAGAGCTCCCAGCTGCTCCCTGCAAGGGGTCATCTCTTCAGAATGCTGCTCAGTCTGGACTTTATACTCACCAAGCTGTTGCACAGGAGTGTAGCACTATGAATGCGGAATCCCTCCTGTCCTTGTAGTGATTATCAAACTCTGATGTGTTCAGGAGACATTGTCACAACAGTGTGAGAAGAAGCCAGTGAGACCCTAACGAAACCCTTGGCAGAAAATTCCTGCCCAAAGGATGCAGCCACTTCTCCTAAAGTGGCAGCAAAGCCAAGTTCCAGGGTATGACAAGAGACAATTTCCACTGTGGATAAAACCTCACCTTTGCATTGTCTGATTTCAGACTATAGCTAGATCAATGAGAGAATCTGGGAGCTTTTTCTACCATAAGAGGATAAGGGCTAAAATGCATTACAGAATGGGAGATTCTCCCAAACAGTGTTGTGATATGACTATAGAAAACAGGCTAATATAATATTTTCATGATAAAATACTATTCATAGCCCATTCCCAAATACTCTTTAAAAATCCCACATCGTTCAAAAATCTTTAAATATATTCAGTGGAAATATTTCTCCTGGGGAGTAATAATACATGTAGATACAAGTATTAATCTCACACACGTTCAATAACGAACAAGAAGACTGTCTGAGATCAGACCTGAGACCTGTAGGCAGAGGGTACAGCCTCTCATGGCCTAAGCCACCTGGACTGAACCCTGAGCAAATGATCTCCAGGTTATTTTATTGAGAAAAGGAACTGGCCACTGATACAAAGGCCTATTTTGCATTAATGAACAGAATCCTATAATCTGCTTTTCCAAATGCCTGGCCTGTCAACCTTGCTATCACAAGGTGAAGGTCTAAACTGAGAGACATGGATGTTCCTACATCTCCTTGTTGGTCACTGGGGAGGAACCACAGAAATCCTTTTTATAAGCAATCACATAAATAGAAGGCAATATCATCCAAGAACCTATTGCTTAGACAATTACTGGTACCTGGCATTATTTCTGCATTCTAGAAGGCTGCCATCCATCCACACCCAGGAAGCTAGTTCTAAGGTGTCCTTTCATCCAGAAGCTCATAGCAAATGTTTTAAAGTTCATTTAACTGTACAGATAGTGTATGTCGTTTTACAGTATCTGAGAATAAGTTCAAATGTTCCACTACAGATATTCTTGTTGAACTATAAATATTTAGGATTCCCCAGAGTCTCCAGACCAATTCTATGTTTGACCACTGCCTATGACATTTCCCCTACTTTTCTGACCTTGTATTCTATGCATGGTTCCATGAAAGGAACCACCAAAATATGACATGCTCATCTGGGAAAAGCAGCCCAATTGTTAGCATATAAATAAATGAGTCTATTTTTGTTGTTGAAACAAAAATTACTATAGGGGCTAGAAGATGTTTCAGTTGTTAAACAGTTGGCCACACGAACATGAGGACCAGAGTTCAAATTCACAGGCAGGTGTCGAATCCTAGAATCTCAGTGCTGGAGAGGCAGAGACAAGGGGACTGTTGGGGTTTGCTGGCTGTCTAAGCAAGAGCCACATCCAGTGAGGAACCCTGTCTCAAAAAACAAGGTTTTTGAGAAAGGATAACACTGGATACATCCATACGCACAGGAATAGACACATACACACACACATACACACACACACACACACACACACACACACGCAAGCATGTGTGTGCACACAAATATGAACACACACGATGGATAGACTTATTAATAATTTGCAAATATAAATCATCGTAGGTTGCATCCACAATTAGCTTTGCATCAAACCCAGTTCTACTCTCTATCAGTGCTGATTGGACAAGAAACTTGTGCTTTTGTTTCCTTGCTTGTAAATTTGGATAGAATAATAAGAGTTTTTATCTCACGGGGCTACTATGAAGTTTCAATGAGACCATGTATTACCTAGGATGCTGCATAGGTACAACTCAATCATAAATGATATTATTTTCTCCTATGGCCTCACAGAATACATAGCTCTCAAGACACAGATAACATTTGTGACCAAGGTTGCACAGCCTACAAGCAAATTTTGCGCTATGATCTGAATAATAGGCAAGCATCTAAATAGTTGGCTGGGGGAGACCGTTATGAACATTCGATTAGCATCTGTGTTAGAGTAATTGTACCAGTAGAACAGTGTCTATGGAGAAGAATGGAAAAATGAATGAATAATGTAGTAAGAAGACTTAAAAAGAGTCTTTCAGTTTATAAGGTACATATAGGATAAAAAGTTTATCATTCTGATTTTTTTCAAAAAAATGAATGTCTTTTTGGTTCAAATTCTGTGCTGGTTCTCAAAAGTTGCATGTCATCTTGCTTTGAATTACATAGAGTTATTTTTGCCGTAAATGACTCTTTTATAATTGTTTTCCACAACAAAAATAAGCTGATGTAATTTTCCCCATACTTCTTTTCCTGCTGTTGACTGCACGCAGTCAAGATGCTAATTAAAACCACCTAATTTAAATGCCAAGTTTGTCCTGAAATAGATTTTCACTAATTTTGCAAAATTACCACTGGGCATGAAGGTTGCAACAGATATGCTCATATAATCCATGTTTTGCTCAAAGTGATTTAAATGGAGAACTCTGGCATGCTCAGCCTCGCTGCTCCACAGACTGCATTAAGGTTGTGCATGGGTATAGCCTCGCTGGAAATCCACTGATGGAGGCACCAACAGAGATCACAGGGCTCCTGCAGACCCCACTTATAATTTGGGCATCTTTCCAACGCCAGCCAGAGCAGCTTTGTTAAAATGTGACCGTCACCAAGTTAAACTACAACGAACGTCAGTATGACTAATGAGTCACTGAGGATCATGAATGGTCCTTAAAATAGGTGCAGAGGAAAATAAATGCCAGGAAAGGCCTAGGTCTATAAGAACATGGTAAGAGACCATTGCTTTTATTATCAACACTGAGTCCGACAGAGGAACATTTCTTCAAATTTACAAAACCAGGCAGAAAGGAAGAATCAAAGACTAGATGACCCTATGATGGCCCTAGTATGGGAATGGATAACATCAATTCAGTCATCAGCGAACACACATGTAGTATGTTTGTGGCAGAGCACTGAGACCCAAGTAGTCAATGAAAGAATGGGCAAGCTAAATTACCTCCAATATCCTGCATTAGTCTTCAAATATATGATTTTTAGATATTCGATCAAGTGACTTACCTTTGCAGCCAAAAGGAGATTTTTCTCACTTAACTAAAATATAATTGCATTATTTCCTTCCTCTCATTCCTCCTATGTCTCCCATGTATAACACCTCTCTTCCAATTCACGACCTCCTGTTCTATAACCACTCTTATTACATATATATGTATGTATATTCATTATACATACAAATACATACATTATACATACATAGGTATATACATACACATACATACATATGTAAGTATAATATACAGTATTGGATAACAAATCAGGGGCTCATCTCTGGCAAAGGCTAATTTTCCCTGGGATTCTTCATCTAGGGATAGGATCTCATGTGATTTTCCTCATCTACATTGGAAAGTCAACTGGTACTAGAACTGTTCAGATGTTACTTGGGCAGCCATGCTGTTGAGATTTCACGGATGGTAGTCTCCCTGTTATCGCTAGAAAGCACAATCCCACAACAAACTTCTTGGAGTCTTTTAAATGACAATATGCATGGAAGTGATTGATCACGTCATCTGCCGGTACACACTGCCTTTCAGTGACAGAATCTGTGTGCAATTTCAACTGAGGAATTTTATTTGATTCAGGCCATTTTTTTGTAATGTCAATATGAAAATCTGTTTTCCTCAAAGCACGCCGAGATTTCCCTTATTCAAAGGGCCCCTAGCTTTGATTGATTATTTATGGGTAACTTTTATTTTCTTTTTTCTGTTTCATATCTGCACATCTAAAATAACTTTTAAAAAACTGCCTTAGTCAATGGAATGTATCCAATCAATTGGTAAATATCAATTGATAATCCACCAGTTGCATGGATCTATGCTTCAGTTAGGTGATTTATAGAGTGGTTTCAGTCAATCAACTGCTGGTGTGCAGCTGGTAATTCAGAGTCCTAAATGTTGGCCCCATCAGCTTCAGGGCTGCCGATTGCCCTGTCTACACAGACCCTCACAGATGAAGCTGAATTGCCAAGATGTCATGGATTAGCAAAAGGAAAGTTAGACACAGCCCAAACCAATTAGCTCTGCACTGGTGTTTAGCACATAGCAGGAAGCCCATAATTTCCATGACATGATTGACACTGTGCTTCTTATTATCTTCTGGGACCACACAAGTTACAATAAAGAAATATGAAATGCATAATCATGCAATCTCCTTCTGCATCAGGTTCTTGCTACAGTGGTGACACCTTTTTACCATTCACATATATGATGGCCATATTTAACCCATATACAATATGTTTCCATCTTTAATTTGGAAATGCTTCTTGTCATTCGCACATCTGCCACTAACTCAGATAAGATTTAGGAGAAATGTTTGGGTCAGTGGTGCATGAAATGTAATTGAATGGCTCAGAACTCTACCGTTTACATCTGCTCTGCTTTGTAGAGATCAGACAGATGGAAAACAGTGGCTGAAATGGTCTGTGATATGCTCGGGAAAGGCTTCTTTTAAAAAACTCTAGCTGAGCCTAGAGGGTATAGGTTGGTGGTAGAGCAACGGCATAGCATGAACAAGGCTCTGGTTCTAATCCCCCCACACACATAAACAAAAAGGATTGCCTCCTACTGAGCATTTGCTTTCAAGACTGAAAATGGCATTTTTGAATAACTTCTACACTCTCATCTTTATGCATTTTCATGAATGACAAATTATTTAAGGTTTCACATAAATCAGCATTGGAACTAGGAAAGCTACTGTACAGTTCCAGATAATAAAAGCAATATTATCTCATATAAATGCTTATTGGCGGTATGTGGCTTTATTTTTCTACTAAAATAAAGAAAAGTTGAGAAAAAGAAAAGTCAGTAGGTTAATGGGTAAATGGGCTATGAAAAAATTGCACAAGCCTCTGCTCCATGCTTCCCATCTATATCAGGGAAGTTAGCTTTGAGAGACATGGTTTCCTTGTCTTCAAATCATTGATGAATACTTCAGCTGAAGTACGAGAGGGGCACACACTAATTAGGCAATTGCACACTATCTACAAGGCCTGCAAAATGTGTCTCTCTCATTTCTGTCTTTCACGCAATGAGGAAGACCTTTAAGGTCCTTTAAGCTTATTGATATCTATTATATGATATATATTGAGGCATATATAATACAATATTAAATACACATACTTTATGTATTAGCCTTTCTTGAAATTAATAAGATGTTTGAGATTACCAGGTGCTGAGCTGGGCTGCATTTGTTAAGAATTGAATAAGCACTCTATTACATATATTGCTGATAAAAATGTTATCATGGTATGTTATTGTCATTGTAAAAGAAAACACATTAAATGCTATGTATGGTATATATATATATATGACATATATATATATATACATATATTCAAATGTATATTTAATAATAGAAATGGTTAATATACAAATATAATTCTTTGGAACTAAATGGTATTAAAACTGTGAATTAAAAAGATATTGTATTGATAAGTATTTTGTTTGGATTTTATACTAACAGTTGTGTTATACAGTGAGGTTCCACGCATTCCCAAGGTACAGAGACAATACTCTGTGGGTTAATTGCTTATGAATAAGGATATGGATGACTGTTTCTTGACACCTGAGAGAATGATCACAGTTAAGGTGAAAACGAAAGAAAGCAAAGCTTGTTGGTAGTAATTAGGGTAAAACAGAGCAAAGGAGAGTTACTACCTTAAAAACAAATCCCTGAGGCTTGAACACAGAAAGTTAGCCAGCAGACAAGTGTGATAGCAGGGATGTTTTTAAGAAGATCTAGACATTCGAAGATTTCAAAATCAGACTAAGTAAAGACACGATAAGTCCTAGTGGGGCTTATGGATGCTGCATCATTAAGATGTATAACAATGCTTAAAAGCTATGCCCCTTATCCAGACACGTTTTTACAAGCAAAATAAACCCTCAGAAATGGTCTGTGATGAAGACAGAGCCACCATCACATCCTTCTGCCTCCCTGCCATGGTGCAATGTGCACTTGAAGGAGATCATTCCACAGCATCCAGAGGAGATAGGTCAGGAGCTTAAAAGTCTTGATATGGCTACAGGGGCCATTCAAGAATTTCTTTCCTGCCTCACCTGTCTTTAAAAATGTGAATATATGAGGAATGAAAGGGCCCTGGGACCTATCTTGTGTTCTCTTGGCTACAGCTAATATCCTTACCATGACTTTATTTCACAATGTATCATAAAATACTAAGCAGAAATTATATATTTTAAGCATATATATATATATATATATATATATATATATATATATATATATATATATTCAAACCCTATTCTACCAGACAAGAAATTCCTTTTTATGTAGAAATCTTCAAATCCAATCCGAAGCCGGGTGGTGGTAGGTGTGCACGCCTTTTATCCCAGCATTTGGAAGGCAAAGGAAGGCAAATCTCTGTGAGTTCGAGACCAGCCTGTTTTACAGAGTGAGAGGATGAGTTCCAGGACAGCCAGAGTTACAACAGAAAAACCCCATCTTGAAAAACAACAACAACAAAATCCAATCAGAAGTGGTTTCACCATAACAGTCATGTCAATACTGTAAGAGTGGGCACATCTTGCCTTGGAGATCAGAATTGTAGCATCTGTAATGCAAGGCTTTTTCTTTTTAAAATAGGGATTGGGTGAATCACTGACCTTAGTCAAATAAATTTGGAATCTCAAAGTCTATTTAAAAAAAAGTCTTAGACTAGCTTTCAAAGTACCTGAAGATAATAGTATTTGCAGGCTGCAAGGAGAGAAAACACATCAATGGTTTTACCCAAATGCTGGATCCTGAAAGCTACCGTTTTGATCTCCCCGGCAGGATAGGACCACTGCTACAATAATGGCTGTTATGGACTAGCATTTCTGATCGGATTTGAAGCTTTCTCCACAAATGGGAATTTCATACCTTGTACTTTAATCTTGGTCAAAAGCCCATGTCTGGGAATCTCACAAGCTCTCAGTTAAAACCTGCTATTGTTATTTTGCTACTGTTGTCAAATTCCTTGTAAAATATTTGTGCTTATACCCATATACCTAAACTCCTCTCAATCCTTGGTCAGAGACACTTCTATCTGTGGTCAGAAATCAATGATGAGAAGCAATACTGAATACTGGTCAAGGTGCTGAAAATAAGAGATTGAGAGCTGAGCCGTAAATGAGACTTTTTTTTTTTTTTAAATCAACTGTTCTCTGACTTTAAGGCTCAAGAAACGTTGCAAAAGAAGAGGTAGAAGAAATTAAGAGTTGGAGGAAGGGTAAGGGTGCTGAACAATGCTATCTTCTTGTCATGAAGAGAGTCTAGGATATTTAGATAGAAATGTAATTCTTGTACAACTTCATTTTATGTATAAATTATCAAAGAAAAAGGGGATGGGGTGAAGGTGATAGAATGAACATGATGTTTGCCTTTGCTAGGCTATGCTTCCCTCTAATATAAAGAATTAAAAAATCCCAATCTCTATGCTATGAGGGTCATGGTTTGATTTACAGATGGATACAAGTTATCTATCCTAAGAGAGAAACTGGCTTAAAAACCAGAAGAAGGCAAACCATCGAGAGTACTGCCATTATGACAATAACATAGCTAGCAATTTATATGCTGGTTAGTTTTTCCTTTAATATGTGAAGTTATAGTTTAGCAAAAGGAAATGCCAGGGCCAGCAGATAACATCTACAAGTCACTACAAAGTCCCCTCTGCAAGGATTTGACACATATTAACCTAATTCCCAGCCATGACCACCTTTACCATCTGCTGATCCAGATGGGAAGGGGAAGTAGAAACTTCTCTGTTCCTTCTCACATCCTGTGGCTACACATAACTGGAGGTTGGAATCACCATAGCTCACATTTACGCTCTACTTTGCTTACTCCTGCCCAAGGTTCTCAGGAAGCAAGGAAAACATATGGACTCCTTGGGAGTTATCATCTCTGTGTCAGCCTTTGGCTGAGGAAACTATCGAGAATTCAGACTTGTTTCAAGCATGCCAGAAACTTGCAGGCTCACTACACTTCTGAGTAGCTGTGTGACCTTCAGAATTAAACAACTGTCAATCGTATCATTGTTAAAGGAAGCTGAGAAAGGTAGCTTCCTCTAAGGTCTTCCACAAGGATTAAATGAGATTTTTTTATTCTCTTACCCTTAAGCTGTTTCAAGACAATCCCATTAATTTTATTTCATAGTCAATGAATCTGTGTTGATGACATTTTTAAAAAATTAGGATCTCTGTATTTAGGGAGAATAATTATCCACGTGTGACTTTTAAAGGTACAGAGAGCCAATACGTGTGATTTATGCTCCAGTCAACCTCTCCATGCAGTCATTCACTGATGCACCCACACCTCCATGAAGCATTAGCTTAACAGGGTGAAGCTGAATGAGCTTCAGGCAGACTGTGCTGTATTGACTTAGGCAGTTGTCAGAGCTGGAAGTCCCCTGCTGTGGTTTGGATTTGGTATGCTTCCCAAATGTACACGCACTAGAAATTTTGTCCCAGTGAGGCAATGCCGAGATGGTGGAACTGTTTATATTGGGCCCAACAGAAGGGAATTGGTTCTTGGGGACTTCATTTTCATGAATGAAATAATTCTCCCCCCTCCCCCCCTGGATTGGGTTCATTTCTACAGGAATAATTTCTGGAGGGAGTGGACTGACACAAAGCAAGGCCACTTCATATATCTGACTCCTTTGGTACATGGTTCCTTTCCTGATTCTTAACTACTGAGGCATCTGTTCAGCCCCTAGGTTGCCTTTGGAGTTCTATGATGCTGTAAATTTGTTGGCAGGATAGAATCAGACCTGGAAGTACCACACATGGTGGTGAGAGCTGGGACTTTGTATCTTCCAGGTCTTCTCCCTTATAGATCCACTGTAGGGTTTAGTCTGTTTTACATTACTATAACATACTTGAATGAGGGTAAACCTTTAAAGTAAAACAATCTATTTGACTCAGAATTCTGGCAGAGTGCTCAAATATCATAGTGGTGGTGGTTTGTTAGGAACGGCCCATGGAAGTGTCTTAAGGACATCCATATATTGGGCCTGAAATTCCTTTTGGGACCTTGGTTTAACACATTAACCTGTTTAACAACCTTGTTTCCAGCTGTAGTCATGTTTTGAGGGAGTGTGAATTAGAATTTCAACATGTGAATCTCAGGAAGACAAAATTCACATGGGCCTTCATAATAGTTCACACATTTGCATACACACCCATACTCACAAGCACACACACACACTTAATCTGATTAGACTGCCTGGCATTAGTGACTGGCGCCATAGCCCTGGCTGGCTTGCTGGTGGTTATGAAGACAAAGGGGCCAGCTCCCTGCCAAAGTCAAAGACAAATGTCAGTCTTGTAATATAATTCAATTACAGCGAAATTAATCACAATAATGCTGTAGCCTGTTAGAAAAAATGGAGTGATTTGGAGAAAATCTGTCCAAAAACACTGGGTAAGCTGTACACCAACAGTAGTCTCATAGGCCCAGTTGAGCAGGGGCATAAATGGATGGCAGGTGGACTTCTTGGCCAGAATGCAGGTCCTTACAGGAGTCCTCAGGAACAATTTTCTCTAACCCTGTGATAGCTCACATTAGTGGACATTAGTAGAAGTCACAAATACCCTGAATCTGGCTTCCCTTGTGGTGTATTGGATTTATGTGCCTGGTATAGACAGACGCTCCTCAGTTTATTGCATGAATAAATCCTCCAAGCACATTTTACAAAACAGGGTGTGTGTGTGTGTGTGTGTTGCAGAGGATGAAGCATTGATTTCTATATCATTCACCTATGGAGAACCCTGCAGCTCTGGACTTCCCAGGCTCTGTTTTGATGTCTGGTCTTACCACATGCCAGCCATACTGGGTACTAATGTGATAGTTTTTCATCAGAAAACTTATCTCTCTAAGCAACTTCTGGTTTTCTTTTCAGATTACTTAGGGAAACTTCTTGTGGAGAGAAGCCAATAAGACTTTTTTTTAATGCCTAGCAGACACTTAAATCAGTATCTTTCTTTCCCGGAAGTCCTGCCCTACTCCTTATGTACTAGGTCTCAGACTCTCCTTGTATTATGTTGCTCTACTTCCCTAAAATTTTGACCAGCTTCCTGTGGGTGCATGAGGGGACATGTGTAAACACATGAGCAAGGAGTCTTCTACACATCTTGCACAGGCAAAGTCATATTGTGTAGCTGATTTCTGAGAATTGAAACATTACCTCTCAGAGGAAAAGTTATGAGAGCTAGGAAATGATTAAAATATACAAGACCTAGGAATTAAACTAAAGTGTTAAGCAAGTCCCAATTTAAAGCTCCACCTCCAATTTACATAGGCAGGAATAATTGCTTGGAAAGGGAGACCCTCTGAGTAACTAAGCTGGTTGCAAATTGTGAGGAACTTCCAGGGACATGGCTTTTGTGAGTCTTCACCCATTCTTGGATGGGTATTTTGGTGACACAGATAGCCTGGACTCATCCATGCTTTTGAAAATTAATTCTTCACGCAAACATCTATTAAGCAAGCATAATAAATTCCCTGGATTTCTACTAAGACTTGGGTGGAAGTGTTTTTGTGCCAGATATGAAGGGAGCAAACATGTGTTGACATCATCCTAGGAAAGGTCCCACAGCAGAATTCCCAGCCAACATGGAAGTTACTGGGGTTTTCAATTTCCCAACACACTTGCATGGCAGTAAGTTTTACATTTCTTGATCAGTAGAACTTATTGATCTTTCAGCTTCTCATATAAAAAGTAGAAATAATTCATATGTGATAAAGCTCTGGGACAGATTAAAGCAATCTAAGTAGGTGTTTGATAAAAGTTTGGGGTTGGGGTGAGGCCTGATTGAACACTAGTGTTCTTCTGTCTTTCATGCCTGAAAGGTGCTTACGGAAAGAAGAAGGAGACAGTTCAACAATGACGCAATCCATTTACATCAATCCTTACACACTGTGATATAGTCTGCAATGGACACATTAAGAAAGTAAAAACCAGTTTAAGAAAAATAAAAAAGACGTCTGTAGGATTATGGAATGGTAAGGAAGGCTATCACTCAGGAAGCGAAGCTTTGAAATGGGATTTGGGGTGATTATGGCACAGGGAAGGAAGAAAAGAGCATTCAGATTAAGATTTTAGTTCAGAAAAATGTTCTTGTAGGTGGAAGGCTGCGGTTAACTTGGAAGGGACAAATACACATACAAAGCATCCAGCCTGGCTTTACTGTAAGTAAATTGGATTAATATGAACAGTAAAAAAACAAAACAGAAAACACTTCACACAAATGAACATCATAAGAAAACAAAACAAAACAAAACAAAAAACCTCTCTCTGTGTGTGAAGTGAAATATTTGTGTCTGCTAAGATTCAAAGTCCTTGGCAAGAAAAATGCCACAGTGCGTCTAATTAAATCTGACTGATAGTACATAACATAAACCAATATCCTGCATAGCAAAAGAAGGTTGTTTTAATTTTGAGCACAATAGCTTTCAAGTTACTATGGCAATAGTGCTTTCTGGGAAATTATAATGGAATTATACGACACATTGAAAGGTATTGCCTCGGAAGTTTGCAGTGTGTGTGTGTGTGTGTGTGTGTGTGTGCGCGTGCGCATGCATGGTTTTTCAAAGGAACTGCATGAGACAGAAAACACTGGATTATGAAATAGTCTCTCTAATATGTTAGTATTCTTGCTAGCTCTTTTATCTCACATATACATGTATAGCTTGCTGCAAGGAAACTCAGGTAATTGCCACAGAACAATCCTTACTTGTTCATCTTTTTCATTTGCACTTAATAATTCAACCTATTTTATTGGCAGAGTGTGAAACCTTGACATATGGCTAAGTATACACTGATTATATCAGGGTAAACAGCGTTTCCATTTCACCTGACTCTCTCGTGTCCCTCTCCAAAGTTTATATGGCTAAATTTTATCAGATCATTTCTGATTTGTGTTTATCTGTGAATTGATTTTAAGTCCTGGGATCAAACTGTCGTCTTTGAACTTTCGAGACAATTGTGATACCACGAACCACATCTCCATTTTATTTGATGGATCTTAAAGCCTAAAGCACATTAAGGGGATTTATCCATTGAAGTATGTTCCCAGGCAGTGATAACACTTAATCAGGACTTACGATTCCTACAGAAGAAAAGTTTAAATCTGACTTCAATAGATTTACAGTAAGTTATTAAATTCTACTTCGACATGTAATGGCAATCCTACAAAGTATTTATTTGTAAAACAGGTTTGCTTAGAGGTATAAAATACTAATGGCAAACGCATGCAAAAATAAATATTATACAGATGTCTATAGGCAAAGTAAAGAGAAAAACAACATCACCAATTTACGGTCAGGAAATAGAGACAAACAGAGAGTAAGTCAATTAATTGAGTTCATATTCACAAAAAGAGTCCTTGAATTTTCTATGGAAGGTTCCAGATAGGTATCTATCTCTGGAGATCCACATTTTCCCTCCTTCCACTTTTACAATCAGAGGCTGTATCAGGGAATTCTCCATAATACACAGCTATATTCAAAAATTACACCAGTGAGAGGGAAACTGATCTGCCTGCTAGTGCAATGAATAATAAATTACTCAATTAGGACCTCCCTGTGATGGGTAATTAACCAGGGCCTCAGGAAAACAGCAAAATATTAAACATCATCTTCAAATCAATGATGTCTGGAGTCGCAGAGCTCCCAACTTGCTCTAACTGGAACAAGTATAGATGATGTTAATGGAACTCGAGTCAAGGATGTAAAAGTGTGTAAAGGAGCACAAGAGAAGTAAGAGGCTATAGTTTCAAAGCAAGTCCCCAGATAGTCAACCTTCAGTTCACCGGGGACATGAAGATACAGATGTTTAGGCTCTACTGACACTAATTAGCCAGGAGTTGTGCAATGCAGGTAACTTTACTTTAACCTTTGCCATTTTGACTTTTCTGAATGTACAATGAAGAATTTAAAATAATCAAATTTTAATAAAATTATGATATTAGCTTTTTTTTAGATAAAGTTCAGCATTTTCATAGAAATCCCATTACTATATTGAATGTGATGGTAAGCAGATGTTTTCAAATACATTTTCTAATTATTCTTAGAAATGCCATTATCTGAAGCAGAAGGAGAAATGTTTTCCCCTAAGTATACTATAGTGCTGAAACAAAAGTCCTGCTGAACACACTCCTCAGATTGGTGTAGAAGAATGTCACAGCTTTGTATGATGACAGCTGGCTCTGGATGAGCACTATTGGAAGTTGCTGGACTCAGTTACCATGGACAGAATCCTCTTAACACAACATTATCACAACAGAAAACCAAGGAATGAAGCCCATTACACAGACATTTGGATAAGTGATTTAGAATCCTTTAAATTTTACTTCTCTGTGTATTTTCAAAGTTGGCTTTCTTTTCTAACATCGTGAATTTATAAATCAATTTTGTAACTAAACTCGTATTCCCAAAGAGAACACTGAGAAGTCTATTTATAAGAAATAAAGAAACACTGTGCTTCATCAAAGCAATTTTTCTCATTATTAAAATAAATCAAGGGTGCCACCATAGTAGAGAAATTTAAACAGTAACTGACAAACTGTTGGAATCTCATTGTAGACAAGCTTTATTGTAGAGTACGAAAAGAAAAAATAACAAATTTACTTAATTTCATGAAGTTATAACATTTTTACAAAAGACTATATTGTTTCTTTACTGAATTATGTTTTCTACTTTGCCAAAGTTGACTTCCTTTTGGAAGGTCTACTTCTGAGCTCTTGGGTTGCTATATTATTTTTTGCTCTAATAACCCTTGTGATATAGTAATTTTGCAGACTACATTAATTTCAGCTGCTATCAATGAACTGGCAATTCCACACTGTAGTACTAACCCTAAATAACTGGAAACTGTCCTTACCAGAGGCCACCATGACTGTATAGAACAGCTTTATTTCTAAATGCCAAAACCTTCAAGCAACAAAGATGTTTTTATCTGTGGATAAATAGTAACGAATGCATCAATGCAATGGGATACTACCAACATAAGCCAACAGGTATTAGCACACGAAAGCATCATGTAGTATATTCAACGAGTACTGCAAAACATTTGGCAAAACACATAATAACATCTAGTCTTCTCTGAAACGTTATATACGCCGCCTTAATAACTGAATTACAAAGTCAAATTATCACTTGCTTAGCTAATTCATCTAAGCAGACTCATCATTTCCACTCAGAAATATAGGATGATGTGATTTCTAATTTTTCCATTTGTTTCTTTGTCGTTCTTCCCCATCTCCCTTGTGATATATACTCTCCAGCGTTTTCTATAAAAAACTGAAGCACCCCTGGAGGACAAGGCAGGAGGAGCCTAAGCCAGGCTGAGCTGTATAACAGAATCCTGTTCAAAAGATTTTTTTTAATATAAAGGAATATTTAAACACCCACATTTGTGCAGTGAATATCTAACACCTGGGTTCTACAGTTTCCATTTTGGATTATTTACGATAGTATGCGTAATTTAGTCATAATTATCCATTTTCTTTTCAATGAATTTGAAACTCAATTGCAAACATTAGTGCCCTTTACTCGTAGGCACTTAATATACATATAATTAATTATAGGTCAATATTTACATATACTTTTAATATACAACAATTTGCATTTTCTCATTTTTCTAGTGCTTTTATAAAATATAATTCCCCATTCAATATATTATGATTCTTCACTATTAGAGATGAGATAAATGAGTGTTTGCACTTTACCCATCTTATTTTGCTCTCAGCAACAAGACATCTGTGGGGAGGAGAGAGAAAACCCTGAGTGAATGCATAAGAAGCACATGAAGTCCTGAATGAATATGTATTATTTACAAGGATCCCAAAGGCCTCAGGCCCATGTGAAACAGCCTTTCCTAGCCTTTCTCTGGTTCCTATGCAAGGGTGACTGAAGCTTTCTCTTTCTGGGTGTTTACAACCTGAAATGGTTTACCTACAGAGACCTCCTGCTGAGAGGAGATAACTCCCTTTCACACACTGCGCATAACAAACACACTCAGGCACAATATTGCTTGCTTGCTTGCTTGCTTGCTTGCTTGGTGCCATTACAGCAGAGTTTGCACATTCTACCTGCTCTCAGAATTTCCGAACAGGTGTCTGTGTGTCTGTCCTTTCCTTCATTTCCTTGTCACCCTAGTCAGTTTTCTAGGACCACGCCATGCTGCATGAAACAGACATCTCCTTCTTCTACATTCTGGTTACTAAGCATTTCTATGATTTCGTTTCACACCTCTAACTCTTTGAGACACTTAGCTTTAGCTCCATATTTGAATGCTACTGATGTTCAATGCCTTCTTCAGATCATCACTTTCTCTTATGTGGCTTGATTAGTTCTTTGTGTCACTTCTCTGTGAATAAATTCTATTAGCTTTGTACCTGATGCATTTTACCCTTGGTTTGTACTTTAAAATCCTCTTAGATGAAAATTTCATCATTCATTTTCCCTCTTCAAATATTTTTGCAGTTTGCAAATATTTTTACAAACAGCAAATGCTGTTTGCAGGTCACTAAAAAAGTGAGGTGAAAAATTCTTTCATGTTTCCACTCCCATTTCTATGTATGAGTACCACTTGTATGATACCTACCTACTGACTTTGCTTGTTCTCATATAAAAACAAAAGAATAGGTAAATTCATTTCAAATCCCAAACATTACCTTTTGGCCCCAGCTCCATGTGTATATATGGGTAGATTGGCCCTATCTCGTCTCTTCTCAGAAAAAATAGATAACTTTCACTAATTTTAATATGAACTTTGAAATATGTAAGTGTGTTTATTTCTTACTGTTTATGATTTGCCATATCAAAGCCACTGGAGACAAAACTTTGCCAACACAAAAGGGCTGCTACTCTCCTCATTTTTTTCTTTCATATCATCACTTGATAAAGTCACTCTGTCTATCCATCCATGTTGAAACTCTCATCTCTTTACTTCTGTGGCACTGAGTTTTTCCGAGTCTATTGTTATTCTATTATTTGAAGAGTCAAAAGATTCGGAAGGTACTTTCAATCTCATAGGCAGAAACTTGAAACCATCTTTGTTCTTGTTTGTTTTTGTTTTTTATTTATTTTCCTTCCCTGGCAAGTGTACCACATGCAGGAAAGCCAGGATTTAATCCACAACAACTGCCTTTCCCTAAATCTGATTTTGTTGCTTACGAGGAAACATTTATTATCATATTCTCCCAGAAGAATGGATTGGATTTCTCTACACAAAAGAGAAATAATTGAGGTGACTGCAAGCTATTCCAGTACAAGGACAGTTCTGAACTAAGATCTTTAATTTTTAATTCAATTTCCCCAACTCTCCCCTGTAAAGTCACTCACATCTGTCTATAACAGTGATGAATTTAAACGATTGTTATCATAATGACTCAGACCATGGTAGTAGCACAACACGGCTCTTGGAGATTTGTGTGCATGCCTAGAAAGATCACAAATCACACCTTATCATCTAGTTACACACATTATAAAGCAGAGTAAGGTCGCTGCCATAGATTAAAGCAGGCTATATTTAAAAGGACACAGAGAAGGACGTTAAAAGTAAATACAGCACAATTTAGTAACAAAGCACAGGAGAATTTGTGAGAAGAAAAATGTTCCTATTTCTAGTATAAACCAGAGTCTAGATAGATTAATAAAACATCTATAGATTTGTGAAGACATATTATCTTAAATTGAAGCATCTACAATCAGTGTAAATCAATATGCCAAAAAGGAAAATAACATTTATTTTCTTCCAATTTTGACCCTCCTCATCACCTTTTCTACACTCAGTATGGCATCATGTTACTCCTACAGCCTCATTGACCCCTATCACTGAGAGAATTTGAGGTCTTCTGGTTTGCTTTGTACATTTTCAGAATATAGCCCATATATAACTTAGTTATATACGAAATGTGTGTGATCCTCCTGCCTCAGCCTCCCAAGCACTGTCATGACAGCTGTCAACCTGGATTTCCAGCTTCTTATGATCTCTGACTTGCCTTTGTCCTGTCATAACTAACCATCCTTTGGTCCTTCCATTTGTTGTAACATTTAGTTACCAACATTATACCAATTCTTTTGTTTTCCTCTTATTACCTTTCTTATCTCATTTATTCATATGTTTTTCTTCTGTCTAAATCTTTTTTTTAAACTATGAATTATTATTTTTAATTGAAAATAGACTGTTTTCATTCAATACATTACAATTACGGTTTCCTCTCCCCCAACTCCTCCCACCACCTTATCCTCCAGAATCCACACCCTTTCTTGCTCTCTTTCATTGGAAAACAAAAATCTAGAAAATGCAAACAAACTGGAATAGGACAAAAGAAACATTAAAAAAGGAGCCAAAGAAAAAGCACAAGAAACACAAACAGACACAGACACATCCTCACACACAGAAATCCCATTTAAAAAACATAAAACCAGAAACCATAATATGTAAGCAAAACACCTGTAAGATAAAATAGACAGATGGATACATAGACGATAGATAGATAGATGATAGATAGATAGATGATTGATAGATAGATAATAGACACATAGATGATAGATAAATACATAGATAGATAGATAGATAGATAGATAGATAGATAGATAGATAGATAGATAGATGAATGCCCATAGCATTATGAGAAAAAATAAATAAAACAAAACTCCCAAAAGAGCACTGAGTTTGTTTTGTGTAATCCATCTGCAGCCAAGTGTGGTTTGTATATTCAGTGAGACACTGCTAGAGAAAAATCATTTTTCCTTTGAGTTTAATCAATTGGGGAAGAGCTTCTGGGTTATGGATGGTGCTTTATGTCTACTTTCCCACTCAATACTGGACTTCATCTGGTTTAGCCCCTGTGTAGGTCCTGCGCATTTTGCCACAGTCTCTGAGTTCATATGTGCACCAATCCTATTGGGTCTAGAAGACTTAGTTTCCTTTGTGTCTTCAAACTGCATTGGCTCTACAATCTTTCCACATTCTCTTCTGCATAGCTCCTCAGTCCAGAGGAGAAAGATTTGATAGAAACACACCATTTAGGATGGAGTGTTCCAAGGTCTCTTACACTCTGAATATGGTCCAGTTGTGGGTCTGTCTTTGTTCCCATCTACTGTAGGAAGAAGCTTCTCTGACAATAGCAGACCAAGACACTGATTTGTAAGCATAGCAGAATGTCATTAGAAGTCTTTTCACCACTATGTTCCCTTAGCAGAACAGTAAGTAATATTGGGTTTTCTCCTGGGATGCTGGCCTATCTAGTCTCAGCCACACAACGAGTATTAGGCATAGATTCCATCTCTCTTAAATCCAATTAGATAGTGCTTGGTTACTCCCACAACTTCGGTGCCACTATTGCACAAGCGTTTTCTTGCAGGCAGAACACTATTGTAGATCGAAAGGGTTTGCAGTTGGGTTGGTGTTTATCTTTTTCCTTTGGAAGCATGCAGAGTATCTTCCAGCACCTTAACACTAGGCAGTGGGGCTAAAGGCTCTAAGTACGCACCAACTTGATTCTCCATGTTCAATGAGTTGTGTAGGTGTTCTTCTCAATAGTAGGGCTTTACCATCAGCTTGTAGAGAGAAACTAATAGCCTTGGTTTTAGCCTGGGTTGTTGAGTGTTTTTATGAGGCCTCCTTTGTGACAAAATGATTAGATGTAACCCATTCCCAGCACTGGAAGTTTCATTTGGTGGCAAGAGATGTCTAGTTGGAGCTTTGTCTACCTTGTTTTTTGATAATTCCATTTAGGTTTCATTCATCGGGTATATATTTTAAAAAGCTTCTGTTGTAGTAGGTTTTCATATGACCCCTCCAATAACCCCTAGTTTTGGCTGCACCTCCCCATATTCCTTTGATTACCCTCTTTTTCCCTCTGCCCCTTCATTTTATCCTTCTGCTACAGTACTCTCTACCCCATCCATTCATAACATCTTCTCTTTCCCTTTCCTAGGAACATTCTTTGCTTATCAGAGACTCAACAGCTGATATAAGCAAATACATATCCTACTTGTCTTTTGAAGATTCGGTTACCTCACTCAGGATGATTTTTTTCCCTAACTTACTTGTGAATTTAAGATTCCAGTTTTTAAACAGCTGAGTAAAACACTCCATTGTGCACATGAATAGTGTTTTAGTTATTCACATATTGATTGATGGATGATAAGGCTGTTTCCAATTTCTGTGTATTATAAATCGAGCAGCGATAAACATGGTTGAGCATATAGCTCTAGTAGGATGCAGAATCTTTTAGTAGATGCCCAAGAGTGCTACAGCTGGATCTTGAAGTATAGCAATTCTTACCTTCCTGAGGAAGTGCCACACTGATTACCATAGTGGTTGTTAATGTTTGTACTCCCATCAGCAACAGATAAGTGTTCCCCTAACCATACATCTTCACCAGCATGAGCTGTCATTTAATTGATCTTGGTCATCCTCACTAGTATAATAAAATTACAAGATAGTTTCCATTTACAATTCCTTAGTGACTAAAAATGTTGAACATTTCATCAAGTGTTTCTCAGCCATTTGTACTCCTGAGAACTCTTTTTTTTTTTCTTTTGAGAATTGTCCGTTTAGATCTGTACCTCATTTTTAATTGGTTATTTTTCTTTATGTCCAGTTTTTCCACTTCTTTATATATTTTAGATATTAGTGCTCTACTGGATGTGAGTTGGTAGAAATCTTTAACCATTCCTGTAGCTTGCCACGCTGACTTAATGATGACACACAGTGCCATACAGAAGCTTCTAAGTTTGCTAACGTTTCATTTACTAATTGTTGCTCTTAGTGCCTGTGTCAACAGTGATCTGTTCAGAAGTTCTTTTTCTATGCCAATCAGTGCAAGGCTATTCCCCACTTTCTCTTCTATCAGATTCAGAGCGTCAAATTTTATGGTTAGGTCTTTGATCCATTTGGAGTAGAGTGTTGTGCAGTGATGAGATCTATTTGCACTGTTTTACATCCAGCCATCCAGTTTTACGAGCACCATTTGTTGAAAAGGCTGTCTTCTTTTATTAGTGTGCATTGCCAGCTTCTTTGTAAAAAAAAAAATCCAGGTGTCCACAGGTGTGTGCACTTACGTATGGGTCTTCAGTTTTACTCCGTGGATCAACATGTCTGGTTTTGCAGCAATACTACATTGCTTTATTACTACAACTCTGTGGTACAGATTGGATTGAGGATTGTGATACTTTTTATTACTTATTATTTTATTATTTAGTTCTCATAATATTTAGAGTTGTTTTTAAAAATCCTCTGTTTTTTGTTTTGTATTTCCATACAAAGCTGAAAATTGTCCTTTAAATTTTTGTGAAGAATTCTTTTGAAATTTGGATGAGACTGTAGACTGCTTCTGATGTAATGGCCGTTTTTACTATATTAATCCTACCAATCCATGAGCATGGGAAAGCATTCCACTTTCTGATATTTTCTTAAATCTCTGTCTTCAATATCTTTTTTTTTTTTCTTTTGAGACAGAGTTTCTCTGATGTAACTCTGGCTGTCCTGGAACTCACTCTGTAGACCAGGCTGGCCTCAAACTCACAGAGATCTGCTTGCCTCTGCCTCCCCAGTGCTGGGATTAAAGGTGTATATACACCACCACAGCCCTCATTTCTTCAATATCTTAAAGTTTTATAATATAAAACTTTCACTTGTTTGGCTGTAGATGCTCACAAGAATATATATATATATATATTAAAGGTATTATTTCCCTGATTTATTTCTCAGTCCATTTGTCATTTGTATATAGGAAAGCTGCTGATTTTTCTGTGTTAATTTTGTTTCCTGCTACTTTGTTGAAAGTGTTTCTCAGCTGTAGAAGTTCCCTGGTAGAGTTTTTTGGGTCACCAGCTTATCATCTGCAAATAAACTTTGAATTCTTCCTTTCAAATTTGCATCTCCTTGATTCCTTCAGTTGTCTTATTGCTCTAGCTAAGACTTCAAGTACTTTATTAAGTAGGTATGGAGACAGTGAAAAAAGCATTTCTTATTCCTGATTTTGATTAAAAAAAATTTTTTTTTTCATTTTTTTTTTTCTCACATCTTAAATGAAGAACTTCCTCGGGCCACAAGCAGACTCTTTCCTTTGCTGTCTTTATATATAATTTCATTTATTGTCACAGGTTTTTAGTAATCGTCACGTTTGAAAATGACATCAGTAAAGCAGCGTATACATCTAGCTGGGTTTCTTTCTTCAGCAGCTCACACTCACTATGGTCAAACCAACTGTCTGATCATCCTGCTTGTCTTTTAGGGTGCTGACAGAGGAGAGTGCCCCATATGTCTCAAAACAGACGTGGCATTCCACCCTGCTTTCCCTTTTGCAGCAGACAGGCTTAATAATTATCCAGCCATATCCATTCTATGGAATGACTAGTCTATAAAACCAGCATCCTTCCCTTACAGGAAGGTTCTCTTACTCTCCTACTTCCTTCACTCAGTGTTACATTTTACGCTCTTTCTGTAAACGTAAGACTTTAAATGCTAAATGAGAGAGAGAGAGAGAGACTGAATGAGCAGGGGAAGGTAAGGGAGTCATGAACTTGCCCAACACTGTCTGGAGCCTGCCAGAGCACTCTGTCTTCTGTAGGAGCATCTGGACACACTTGCTCTGTCATTTTCTGGCAGGGTTCCCAGAGTCCTTGCGTGATGGGTGGAGAGCCTCCGCAGAAGCGGTCCTTCTCCTCTCCCTCTAACATCCGGTCCCTGGCACTTCGCTGCTGGGATTTTCTCAACTTGGAAGCCTGCCTTTTGGAAAAGGTCTTATTTTAAAGTAGACCTAAAATAAAATAATTTAAATAAAAAACAAAATAGAATTAGCCTACGCTGAGATGCATCTCTGGAGTTTTCCATCTGGCCTGAGGTTCACAAACTCTTTCTCTATCACCAGAAAGAACTTCAGTGGCTTTTCCGTTTCTAATCTGATGTGTTCTGTATCCTGGTGGCAGGGTGTGTCTCACCTGCTCTATCATCCTAAATGTCCTATGTGCCCTAGCCATGGAGAGTGACTGTGGGTGAGACAGAGAGCAATGCTATCAAACTCTGTTTTGTTTTGTTTTTTATTTTTTATTTTCACGGAAGGAGCTAGGCAACCATATATTCCACAATGTGCTTTTTAAAATATACACATGGAGGTCAGACAACTTCCCTCTACCACTGTCATTACAGAATGGAGACGGGTTACTTTCTGACCCGTGGATGCCCAATGTGTTGCACATTGCCCAGGGGGACGCTCCAAAACTCTCTTCTTTTCTTCTCAGAGTTGCCTCCCTAGCATACCTGCCAATCATAAATCCCCTTGAAAGCAGTGAAACTCCCACTGCCAGTTCTACCAAGTCCAACTTCTCACACATCAAGTGCCAGGTGATCACATGTTTTAGGAGTTCCCTAAAGTTGTTTATATATTTCTTTCTATTCATCATGTTTACCTTTCTGAGTGAACAACAGAAACTTATTTTGCAAACAGACCTTTATAACATGGCCCACCCTGGAAACCTAGAAATGCCACACATATTTTAACATAAATATATTTTGAATATCATACCATATCTTTGTATCATAAAATAAGGTTAATGAATGAATCTTATGAAAGACATTTTCATTTTAATTCTCAACAACTGACAGTTACAACCTTTTAAACTCTTCAATTCTTGCCCCTACTTAAATAATTGTGGTTGCAGTCACAGGGTAGTTCTTACAGAGGTTAAATGACTTGCCTACAGTTATATTCTCTGACAGAATCCAAGCTGAGCTAATATAACGTACAAATTCAATTTGTTTCCAAAACATGTTGCTCAACTCTATTATCAAGGAAAGAAGTTCATCCCCAAAGTCTTAAAATCTAGCTGAAACATCCAAACAGAGTCTGAAACGTAAGCACCAAAATAATGTGTGGAATATTACCACCAAGTTTATCCTCCCTGGCTTTTACCCTAACTTGTTAAAAGGGGTAATCAATAGGTTTCAGCAGGACTAGCAGAATGTCACATGACATCTAAGATTATACATTCCCACAAGAATAACCAGGAGGTTATAAAAAGGCCTACCTATGTGATCCACGACTCAGATGCGCGATATCTGGAACACTGTCATCATCCTAGCTAAGCAACGGGTACAGAATTCAGCTGTTTATGGGTGTCCTATGAGACAGATGCTGCCTGACTCTTCTTTAGTTATTGTCATATATATCTGTTTATATATATTAATCTGTGTATATAATATGCTGAGTCAATTTGGTGTTGGTCCATATGAGTATTTCTTTAGGGAAGACTGTTTGGGATTGGATGACCTATCACAGTTGAAGAATACCAGTTCTTCCTCTCTTAGCAACCTTTAATTGTCTGTACGTCAACTGGTGTTGTCCTTGTGCAGGTCAAGGTTAGTTGACAATATTTTTGAAATATATGGGTTCAGGTTGCCCATTTCATGTATAGAAAATACTATCTCCCAGAAGACTTCCTGGTTCCAGGGCCCTTACAGGATTTCCACCCCAACACCATGACGTTCCTTTGCTTTAAGGGTTAGTGGTGCAGATGGACTAGTTGGATCTGAGTACCCCCACCCTTAATTATCTGCATTTGACCAGTTGTGGCTTTCTGTAATGGTCTCTGTCTGTAGCAAAAAGAATGTCCTTTGATGAGAGCTGCACTTATCTGTGCGAATAAGGATCAGCAGTTAGAGGAGAGATTGGCCTAGGAAAGTGGTGGTAGTAGACTCTCTAGAGACTGGAAACAATTATTCTGGAAACAGTACTTTCCTGAACTGGAAAATACAAGAAAATTATAATTATAATTAAAAAATAAAAAACGGTCTGCTGTATTTCTTACACTGTTTATAGCTCAATATTAAAATTGCCTAGGCTAGACATGGGCTACTCTGAATTTGTGTAGAGATGGTATTATAGTCTGAGGGGTTTTTTTTGTTTCACATGCAGAAAGTTAATAAAACACAGGCTCACTTCTTACACATTGAAATTTATTTTGAAGGGGTGATGTGTAACTCCTGTATTTTAAGACTATAATATGGGCATTATTCTAACCATCCATCATTCTGGATTTCTTACTTGAAAAATAAGTTTTCAAAGAATAGTTCTTTTTTGCCTAGCTGATTTTTTTTTAAAGCCTTGGAAAAAAAGAAACCTGATCATAAATCAAAAATAGACTAAGTCTGACATGAAACAAATACAATACTGAGATGAAAATGGTCTACTCAAAGAAAGCTGAGAAAGCCAGAATTTACCAAAATCTCGAACAATACTATTTTAATGGTCTAATATAATCGAAAAACAATATGCTTTATAACTTCCACGCTAGATTCATCAGTACTAAAAATAATCTTCATTGCCTTGTAAATCCTCATTTATTGAAAGAAGGTACATATGCAATATGCAATAATTATCTAAAATATTCAATGGCTGTTTCTCTTCGTTTACACAGCCAATTGAAATCATCCTCTTTGGTGCATATCTGCACATCCATTTTTACACATTGGGAGTCAATGTCAACAAATTAACACGGTGACTAACACTATGTTAAATGCTTTAGTATAATTGTCTATTCCCAAATCAATGGTATGTGGTAAGTGTTATTTCCAACTTGTTTATAGGGAAAAAAATCTAACTTAGATTTTTGATTAACTTGTTAAAGTTCACACAGGATATGTAATCAATAATAGCTTGAACAAAAATTCTAATGCCTAATAAATTACCCCTTTATAGATGTCAGTTGCTATAATTAAATTCTATTTATAACATATTTCTATCATATTGGCTACAATGAGTTTGAAGTCTAGACAACATTCATCCATCAGTATTAGCTATAGTCATGGTGTACCTTATTTGGCAAACTGTGACCTGTACTATAGGACCAACAGCAAGGCATTGGTCCCACTCTATATAGTAAAAGATTTCTGCAGACTTTTGAACAGATTGATTTCTTTGTATGTTATCACCCTCACTAGACTGTGCTACTAGTTTTGCTTTTGTTACAACAGTACAATCTTGTATCTAGACATAATGCAGACAAAAGGCATGAAAAGAGACAAATTAGTAGCAGAATTTAAGTAAACTAAGAGAATAGAATGAGACAAATGAGAAAGTACAAGAGGTATGAAGTTGAGATTTGATTTTGCAAGGATTCTTTGTGTGAATACATCAACCAATCACAGTAGATCATTTTCTCCCCAAACCTATAGGATTCAATATGCAACTTCTTGAGCCATAACTGCACCATCAGTCTTGGAAGGAGAGGGTGATTTGGAATGTATAGAGCCATTTATAGGCTTCTATCCCTCTCTCTCTGCTAATCACTGAACATTTGCACATTGAATTTGTGCCTATGCTAAGGGTTTCCAATAAACAGCAGGAAAAAATTTTAAAAATCTACATCCTCCAACTTAGAGAAGCTCTGCTCAATCAGAGAGGTTTGCTGTCAACAGAAGAGATAGAAGAACAAGTGTCACTGATACTGAACACTGTCATCTTGGCCAGAGACTACCTGCACTAGAAGTGACCTTATGAGTGTGAGCAGTGGTTGATGCCACTTCTGTTGAGTGTTAGTCACTGGCTTCCATTTGAACATTCCTAGCATCCTAGAGAATTCTAGAGGTTTCATAAAAATTCATCTTCCCACTTTGTATGGACAAGGAAACCTGTATTTTTTTTTGTTGTTTCCCTATTAATTAATCATGTAGCACTGAAGAGTGTGAGTAATATTAGTCATAAAATTTCCAGGGTTTGCTCCAGAAAAATGTCTTTCTTTAAAGAACCATCATCTTCTTTTTTCCTGTTGGCTAATTGTAAAGGGAACCCTCCAGCAAGCCTAAGAAACCACACCTCCCAGATGACCATGACAACTCTGCCAAGAAGCCATGTCTACTTCTCATACCCCACTTTTCCTGTATCTGAATAATCCTATAATTAATCCATCCTTTACATATTTGGGTGAATTCATTACTAAAGAGTTCTAATCATT
Source organism: Cricetomys ansorgei (assembly GCA_026225945.1). Taxonomy (NCBI): domain Eukaryota; kingdom Metazoa; phylum Chordata; class Mammalia; order Rodentia; family Nesomyidae; genus Cricetomys; species Cricetomys ansorgei. Next base: position 14,024,113 of record JAMJFZ010001203.1, on the reverse strand, counting down.
CTAATTCATAATGATACTACAGAAAATCAAGCTACAAAAGGAAGGAAGGAAATGCCATCTGACCATCAAGAGCAAATGAGATTCATGAACAGAGTGAAGAGGACAAGCTCTGTGGTGCTCTGGGAACTACGGGGTCAGAAACAGAACATAGCTAGTCTCTTGCAGAATAAGATAAAAACTTAAGAAACATTCCTTTTTGGTGGATCAATTATATCAGCGTATTTTCATCTATAGTTGTCTGGGACCTAAAGTCTGAGTATTTAAATGAAATCACTATAGAAGCAGTTTTCTTGAATAAAGTGACACCGCAAAAAAGCCAGAATAAGAATATTTCAAATCCTGGTGAAATTCTAGGGTACATAAGAATTCTTCTTGTAAGGCTGTCTTTTGAAAGTATACCGTATCCATATTCATTGCTACTCTATGCATACTAGTCAGAAATTGGAAACAACCTAGATGCCCCTCAACAGAAGAATGGATGAAGAAATTGTGGTACATTTACACAATGGAGTATTACTCTGTAGAGGAACCACTTGGAAGAAGTTTTTGTTAATTTGGTTTCTGTAAAAATGCAAAACGGTATGTGGATTAGGTTTGTGTTCCCACCCCAGCTGTGGTATAGTTTTTACGAGTTGGGTTTGGAACGCTGGATGCAGGTGGCTATAATTTAGTTAGGTGCGGTCATTCTGGCACCTGTAGCTTGTTTTAGGGATTGGGTGCAGCTGTATGGGTTTATAAGAACGTTTGGCTTAGGTTATAAAAAGTCTGAAGCCCTGAGAGTCAGTGTGGGCATTGGTTGGTGGTTCATTGGTTGGGTTGCTACTATTAGTTAGTGTGATAATTCCTAAAAGAACAAAAGTTGTAGAGATTGAATTTATAGTATATAGCTGAGATGCTAGTCTGATTCACTGTCAGCTCTTCAAGCTTAGGACAGCCTAAAAAGCAGCTGTGAATCATTCTATATCAAAGCCACTTGTAAAAGCAGTGAATATTTCTATCTTCCCTTTCTCCTCCCCTAAATTGAGGGTAAAAGATTGTAGCATACGGCTATATTACTCAGCCATTAAAAAATGACATCATGAAATTCATGGGTAGAACTAGGAAAAAAATCATCCTGAGTGAGGTAAGTCATACAAAGAAGGAAATATATGGACTGATTCACTTGTATGTAAATATTAGCTGCTAAGTCAATGGTAACCAGGCTACAATCTGTAGAAACACAGAAGCTAGTGAGAGAGAAAGGAACTAGTGGGTAGAGAGAAATCTCCTTTAAAAAATGGAAATAGAATAAATAGATATGAATGGATCAAGAGTCCCAGAACAGGAGGATCAGGTGGGTAGTTGGAGGGTAGAGGGAGACAAAAGAAGGAATATGGGAGAGACAGCTAAAATTAAGGCGCATTTGAGGGGTAGTATGAAAATGTAATACAATAGAAGATTCCTAAAACATATACAGATATGAAGGTGATCTAACTGAGACAGAGTTCCAACTGACCATCTCTTGTCATCAAATGAAGTTCTCAGTATTGGGATTAGGTTACACCTAATGGAGTTGTTAGCCAAAGGGGTCCCATGGGAATAGGCAGATACCCCAGGCTGATGACAAGACTACCAGTTGCTCTCTACAAACTGATGGCAAGGCTTCATTGCAGAAAACAACACCTACATAACTCATTGAACATAGAGAAATTTAGCTGGTACCTACATAGAGCCTTCTCCTATGTTCCAGAGGGTTTTTGTTAAGGGAAGGTATTTTGCGAAAGAGAAATATAAATGTCAAAACAGCCACAAGCCCTTTGATTTACAATAGTGTCCTGCCTGCAAAATATGCTATAGCAATAGTGGCACAAAGCTCATAGAAATAACTAAATAATATCTGATTTGACTTAAGACTCACTCAACAAGATGGAACTTAAAGAAAGTGTATTGTGTTTTTATTGACTAGTCTATAGTCTTAGGGCTATTACTTTTCTCCTCTAAGCCTTATTTTGCTTTAATGAGGAAACAAAAAATATTTATACCACTGTGTTTGTCAATGAGTTTAAAGGAATCATACATTTGGAAAAAGTCAATGTTATGAAGACTTTGACGTGTTTGAAAGAAAATAAATGCTAATCCCTCAAAAGCAAACAAGGTGTTAGAACTGCTCAGGGTACAACTTTAGATGCAAGCAAGATAATGACTTCAAGCATTAATATCTGGTTGTTACCACGGTTCATGTTCTGTTGGAATCATGGATGCTATCAATTTCATGCTGACAACCTTCGTATCATTGAAGTCATTTCTGGGTCACATTTTCCATTTTACTTATAGAAATGACAGCTTGGAAGTGTACTGTCCTTAAAGTGCTGGCTTAGGCTACTGTCTACTGAGTTGCATATGCTCTGTTCCTCCATTCAAAGTTGAAGGGGAATATACAGAAGACTTGCTCAAACCGTTCCCTACCACTAAAAGGAAAATAAAAATATGGTCCAAGACTGAAGCCAGTATGACTCATGGGTATCCCAGGATTCCTACAGCCCTGTCCCTTAGTGTCTTGCGTTGACCGTGAAGCTGCTTTTACCTCACTGTCTTAATTACTTGATGTATTAATGAATTTGCTGTGCCTCACAGGTCTTGGATGCTGGCCCTCTCCTGAATCAGTGGCTTTAGTTACTATGAACTCCTACTCCCTCCCCTCTTTGTTAGTGATTGTTCTTTTCTCAACACTTTGCAAATTTCCTGAGACCTTTGCTCTCAAACAATAACCCACTTTGCCCTTGCTAAATAATACTAGTACCATAAGCCCCATTATCTCGTTATACCAGTTGACAGCCAGCTGGTACCTAGACTAAGCAGAAATGCACCACAACTCCCTGTTAACACACCTTTCCAATTAAGCCAATTCAGTGAGTCTTGGGTAAAACTGAATTAAAAAGTGTTCTATGGTACTAATGCTGTATATTGGTCTTTTCTTTTCAATATTCATTAGGCTTTATATTAATCCTTTGGTTGCACCAGAGAGCCTCTTAGCTTCTTCTGACATCTCACTGTCATACTACTTAAATTCCTCTGTTTGCTCTAATAAATTATACCCACGTATTGTGATAAAAACACGGCCTCTCTTTTGCCACACGTCCATGTAAAGTTACGAATTCAGATTTTCAAGACTCCTAACCATCACTCAAGTCTTGCTAGAGCTAAAATTTAAATATTTTCCTAATGGTCTTTGAATGATTCCTGTCGTTAGGATGCTTGACATTTTGTAATACATAATATAATAATTATGTTGTTGAGAAATATTGAGCTCACAGTTCTAGAGGGCCAAGAGTAGGTCTTCTCAGCCTCTGTAGGAAAGGGTCAGGCTGGTGTGACCCATCTGGGACAGCACAATGCAAGCAAGTGCTGATGAATGTCAAAGGAGTTCATCAAGCTGACAGGCTTTATATTAATTAACCTGGTCTCTGGTTACCTACCCCACAGCTCCTAGTAGGTGCAGATCCTTCACCTCCTCTAACATCTCTTGAAGTTTCCATCATTTCTCTACAACATCTCATTTCAGACCAAGCTTCCATTTTAATGTTTTCCAAGCCAGAATACTGTGAACCATAGTCCCTGACTTGGGTGCTCTGCCAGGGAGGTCAGTCTTCCCTTGAGGACTGGTGAGGGAATCAGAGTCGATCCATTTGCATAAGAGATGAAATAATAGCACTGTTGAAGCTTTCATTCTCATTAAAGTGTTGAGAAACAACCCAAAATGTCATTAGCAATTAGCTCGGGTGGAAGGTTGGAGTTTTATGCGAGAAAAGAAGCATTTTTCAGAATGTTCCACAACTACATCTGGGTGCGAACTATTATACTCTCTAAACATTTCTGGAAATAAGCCATTTCCAGAGGCGCAGAGCAGAAATTTGATCCTGATTTTATATTATGTTTTAGTTAAAGAGAAAAACAGATTTTTAAGTTAGCTCACTGGAATTGCCAATTACCCTAGTCAATGGGAAATTACAAATGCGTAATGTATGAAAGAGCCAATCTGGTTGGAGTCTCAGCTCAGAAGTTAATATTCGCTCAGCTACTTGCCTGACTGTGTTCCAGCTGTGTGGAGTCATGCATTTACCTTCCAACTAAGGAGACGAAAGAAAAAAATCTAAACCCTCTGTCCAAATACTTAACACATTTTTCTTTAAATGCTAAGGGGACTCTTTAGCAGAAGGTTTTCCTAGCAAAATATATAAATATCTAAATCAAGTAGAATTGCTCCCCATTGCCCATCCTTTACCAAGGTGATTGCACACTGGGAATGCTTCCCACCTGGTATTTCAATATGCTCATAGTGCTTATGAGAACCAGCACTGTTCTATTTTGTAAAAGGTTCTCCCTGGTAGTGACACCACATACCCAAAGGAACATCTGGTTGTGACTGCAGCTAGTGGTGCCTGGAGTCCAAACTGGGCCAACCACCTTCAACTGGCACCATTTCTTCAGGGTTTGAGTTGGCATTTTGTATCCCCTGTGTGGGGTTGAACATTCAAACAAAAAAGGTATGCCTGGCCTCATAGTTAACGGATACCTCTAAGGATTGGTCTTTCTTTATATTACTAGAATTTGGGAATGCATGCATGGCTCCCAAAAGAACAGATGTAAACAGTGACAGCTTCCCATGTAGTTCCTGTGATGATGGCAGAGGGAAGCAAGTCTCCTTTACACTGGGGAAGCCTTAAAATGAAACTACTGTACGACAAATTCCTGGCTATGGTCCTGGACCAAAATGATCAAATATGAAAGAATTCCAAGGAAGGAATTAGGATAAGGGTTCCTTAATGACTTCAAGAAGTTTGGAAGATCTCTACCAAGGAACTGGTTATACATATTCAGCACTGAAAGTCATAGATCGTAGGCAATGGTGTGCTCATGTAGACCTGTCTCCTTAATTTTCATCCTTCAAAGTTTCTTAATATAAGTGTATTTATTGTAATCACATTTAACTATCAAATGCATATAAGGTGGTATATTAATTATGAAAAACACAAGCCAATGATCGAATATCATCATATAGAAACTTAAACTTTCATATATAAAAATGTTTTATTCTTCAAGAATTTCATATTTTCTAAAAATCATATTTACCCCCTACTTTCTAAAAATCATATTTACCCCCTCCCCCTACTCTTCCAAAAACTCATCTCCAATCTCCTTCCCTCCCATCCTTGTATCTACTCCCTGTTTTCTTTTAAATTCTAAACCCATACAGACCAATTTGTGCTCTGTAAATATTCTCAGGTGTAATAGTCCACGGGGAGCGTGGTCGACTTACCAGAGGCTACACTCTGAGAAAACTGTCTTTCCCTCTGCAAGCAGCTAACAATTGTCACTAGCTCCATGATTAGGGGTGGGAGTTCATGCCCAACTTCCGTCTCCATGCTGGGATTTGGTCTGGCTTGGGCTTGCCCAGTTCTTGTGAATGCTGTCATAACCATTTGTTGTGAATTTATATGTACAGCTGCCCTGCTGTGTCCAGAAGACAGTTTCTTTGTAGTCACCCATTGTTTCTGGCTTAAATACACTCTTTGTGTGTGTGTGTGTGTGTGTGTGTGTGTGTGTGTGTGTGTGTGTGTATTCTTCTTTAAAAAAATTTTGCTAACAGCTACAAGGTATGAGAAGCTGAGGTTACAACATGTCATTCAAAGTGATGTTTTCACTGACTCTAGACAGAATCTCAATGGTCCCTGGTGTATGGCCTGTCCACTCCTTGTGTCAGTGGTTCTGTAATTGGAAGAAACAATATACAGCAGATATGTGCTCATTTAGTCCTGAGCAAGTAGGGCTGGGAGGGCCATGTGATATTGGACACTCATCTTGACCATCTTGGTGACTCTTGCAACTCAAATACAAAAGCAAGCAAACAAAACAAAACAACAACAACAACAAAAAAAAAAAAACACTTGCCACGGAAGAGTATCTAAAGACAGTCTGATACATTGGGCTTCAGAAGTTCGGGTCCCAAGGTCATTTTTTTACAATGACTATTCAACCCTGTGGATAACTATAAAGACACTTCTTTAACTCAGTCATATTTCTGAATAATTTTCATATTAAAATGTAAATGCGTTAATTCTTTAAAATAATAGTAATGGGGCTCAAGAGATGCCTCAGAGGCTAAGAACATCTACTTCTATGGAAGAAGATCGAAGAGCTGAGTTTGTTCATAGCTCCAGAGGATCTGAATACCTCCTCTGGGCTACATGTACACCTGCACTCCCATATAGATAACCACATGCAGACCCACACACATATATTTAATAAAAAAAAAAAAACTTTAACAAAAGTCACCATTAGCTCAATATTTGATCAAAGGGGATAACAGTGTAGCTCAGAGACAGTGCCCAGGTTCAAGCTTCAATGCCAGGAAAGGGAAAGTATATGCTTCAATTAAAAAAAAAAAATTAAAGGGAGGAAATGGAGGGAGGGTAAGGAGAGGTGTTGATAAGCATTAAACAAAAGAAGAAAAATACACTTAAAAATAAATAAAATAATAATAATAAATAAAAATACTCAACTGTAGCTGTACACCTACTATGGTGGCTCACCAAGGAAGACAGGCAGGAGCTTTCCATAAGTGCAAACCCTGACATACTCAGTAGAGGGAATCACTATCATCGCAAGTGCCATCCTGGACAGTGGGACCCTGAGCGTCTCAGCTCAGGGTTTTTATTGATACCTATGCTCTTCTGGTGTTCTACTGATAGCACATGCAAATCATGAGCAATCAAACATCTTTTACAAAAAGTCAACACCTGTAGACAATACAAACACCAAGGCCTAGGCAGCTCTGTTCCCAGTATTGCACAAAACAATCCTTTTACATTTAACTAAAAATAAACTTCTACAATGCACAATTATTGAGAAAAGTGACACTGATTCACAAATTTTTTTTTGATAGATAAATAGGTAGATTCTCAGATCTCTTTCAGGCTTCCACTTTTGCCATCTCACAGTTCATGAGACTTGTAAAAAGCATTCTACGTTTGTGAAACAATGAAGAAAAGAATAACATATCAGTAATACTCTGCAAATGGTTGTCTTCTTGTGAAACTCTGAGATGCTCTAGAGATTTAAGGGATTCTCCATTACCTTCTGAGAGTCAGTGTCCTAACTAATGCCCAGCATTCAAAAGTCAACAGGAACTCATCAAATAAATACTCATTTTTTAAATTTTGTCCATTCTCTGTTAAAAATACACATTCCATTACATTCAACTTCATTGACTATTATTACGAATACAAATATATATGTGTGTGTGTGTGAGTGTGTGTGTGGGTGTGTGTGTGTGTGTATGTAGCTATTAGATTTATTTCTCTTATTTTGAATTCTGGTCTAGCAAAAACTAAGATAAAATAAAGCTAATGAATAAGACCTAATGTATCAATCTAATTAGACTATTAATTGAGAAAAGTATATTTTATAATTGAGAAAAGTAACTAAATATTTTTCAACAATTTCACAGTAAGTGGCAGAGTAATTAAACACTGGCTCTGATACTAATGAACAGGACACCAGGCTGCCCTGCCCTTGACCGGGACCATCAGTGTGATGGCTTCCACATCTATCTGGGGGGATTAGAAAATTTTCTAAAGCATCAAACAGCCCCTGTATCTTCCCTTAAGGATAGCAAAAATATTTCAATCAGTTCTTTCAGTTTTGAAGCTTTTTCTTTTGTAGTTATTATCTATGATCTATACATCAATCGGTTCTTTGAAAACAAGGAATAGTCCTCTCTATTTTGGTGACTTTAAAATCTATTTTACTAGTACACAAATCTATAAAATAATTACAGTTCTTGTATAAGATAAGCTATTTTCAGGCAGTCTTCCTAAATTCACCTTATTCTAACTGTTTTGATATATCATTAAGTTAATATTTAAGATGATAGTATTAATATTATACCTGATATATCCTGGGTGAATATTAATACTGATTTATGCAGATTAGAAATGGGTTTGACTTATCTATTCATTAATATAGTGCTTTGAAGGCAGTATAGCAAAGATTATCATCATTATGCTGAATTTACAAATGAATTCTGAGTCTGAAGAGATTAGATAGCATGCTACAGAGAAGAAAAAGTCAAGTTCTTTATCAAAATGGAATTGAGATGGCTTGGCAGGGACTCTTACATAATCTGCTGTGGGTCTGACAAGCCCACCTGTGGAGAAGGTGTTGAACAACTAACTAGGGTAGTATATATCTGTACTTGGGAAAATTCTGAGGGGTGGAAACAAAAGGTCAATGGTCATTTGGAGCACACCCAATTACGCTCTGGAGGAATGAGTTGCTCACACAGTTTAGTTAGGATAGATTTCCTGTTTTATTTTCATTTTCCACTACAAAATATTTGGTTTCTTTTGTGACTATATTCTTTTTTAAAGACATTTTAAAGAAGAAACCAAATATTGTGTTTACACATGTATCAAATGATCTGAACAAGCTATCTAATGACACATCATCCACTCTCTGGAATTTCAATAGATTTTGTTGACGACATTGAGTCCAGGTATGATACTTTCTATTGAAGCAATGCACGTGATTTATGCTGGCACTGATCTTTAATTCCTGGTCCCAGTACCTTTCTCCGAAATAGCGATCTATGTTGTGACTGTCAGAGTAGGAATGACTTGGGTCAAAAGAGTGACCATAAACATGAATTAATATTGATGCCTTAACGATTCACTGAGAAAATTTAAGAAAATAATGCAAATTCATGCCCGTGAGAAACAAGGATTGAAACTGGGGTGGAAAGTATTGCACACTAAGGTTTTAATTATTATTAAATCAATAACTGAGGCCCAATCGAGACGCAAATTACATTTGTTACCTAGAAAGTGCATTACTGTTAGCTTTGTTGGCCGCAGTTTATCAGGAAGTCACCTCATTTTGATGGTGTTTGACCCTGAAATGGAAACTCGTTGCCTTATTCATGTTTGGTTCTTTTCATGTTTAATTTTAATTCTTGTTTTATTGGTGTTAGTGGAACAGGCTGACTGAGGCCAAATACCTGTCCATAGCCGCATAACCACAAGCCATGGGCATGAGTTTGATGAAGTCTTCTTTGTTACTGACATTTATATTTGTATTGCATTCAACCAGCTATGGGATTGGAGGTTCCCATTATGAAATGACTATGTGGAAACCCTTGTTCAAAATTTGCTAGGAAGAATCTCAGAGCATTTAGTTGTTTGGATTGTGGGACTCAGTGAAGCTCTGACAGACAAGCTTCATGAACCGAAACAAACAAATGAAAGCCAGCTCTAGAATGTTACTGAAGTAACAAAAAAAAAAGTATGAAATGACATTTCAATCTTTGTGGAACATAAAGAATCTTACAGAAGCTATGGCCACTACAAAATTAAGCAGTCAACTGTCTATAGTTGCTTTCCATATATATGGGTTGAACTCACTACAGTTCATATGTACCAAAAACGGGGTTGAAAAATCTCTCTCTCTCTCTCTCTCTGTCTCTCTCTTTCTCTCTCCTCTCTCTCTCTCTTGACCCCTCCACAGTACATACATACATACATACATACATACATAAATAAAATATATAAAAGAAACATTTATTTAAAAATAAGGTGGCTATTCATAGAGAAACACAGCAACATTGGCCCATGTCCTCCATAGTCATGTGCCTAGTTCACATGCCCACATGCACATACATGTGATTGCACACACATGCACATGCAAATACCACACACACGCACATGCACATGTGTGAACACACACACATGAACATACACACAAGCTCACAACACAACAATTTGAGATAAGAAGTAAAATAAATAAATTTTAAAGTACTATGAAAAACACCTGCATCTCTACCGAACACACATTGAATTTTCTTTTCCTTCGCATTATTCCTAGCCACTCTGCACTTCATTCACACCGCGTCAGGTACTGTAAGAGATGTAAAGATGGCAGATGGTAACAGTGCAGCATGTGGAAGACGACACAGGGTATATGCAAGCACTCCCTTGTCTTACAGAAAGGATGCAGGCATCCTCTGCTGTGTGTTTCTAAGGTAGGAGGTTCCTAGAATTGTTATTTGAGATACAAGCAAATCCAACCACATGAAAACACCAACAAAATGAGAATCAGTATGAAGCTCAGCTTCTTCCTCCCAGTCAGTACCCTCCTCATCATTTTTCATTTTTAATGGTGAAAAATGGTGTTTCCTGTCAAAGTGAGTTAGTGATAGGATTGATTGAGAAAACTCATTTCAGATTTTAGTCGGTTACTGAATCGGGATTTTTTAATCGAGTAAGTGGTAAATGGGAATGTTCTTATATGGCCTTACTATCAATTGTAGAATTGAAACACAAAGATAACAGGCATTGAAGATTAATCCTGTGCTTTTTCTTAATTTTGCTTTGGCTCCTTTTCTCCCCTCTGCTGAGTATTTGTTGAACACATGCTTTTAAACACAAATTTACATTAAACCCATCAAAACATCTCCTTCCTTCAACTGCCTAAGTTCAGAATTTGATATGCAGTTTCTATTTCAATTCCTTATCTGTCATATGATTTGCTGAATTCACAGTCTGCCTGGGAAAGATTTAATGGCTTCTTATCTATCCTAGGACAGAAAATGACTTGCCTAGTAGAAAATAAGCTCAAATATTTGAATTCACACCCTAAAATAAACTTCAGCTTTGATGTTAAGTTATAAAGGACGTATCTTTCCACATTGGAGTATAGAAATGATCAAATATAAAAACACTGTGGTCCAAGACATTTATATACACTACTTTGTCCTGTTATTAAGAAAAGGAAGAAGAATTTACGTGTGTATCTGTATCAGTATAAAACATTCATACACACATAGGCTTAATATTTATTTATTTATATCTTTCATAACCATTTCTGGCTACCTGTAAATATATTGGAATTGCCTCTGAAAACAGTAGTGTTGCTTTTAAAATTGAAAGAAATCTGCCCAAGTATTTCACTGGCACATCTTAGTTTTAAAAGAGCCAAGTGTGTAAGAATTTTCTCACTCAGAAGACATGAAATACGAACAGAGCCATGCCATTTAATATCAGTGGTCAATGGGAAGGTTCTATCCATGTGTTAACTCATCTTCTAACATACAGATGTTCTATAGGGTATATTCGTCTCCTCCAACATCTGCTTCAAATAAGTTGTGTATCCTTAACTCACTTTTGTTTTGCCCATTATTCCTTGTTTTTAAAGTTTTACTAAATCACTTTGTGCACACATGTGTGTATGTGTGTGTGTGGGGGGGGGCACTTGCGTGTGCCATGCTGGGTGCTCAGCTTTCTTCTGCCGGAAAACTTGAATTATGAAACTGTTCTGTCCATGATCTCATATGCTTCAATATTCTCAAGTTTACACCTAGGGCTCATAACAACCGAGGAACTCACACTGAGAAGAGAGTTATTTTGGTAAATTTACCCCCAACTACTGACTGTATACTGAATCCTGGGTATAAGAAAAAGAAAGTATCCTGCCAACATCCAAACACAGGAATTTAGTGGACTTTTTATTTTATACATACCAATTGCATATGCTGATATTTTTGAAACACAGCAAATAAAAGGTAAATTTACTCTTGACCCGTTGTCAGGGCAGAAGCCCTGGTGTCTCCAGAGGTATAGCCTGCCTGCGATCTCTGTCACTATCAGGCATTATGATTGTGTTGCACTGGGAATACCTGGCAGCCAGAAAGTCTGAGTGACCAGGAAATAAGAATGAGACTTAAGTTTTTACCTGTTATAGTTGAAGTGGCTTCTTCTCCCTCCTTGGGGAGGACTAGTCCTCATCACGTCCTTCAGTCCAGGGGCTGGATCACAGGAGGCAGGATTAAGAACCTACCCTTGTCCCTAAAACCTACCCAACTCCACAGCCTCATGATCGTGCCAGTGACCAGAGATTTAGAGGAGAATTTCACAGGGAAGTATATAACTGTACGATTAATTGTTGTGGCAGGAACGGTGCCTGCCGGCCCCTCACCAGCAAGTATCCACAGCTTGCCAGACAGTGAGCACACACAGTGAGTATGCACAGCTGAGCTCCCACTTAGGGCCAGCCCTGGACAAGCCCAGGCATGCCTGGGGAATAAGCCCTGCAGTTGGCGCATGCACAGTTAAGCCTTCCTGTTCCCCCCAACCTGAAAACCTGCCAAGGGGTCCAGAGACAGAGAAACTTATTTATGATAAAAATAAAACAAAATTAAGTGGGGTGGTGGTGGCATATGCCTTTAATCCCAGCACTCAGGAGGCAGAGGCAGGCGGATCTCTGTGAGATTGAGGCCAGCCTGGTCTACAGAGAGAGTACCTGGACAGCCAGAGTTGCAACAGAGAAACCTCGTCTTGAAAAAAAAAAAATTAAAGTATTTATTGCCAGGCCAGGCCAAAAGAAAAAACAAACAAACAAAAAAAATACATTGCTTTACAATGCAAAACAACTCTCCACCCAAATACAAGTAAACTATATTAGACAAATGCATGATTTCTAGTTTTCATGAATAGTGGTTCAAAGTAGATCCCAACCCGAGGAATCAAACACAGAAGTATGTCAAAGCACTAGAAGATAAGGTAGGAGGAAATGGTGTTACAGAATTTGGATGTTTTTGGAGGTTACAGAGCTGATGGTTTTTGTTTATCTATGTTTCTTAGCTTTGTGATACTGTACTGTGTGTCAGAGTACATAGACAGCAGTGGAATTAAATAAAATCTTAATGTTGTATAACCACCACTGTCATTTACCTATTTCATCTTTATTCTTCTAAAGCTGAAACTCTAAGCCAGGAAATAGCCTAACCTCATCCCTACCCTGTAATACTCCACCTTTTGTTTCCATGATTTTTCAATGCATTTTTATGTGAACTACCAGACAATATCATCTATTATAGTATTGATCCATCAAAATGAAACTAATTAAAGTTCACAATTTCTACCTATAAATGATATCGTTAGGAAATGAAACAGGGAGAAGAACATATTTTCAAAATACTTGTCTGATTGATGAAGCACTTACATATATTATCAGAGCAGCTATTCCTAACTCTCAGGAAATAGCAATCCAATAAAAAGCGAATAGATATTGTAGATAGACACCTCACTGAAAACACAGATGATAAAGCAGCTAAGAGAAGGTGTTCAACATCATGCCATTCGAGAATAATATGAAAAGGAGACACCATCATGTGCTTATTTATCTTAAAGATTTTCTTATAACTATGTGTATAGATACATGCATGTGACTACAGGTACGCTCCTATGTCAGAAAGTCCTGGATCTCCTTTGAGCTGGACTTACAGCTGGTTGCAAGCTTCCCAACAAAGATTCTGGGAACCAAACTGGAGTCCTCCGGAAGAGCAGTGCAGATTCCTAACCAAGGAGCTTCCCTCTCCCATCTCCTTATTACAGTGATTAAACCCTAAGCCATTGAAAAGGCAAGGTGCAAGGAGTGCAAGCCGTTGGAAGATCCTGTCTTGTTACACTCAAGGTAATCTTCTCATGCCATCTGGCAACTGCGTTCCTAGAAATTTTCTCAAATCAATTGGAAACTCATCACCCATGTGCACAAACGTTTGAAATAGCTTTATTACTAATTGCCAAAACTTAGACGTTGAAACCAACATACTCTTCAGTGGCTGAACTGTAAATAGAAAATAACATAAAGTCTGATACACACAAGCAATTGGATAATGTTCAGAATGCATGGTGCATGGACACATAAAGACACAGAGGATCAAAAATGAGTCCCACTAAGTGAAAGATGCAAGCTCAGAAAGCGTGTATTGTGTATGATTCCAATCAAATGACATTCTAGTGTAGAGAAAGCCATGGAGATTATAAAACATGAGCTGTTGTCAGGATCTGGGTAGAGGAGGGATTGGAAGTGGACTGATAGGAGAGAAGAGATTTTCAGGGCACGGTATTCTGTATTCTGTTGTAATGGTGGAGGTGTGACATTAGGTGTTTGTGAAAAGGACCCACAAATATGCACAGCACAGACGTCAAAGCATAGTTTCACCTGCCAGTCGGAGCAAATGTCAACAGTAGAGGACTGTGTGAGGAGGTTATGTGGAGTTCTGTACCTCATACTCATCTTTTCTATAAACCCAGACATTCTATTACATTCTATTAAGTATATTATACTGTACTATATAGTCTATTAATTAAAAATATTGAAATATTTGGCATGAAAAAAAACACAATACTAATATTCCATCACAGGAATCATAGGTCTTAGTTCACAGGTCTTAGTCCATTTCCAGAGACAGTTTAACAGACCACTATTTTGACTATTACTCAAAAGAGGAATCAGAACTTTTTAAAGAATGATTTTTTTTTTTCCTAATCAGTCATAAATGCAGACTTAACAGACTTCAGAAGACTATGAAGTAGGCAGGCCAGGTACCTAAGACTGCCTTTGTAGCAATCAAACCAATACTGTAAATGAATCAATAAGGCCCAAAAATAGAAATTAGAGGGTAAAATGTCCCTAACTGCACCCCCAGGTAAATTCTCAATTTTTTTTTTTTTTTTTTTTTTTTGCGTATGTGTGGCAGGATGGCAGGAATTATGAGAGAAATGCCTATCATTGAAACATGGGGGAAGTAAGGGGGAGTGAGATGCTAAAACCTAAATACCAAAGTATGACGCTAGGAATTATATCCATCTGCCCCTGAGCACACAAATACTACCCTCATACACTGAGGCTGGTACTGACGAGTGTTTACACAGACACAGGGTGCCATTTTGAAAACCTGGAAAAATCACTAGCCTCTGACTTGAAAAATTCAAAATTGTGCTCAAAGTCCAAAGGTCGAGCTGAAGGGGTGAAAGACTGAAACAAAAATGGTTGCCAGTGACAAAATCCTCAGCACTTGATCAAATTGCATTTGGTCAAATAAAACTCTCCCAAATTTGCCGTGTGCATGTGTATGTGTGTGAGGTACCTTTTTTTCCACAGTAAGTATTTTATTCATGGTGTGTTGATTGAAAATGGGTGTTTTTCGCTACAGTAGAGGAAAAGCACTTGCAGTATACAGTTTGTTTAATTTACAGATTAGCAATTACTCTTCCATTGGCATAGCTGTTTCCTCTTTTTTTTTTTTCTGTTGTTGTTTTTCAGGATGATTTTAATTAGAAATTCTAATTAACTGCATACTGCAATCACTCTTTTTTACCTCTTTGTGAAACCACTCCTCATAAAACAGGTGAATGGAAACCGAGCTACAATCAAAGTGAAGCTGCGGATCAGAAATAAGCATTGCAAATCTCCCAGCATCCACCAGAATCCAGGGGCTCTTTCAATATGCGTGGCCCTTCATATACTTGGGAAATCACTGCAGATTCATTTAAAGAATGATTTCATTATTTCAGTCGCTGAATTAAGTGGAATACGTTAAGCTGAACAAAGACGAAATCACTTTTTCTACTGACCTTGAGAACTTTAAGATACCCCAAGGCCTGGTCTTCATTTCCCAACAGAGGTACTAACACTTGCCTCACAAGTACTGTTGCTAATATTTCAACTTGACAGGATATAGACTCAACTAGGAGAGGAGCCTCTCTAATCATGCCTGTGAGGGATTATCTAGGTTATGTTAGCTTTGGGGCATGCCTCTGAGAGATTACCTACATGGGGTTAATTGAGGTGGGAAGACACACTAAACATGAGTTGTACCAAACCAGAGGCTGGGATCCTGAACTGTACCAGACAGCTAAAGTGAGCCGAGCACAACATTTACCTCCCTCTGCTTCCTGACTATAGAGGGGATATGATCAGTTAGTTGCCTTGTGCTTTTACCTCCATATCTTCCCAGTCATGACGGACTATAGCCAAACCAACAGAAACCTTCCTGACATAAATTCATTTTATCGAAGTATTTTGTCACAGCAGAAAGGTAAGTAACACAGGAATATTATAAGCTAAATAAAGCAACAGAACATTTCTCTGACAGTGACATTGCCTGCCAGTTGTCTTAAATAAGAGCAGTAGTCAGGAGTCTGACTTGAGCTTTGATTCTGCCTGGTCATTTAATTCCTCAGGACCTGGACATGCTCATTGATACAATAAAGTCATTATGACTTTTACCTCCTGTAAAACAGTTGCGATGCTGGGATCAAGCAATTATCAATCATGATATTTCCTCTGTACAATGGTGAGGTTCAAACCCAGGGCCTTATTGTGTCAGACAAGCCCTTCCCCACTGAGCTTAATCCCGAAACTTATGTTGAACGGTTTTTTAAATAAAATTTTATTGTAATAGAGCATGCTATGTTTATATCCAAGGACCAGTGGTTCTCAACCTTCCTAATTCTGCAACCCCTTAATACAGTTCCTCATATTGTGATGACCCCTAACAATAACATTATTTCCATTGCTACTTCATAACTGTACTTTTGATTCTATATCATGCCTCAGTTCCTAAGACCACCAGAAATACATGGTTTCCAGTGGTCGCAACCCATATGTTGAGAACTGCTGAATTAACCAGCTACAATGTGGCATGCAAGCCCTAACTAATTTACTGTCGGGGCACTCATAGAAAACATTTGCTGATACCTAGGTTCAAATAACTTCTGGATCCATTTTCAAGAATATACACAGTCACTCTTTGGTTTTTTCTTTTCTTTTTTTTTTTTTTTTCGTTTTTTTTCAAGACAGGGTTTCTCTGCTATAACTCTGGATGTCCCGGAAGTCACTATGTAGACCAGGCTGGCCTCCAACTCACAGAGATCACCCTGCCTCTGCCTCCCCAGTGCTGGGATTAAAGGCATGTGCTACCACTGCCAGGCTCCTTTGGTTGTTTTTAATCAATAATTTGGCATATTGTCTCTAATAAATGTTATATTGGCTGTTAAAAATTTGCTGAATGAAATCTTTAATGGAGGATTTTGGCATCCCATTGTCTTTGTGTAATGAATAAACACTTGTTTGTTTGTGTTAATCCATCACTGGCCTTTGACTCTGTGTGAGGAAAGCATGCATCCCACCTATTTATAAGAATGCAAAGTGGATCACAGTTGCCATGGAAATAGACACTCCACAAGAGCGTGTGGGATCAATTTACTTGCCACTTTTAATAAAGCTTGCAAAGAACTATTGTACTAAAACTATTTAACAAAAATAGGAGGAAAATAAATTTAGGAGGATAAATGATATTGATACACATATAGATATGGTAAAAATTTAGATTAAGAACTCATATTATCAGGCTCTGTGTGTTCTTATTTTATACATTTTAATGAAAATATATTACTTCCTTCCTTCCTTACCTTTCCTCCTTCTAAGCCCTCCCATATCTTCTCCCTCCAACCTTTCTTATATCCCTCCTCTCATTCTCTCTCAAATTGATGACCTCTTTTTCTTTGATTATTGTTGCTACATATATACGTAAATGCATAAATATAGAACTACAGCCGGTTGAGTTCATTAGTGTCACTTGCGTGTATATGATTTTTAGGGCTGGCTAATTTTTATTGGAGAATCAGTGAGGAAGTTCATCCCCAGAAGAAATTAATTCCTCCTCTGTCAGCAGTCATTGGTTGCCTGTAGTTTGGTTTCCAGAACCCACATCATGGCTTCCAACCATCTGTGACTCCAACACCCCTTTTTGCCTTCTGTGGGCACTGAATAGACATGGAGACATGCATACAGGCAAAACATGTTTACACATAATAAAAATAATTGTCTACATTTTGGTACTGAGCTCCATAAGGTGAAAATATGTATGCGTGCATCCATGTAATTTCTATATCTCCTATGAACCGTACAGTGCATAGCACTATATATGTTTGCTACATACCAAATGGAATCTGAAAACAGATTCCTATAATGACTATCCAGAGTCATCCATTATGGAGGAAGATGTAAATGGAGAGATGCTACAATTAACTCCAAGTATTTAAAATTGTATTTTATGGGTAAATTGTCAAAAAAAAAAAAATTGTAGCACAGGTGCCAGATGACACGACCTCATGAATTTTGAACGCAAAACAAGTTTTCGAAAAAAACTTATTTTGCTTGATTAACAAACCAATCTTGAATAGGCTTTCAAGATTAAAATGAGCAGCTTCTCAAAATTATGCCAAGACTCCATTTAGCCAAAAGAACGCCTGATCCTTTGAAAAGTGGGTTTAAAGAGCTGAGCTTCACCTCTCACTATGGTAGTTTGGGTAAGAATGGCCCCTAACAGGCTCATATATTTGAATGCTTAGACACCAGGATTAAAAAGATTAGGAGGTGTGGCCTTGTTAGAGGAAGGGACATTCCTCCATTCCCAATTAATTGATCACTGGGGGTGGGCTTTGAGATTTCAAAGCCTACACAGGATCAGCCTCTCTCTCTCTCTCTCTCTCTCTCTCTCTCTCTCTCTCTCTCTCTCTCTCTCTCTCTCTCTCGCTCTGCTTGTGGACTAGTACGTAGCTCTAAATTATTGCTCCGGTACTACTTCTCCAGGCCACCAAGGTCTCTGCCATGAGGAAACTGTGCTAAGCTTCTGAAGCTGTAAGACACACTGCTCAACTTGTCACTCTAGACTCAGCAGCTTGCCTAAGACCAGGAGAAACAGACAACCTTAAGTCACATGTACGCCTAGGTCCTCCGCTGCCACCACCCGTCTATCTGGCGCCATCTTTGCTGCACTCCTGGCTATCCCTCTTAATGCACCTATGAATGGCAGCTGCTTGTCTGATGAGATTCTCATTTCCTGCCTCTGCTCTGCTTGGGAAAGCGGCACTTTGGCATCAAATTGAACGCTAGATAAGCAGAATCCTTATATGTGCAATTAAAAGCCACTGAAGTGGAGATAACAGCATCCCATAGTTAGCTGAATAATTCATGACGAAATGCTCTCTATTCGTAGCTCTTCACATCCTTGACTTGTTAAGCATCTTGCACTCACATTAAGGTACTGGTTCCAACTGAGGCATTCTTAACCAACTCCTATGACCAAGTATTCACCATTTTTACATGACAATTGCAAGAATTTTGTATACATAGGTGAAAAAGGAAACAAGGACTTTTTTTTTTTTTAATGAAATGTGGGGAAAGAGAAACCTGTTGTTTTCTTTTAAATGAGTGCTTTAAATTCAAAGCACATGGAACGTCATCCAGGGTCTAAAGTTTTTATTTGTGGCTATTTTTCATTCGGTTATTTATTTTTCACACAGTGCTCATGATTATAAAGTATGACCAGATAACAAATCTCAGGGTACTTCCACTGATTTAACCAACTCCTCTAATTTTTTTTTTTTTTTTTTTTTTTTTTGCTGGCTTTACACAGAGCCAGCTTTGTCTAGTTTCTATTTGTTGATTTGGACATTTTCTACTGATTAGTATAAGTTCTTTATAACTTAAGGGAATTATTCCTCTGCACCAAATATTTAACAATTTAGTAATGGAGCACAGACAAACTTCCCTCAATAGAATAAAACCTAGGTGCAATAAATAAAAAAAATAATTGATTTATCTAAATATCCATATATGAAAACAATTATAAAATATGAGTTGAAACCAAAGGCAAACAAGAAAATGAGTCCAACACATAAAGAGAATAAATATAGATTGAAAATAGTCTACGAAGTGAATCAATCAATCTTTGTTCAAGAAGGAAGAGACAGAGACAGCTTCTCCTTCAATAATGATTTGGTCTGCGGGCAGGAGTGAGTTACAGCCCAAACAGTTCTTAGAATCATAGCTTGAAACCATCTACGAAGGGGAGCATGAGCCACCTACAACTTCACACAAGATTAGAATAGCAAGTGGAAGGTTTAGAAAGTAGAAAAATGATTCAGAATCATAACCACGCCCAAAACAAATAGCATGTAATTAACAATAAAAATAAATAGAAATTTGCAAGGTCAAGCATCAGAGAAGCATGTGATTTCTTATTAAGTATGTGTCTTGAAAAAGTTATTCAACCAATTTAGCTTAAATAGTCTTACCCAATGAGTTCAGTATAAAGATTTTAGTGACATTAAAACCCTGACAATAGAGTATAGTGTTTATAACAGATGATGCCTTATCTAAAATAAGAACTTTTTTTTTTTTTTTTGCATTAATTGGTCAAAGCACAGAAAGGGAAATTTATGTTATAGGAACAGTGTTGAGTGTTTTAAAATTTCTAAGGCTTGATGCATATGTGAAGAATGTGTGTGATTTGTCACAGAGTTACACTATTTGAACAGAATGAACTTCAAGGTTCAAAACATTTTACACACGTCTTCTACAGAAAACCATGACTAGGAAGTGGAAGCCTCTCCGCTGAGCCCTGCCAATTTACATTGCTGTAGGTGTTTGTTGTGGTACTGCCCCATACCCACCCACAGAGTCTGATAGACTTCTTGTGTCATCAGCAAGGGCCCAGAATACATGTGCCATGCCCCCTCCATAAACTCAGTGGGCTTTGATCCCCTCTCTCTTTCTTCTCTTTTCCTCTCCCCACTTCTCTTCCTCTCCCTCCCCATCTTCCTTCTTTCATACCCTCTTTAGTCTTGGCTACACCTCCAATCAACCTTTTCCAATAGAATTCTATTCTGTGGTTGTGTCTGGCCATTCCACCTAAAAATCATAACTGTGCTCACATTCCTCCTTGACTCTCCACGACTGATCATAGACATGTTAGCTGTGTGTCCTAACTTCCTTGAATGCAAAACTATATCTCACTCATATCCACATGTTTTGCCGATGTATTAGCACCTCCAAAGTATTAGCTTAATACATAGTTGGTAAATAGGCCTACTTGTTTAAACTTTTATTTACTTAAGTGTATGCTGAGTCCCTATCTGCATAAACATGGTGCTGGTTATTTGAGATCTACCTAAACAAGACATAAATCTTTTTATCAGACTAGGACTACATTCCTCCGATATTGACAATGTATATTAAGTGATAAATCAAACCAGTGAGAGTAAAATTAGCAACTATGACAGCCACTGGGGAAAAAAAGACTTGCAGAACACAAGTAGTAACTAGCAAGAGATGAGACCACAGAGAAGAAAGAAGCTCACTGGACATGTAGAAGAACTTAATTTTCATTCAAACCCAACAATAACTATTTTGGGTAAAGGCCTAAGATTTATATCTTGAAAGTATCAAGTAAAGAACAGATTTATGAAGGAAAATAAGTCACAAGGGAAGCGTCTGCATGGAGCCAAGGAGCACAATAGGAAATTAGGTGACAAAGTCATTGGTACAATGAAGATATCCAGGGGCTGTAGCATTCTTGTAGTTGGGTATCCTGTGCACAAGAGGGAAATCTAGAATTTGTTCATTGAGACTAAGAAGGTCTTAGTGCTATTTACCGAAACACTTAAACATAAAGACACTGAAGGCTTAAGAGCATGGTGTCAATCAAGTCTGAGGAAGGTTGGCTGTGCAAACATTAGCAAATGAAGTATATTTAAGGCTTTACTGATCGCATTAAAAATCTAAGTCACGTGCAGGTATTGTTATCTGTTTGCAAATGACAATTTATGTTGCAAAGAAGAATATGCACATCTAACTAAAGCACACAGAGAAAATGAGAAAATGAAAAAGGGAGGTATGAATGAAAATTTCTGGAAATAATCCTCATTTTACACGGACCCTTCCCAACATCGATTAGCTGATTAGAACATTAATGGTTATAGAGGAATTAGAAGGTTCTAGGCCTACAGCCTACATGCAACTCATCCTTTGCCATTTTAGCCTCTTTGATAGTCATTCCTTGTCCACTTTGGCACCTGACCTACCTACCACGTTTGGTGACTGTTTTCCAGAAAACGCCAGACTAAGAATGTAATCAGAAAACATCTGTAGGTAGAGTAGAGGTGTCCCCACTTTGGTAACTACCCACCTGATATCCCCATAAAGGTATTTGAGGAGTGTCTTTTTTTGCGAATTTCTTTGCTTTGTTACTATAAAAACATCATGGACAAGGAATTTGGAGAAACTCGAATCTGTGTTCTTGGACTATGCTCGCTCATATTTGTCTCCAAAATAAACTATCTGATGTCTACTTTGAGGTGAGAATTGTATTTTCGCATCAACAGTGGCTAAAACCATGCCTTGAGAAATTTCAAAATACAATAATTTACTTAAAGAAAGACAAGCAAATAAACAAGAGTAAATAATGGCATGAAACAAAGCTTAAGCGATTCCAGAGTGGGGGAGGGTGCACGTACAAAGAATTAAATGCGAACATAACAAAAACAACATACACAAAGTGCTTTCACACACTGCAATCACATTATTTTTTTTCCTCACAACCATGCTTTAAGGCAAGAAGAAGCAGCCAACAGTAATTTCATTTTAGAGATGAAATACTGATTTCAATCGGCTAGTAATTTATTTGCTTAAGGTAATATTACAAATAACTAAGGATCGACAAAAAATCAGTTTATCTTTAGTCAGGTGTTTCCTCTTTTATGATAGTTACTCACTCCATCAATTGAGCAGCTAATATTAATATCCTGTTTGCTCAGTTTCCCTGAGTAAAGTCCTCTTAAGAAGGATTACACAGATTAATCAAGCATGTAGTTTATCGTCAAAAATTTCTTAGGCTAGAAATGTGTATCTTCAAGTGTACAAGTAACAGTAATATAAGGTGACCATGGTGACTTATAACTTTTACCCCAGCAAATGGGAGGCAGAGGCAAAAAAACATGAATTTAAGGCTGTACTGAGGCCAGTGAGACCTTGTCTGAATAAAAAGAAAAGGGGAGAGAAAAGGGGAGGGAAGAAAGGAAAGAGGAGGAAGAGGTGGTAAGGTTAGGGAAGTAATGTGTCACTGAATCCTGTCACAAAAGAGAGTGGAACACACCCTGGAAGCTTGTAGTGGGAATTTAAATTCATGGCATTTGACCTTATAGCAGGACATGTGAGAAGTTATGTGTGTATGCAGAGTTTAATTAAAGGCATACACACTGAGATACGTAGACAATGATCTGATGAGAATGTCAAGTAGTTCAGCTTGGATAGGCTAGGAGAGGGAAATAGATACCCTAAGTCAAAATGTGGTTAGGATTTGCACCGTGGAGAATGATGATAAAATAAGGACATTTGGAAAGATAACTCCCCAACAGGATTTAAAATGATTCAGTGAAGGGAGACAGGGAAAACATTTCCCAGAGATAGCAGGGAAGAGTGTGGACTACTTATAAAGAGAAATTTCATGCATATATTTGCCTTAACATATTATCTCTCTAGCTAGGTTATTGGTGCTGGTTTTGAGCAAGTACTACAAATGTCAAGTATAACAACTTGTCTCCACAGAGGAGATTTATGTGAGAAGACCAGCCTGCTCATATGCATGTGGCAATGACTGTTCACAAAATGCCACACATTTCCTCTGCCTACAAAACACTGAAGTTTAACTGTACTTAGTAGACATTTTTTCAGTTCAGACACTCTCTTGAAAGCACTGTTTAGGTAAAGATTTGTTGGTAGCTTTCATGACTACAATTATTAATTATTTGAATTTCAGCTAATAGATTTCAAAGTCTAACCCATCACATCTTATCCTTAGTTACTGAGAGAATGTTATGTGGATCATTGAAAGGCAATATTTCTAGATTTCTTAATTAGGATGGGAGCATAAGAGTAAGTAATTAACGTTCTGCAAATCAGCTCCCCATTTATATTATGAGGCATTAAGCCTGGGCAGGTTACCCTTGTCTCAACGGTGATCCTCATGAAGGTGGTGAACGAGATGGTACCAACAAAGACAAGAGCAGCGTAAACCCTTAAGGAACTGCTCACAGGATGCTTGGTGGAAAGAGATGCTACTCTGTGTGCTCAAGAAATAAATTCTCTTATTGCAAGGCTAAGAAAACATTGGAATTTATTGCTACCACGGCACAGCAAAACAGCATCACGAGTGATTATCTTACATCGACCCAACAGCCTCCCACTAACAAAGCCGATTATGTGTGAGACAAGATTTTTTTTTTTCTTCTTCTTCTTTAGAGAGTTTTTCATTTTATTGATTTAATATCTACCACCAAGGAAGTTAATGCATCAATCGAAACTGGATGGTACCATCAACAGAGCATATAATGACAAAATCACTGTGACATTCATGTTACTGTGTCCTGTGTGTCTTTGCTTTCAAACTCCAAGTTCATCAGATTACTGGAGGATAAAACCATGCCTTCCAAATACTTTTTTTTTTAAATTTGATGTCTCAATGGAAAACTTGAAACACTATAAGCCAATTGAATTATTCTGAGAAAGAGGAAGAGAGAGAGGGGGGAGGGGAGGGAGAGAAGGGGGCATGTCTGGTGATACATGTGCCTATGGGCCTGAGCATGCATGTGTGGAAGCTACAGGTCAAGGGCTGTCTTTTCTACTGCTCTGTACCTGGTTTCTTTTCCTCCTTTGTTTAAAATTCTTTGCAAACTCCATACAATCTATTTGATCATATTCCCCTCCTTTCTCTATTCCTCCCAGATCCAGTCCTTCCTCCCTACCCACCCAGCTTTGTTTACTCTTCTTTTCTTTTCTTTCCTCTCCTTTTCTTTCCCTTCCTTTTCTTTACTAATCCACCAAGTAGACGTATGCTTCCCATATACCCCGGAATCTGTGGCCTTCACAGGAATGTGGTCGACCGATCTTGTATTTTAAGACTATGTCTTTCATTGAACCTGGTGTTTACTGACTGGTGAGAATGTCTAGTCAGCCATCTTCAATGATCTGTCTATCTCTCTTTCCCATAAGTTGCTACCCTCCCAGTTTGGCTCTACATGGATTCTGAGGTCTAAACCGAGATCCATATCTTCATACTGCAAGTATATTTTATTCACCAGCCCCATCATACATCCTTGAGATTTCTTCATACAACTAATTCTAGAAGCTGTCATCATGTTTTGTTTCACAGAACTTTGCAAAAGTGAAAACGAATCCATTGTTTCTTAGTGGTCTAACACCTAAGATCATACATAAGGAACTTCACGGTCCATCCTGAACAAATGTTTTTCTGCCTTTCAGAAAAAAACAATTATCATTTTAAAGCCATACATATGTTAGAATATCTTAAAATGTCTTAAAATAAAACTAAACTGTTTTCATTGAAAATACAGTATCTTTTGAATGCTTAGCACACAGGAAAAAATACAAAGAAAAAAATCTGAAAAGAACTATGGCTGTCATTATTTCCTAAAATTATAAGCCAGATCATGAAAATAGGAGTAATTGTGAATATTTATTGAGTGCTTACTAAATGCCAAGTATAATAAAAGTAGTTTTTCATAAATTAATGTTCTTATTTATCACAGGAAGCCTAATTATGTAGAAACTCATTTTGTAGAGTAAGAAATAAAGGTACTAGCTAAATAAATTTTTCAATGCTCTCTTTGGCTAACATGAGACAGAGTAAGAGTGATACCATCCCAGATGTCCTCACAAAGCCATGCTTTAAAAATCTCTCTCTCAATAGAAGTATGCGATTTTCACTTTTATTTACTCATTTTTAAAATTTTTTATTTGGTCCCCTTTGTCTTGGGACTGCATGGCCTATGATACAACAGCAGATTTCCACACTTTCCCATGTTAGAATCCTAGGCCTTGAAGTCGAGATAACGGCAGTCATTAACTTGCCTGCAATCAAATAACATGAAGGGAGTGTGCTCAAGGTGTCCTGTGTCCTGTGTCCTAAGATCAAGGACATGCCTGCATTCTAGGTCTTCTGAGATCGAAAATAGCATTGGCCATCAAAGAACTACAGTCGATACCTCAGGGATAGATTGTCTTGTCACACGGAGGACCCAAGTATGACCTTCTAGAACCCAGGGGGAAAGACCAGGTGTGGAGGAAACAGTCAAGAAACGGCACAGAATGGAAGTTTCTGTCCTCTGCATTTCGGAACTTCATGTAGAAGCTGGAATAAAGAAGCTACTCAGTATTGCATCAAGAATCAGGAAAAGAACTTGCAAGTCGGGAAAGTGACTTTTGTCTTTCATTCTTTCTGTTTAACAAGAGTTCCCCTACCGAGCCGCGAGATAGGGAGTGCTCAGTGAATGTCATCTCCCTGCAAGGAATCCATCCTCATATTTTCTGTCCTTAGCGGTAATAACTATGAGGTACCAGGATATGCTCAGACACACTTAACACCACAGGATCCTATTGTGGAAAATAGGCACTCTATCTAGACCCAGACAGAAACTTAAGAGCTGTAAGCCAGGTGAGCTACAGAAAAAGAATTTCCATTTCTGTTCACTCGAGACAAAAAACAAGCAGGACATCATATCTCAGAATCCCTAGACTGACTTTATTTCCTTGAGTGAAAGTTAGAACAGAATTTTGCTGAGGAAATCAGTTCTGAGAGTTTATGCATCACAAGGCATGGATCCTCAAAGCAGACAGACTGGTAGCTAGCTAGTTCATAGCACTCCAATTTAAGGAGCTTGGAAAATGCCAGGTCACTCACTTTACAAGCTCTTTCTTGCTTTTATTATAAATGTCCTTGTCAAAGCACAGTAACTGAGGAACAATTTGAGTTTAAATAGGCTACAAAATTTAAGTTTTAATCAATTCATGAGAAGCTCCATATGAAGAAATATGGAAGATGAATCAACAGACAATATAATTACGCAAAATAATAACACTTACAGCTTCAGCTTAAACACTCATAAACACATTTTCTGTGCTACAAATGAATTCCTGATTCAAAGGATAGGTACCATCGACTAGTTGTTTTTCCAAAGAAGGAATACACATGGAAAGGTGATTAGCGGAATCACTCACTATTTTTACATTTTTACAATCTTTCTACATTCTTGATGAAAATCAAATGAAAGAACAACTTTTTCTTTAAAAAAAAAATCCCCTTAAGAGATTACAAAACCAGAAGCATATTTTAACATTTAACATTGTGGACATTTGTGAAAAAAGATAAGCAACATTATCATATTTTATGATCTCTATTAGAGAGCATCAGCATAAATAAGAGACTGGAATTGAAAACACCCCAGCTACTAAATAGTTTATAAATAAATGCTGAAACTGTCATAACAATGAAATGAAGCAGAAATAGGACTTTAGTACAATCACAACCTGAAGATTATCTCCCAAGTTAAACTGATAGACAAGGTGGGAATGCATGGGAGATTAGAAACAATAAAATCACCTAGACAGTGGTTATGGATGCAAAGCAAACTAAAGTATTGACAAAATAGACTTTTTCATTTAAATTCATGAGGATACATAATTTCCAGTAGAATCCTGAATAGAAAATATGCTGACAACAGTCCACTATTGTGTGTAAACCACTGAGTCCTCTTCTAATTTTTTAAATGAATGGGAATGTCAATTTTAAAATGTTACAATTTCAGTGGAGACTATTTCTTATTCACAATTTCACTGACGTTTCAAAACATGCATGGGTGTTAGTGTTATGTCCTAATACTAAGTTGTTGCTGGTTTGTAGATTATTCACCCCAGAGACAGCAGCTCAGGATAAATCCCAGCCCATATTAAACTGAAATGTGATTGAGGAAGATTTTTTTTAGAGCTATTTAAAACCACTGGATCAGGGTCATTTGTTATAGCTGCTGATTATAGTTACTTTGATTGATAGAACTATCTTCTCTCACAAAGGCATCATTGTCTGAAGGTTGCAATTATCAATGATGCTTCAGAAATTTTAAATGTCAAAAATTTCCTAGTTTATGATCACGTTCCCATCAATTCATTTTGCCAGAACATCCATATCACTGTGAATAGAATTCAGTATTTACAATGAGCCATGAAAGTAAGATAGAGGTCCTTAAGTCAAAACCAACATGTTAAACAATTCCCATCATTTGTTAGCAGAACAGAAGTGAATTCTTTGGGTCTCCTCTTTCCTCACTTTCCCACTGTCAAGACTCAGAACATATGCATCAGTAGCATGACTGTGTACACGTATGTCTTTACTATTAAGGGATGATGAAGGTGTGTAATGATGAATGATTTTATTCTAAATGGTTAATAGGAGATTTACTTGCTATGCAATAAGCACTTACATTATTATTAATAATCATTATTATAATAATCCATTCTTATTTTATTGTTTTACATGTATAAAATGAGATTACTCCTTTTATACACATGGAAATGAAGGCCCAAAGTTAAAGACTAATAAATATAAGATGATCTGTCTACTTTTAAGATTCATGCTTTAAACATTACCCTCAAGAGAAAGAAGAGTTTAAAATAATACAATCTCATTATACAAAACTGTTGCTTAATAAAATTCTTATTAAAATGTTCCATCCCATTGCCCTCCTATTGAAACCCACAAGGCTTATCGTGAGTCTTAGATGCATCTCTCCCTATCTCCAAATACTTTCCTCTTAATTTTTCTGAATGTTGCAATTCCATGTTTTACATGGGTGGGGCTGGAGAGATGGCTCAGAAGTTAAGACGGATTGCCGCTCTTCCAGAGGAAGTTAGGGCCCCAGCACCTACACTGGTCAGCTCACAACTGCCTGTAACTCCATCTGCACAGACGGATGTACGGGAGATGGAGAATGTGGTAAAAGGTTAGTATTGGCTCGTTAGAGTTATGCCAAACTGAAAATACCATGGTTAGAATCAAGAAACTCAAGTTTAATTTTGAATTTTAACAATGACTCTCCATAAAGAGTCTTTCTGTTTTGAGAGAACGAAATATAATTGACCATTTTATAAGCCTCTTGTTGCATCTAGCTGTTTATACCATTCTTAACCCCACTTGCTGTAATCCCTTGTCACAGACAAACATGGATTAGAAGCCATAGCTGTCCTATTTTATCAGGTGTTAAAAATAGGATTAAAGACAACAGGAATAAATCAATATATTTGAAAGTTGAGATTAAAAATATCAGAGTATAAATTTGTAAACAGAAAAGTAAAAAAAAAAAAAAAGAAAGAAATTGATACTCGGTTCCTAAGAGGACGCTAACCAAATGATGACAGATTTTATCCTCCCTTTTCCAAAATGCGTTTGAACAATACAGCTTCCAGGTTAGATCAAGTCTCCTTTAAAATCAAAGATAACTTTAAATATAATCAAAGGTTTACAGATTCCCAGAATAGACAGCTCTTTAATTCATTTCACGAAACAGGATGAAATAAATAATCGATCCAAGTAATGACAGAAAAC
Source organism: Cricetomys ansorgei (assembly GCA_026225945.1). Classification (NCBI taxonomy): domain Eukaryota; kingdom Metazoa; phylum Chordata; class Mammalia; order Rodentia; family Nesomyidae; genus Cricetomys; species Cricetomys ansorgei. The sequence continues at coordinate 13,994,997 of JAMJFZ010001203.1, read as the reverse complement.
AATGAAAATTATAAATGAGGTTACTGACACTTTAAGAGATGAATATATGCTGACATAGTTCAGTAATTCACATTAAAATACCACAACATAGAGTCCAAAAATAATTTAGTAGAGGTATTAGGGGCTTATAGACCTCCTAATTCAGTGAAATCTTAAAGGAAAAAAAATAAACTCATACAATTATTTTGGTACATAAAAATATTTGATTATCTTAAGCAACCATTTATTATTTTAAAATGAAAATGTGAAATAATCTTGAAAATGAAATATAACTTTGAAAAAGTACTTTACAAAGTAAACTGCTAAATCTATTGCCACTAAAGTACATGTAAGAAAGAAATGGCAGTTGAGGCAGTGATTATGGGAAGTAAGTTGAAAGCCTTTGATTATGTTCAGATAAATGTGGAGAGAAAAGTAAAATTGTCTTTTGACTGAATACATGACAATAACTAATCTAAATAATACAAGACAGGCACCTAAGAATGGCTATCATTAATAAAGAAAACAGGAAGGGTAGAAGAAAATACAATATTCAAAACACATACATTCTGTCTGTAGTAACAGCAATCAAATATAAGCCTAAGATAAATCCATATTGTTGAAGATGCCCATGTGCTTCAGACACAGGAAAGAGACTCCTGTACTGGAAAGGACCTGAATGCCTTCTCCCCAAAGCGTCACTTTCATGATACCAGAAGAAGGAACTTTCGTGCTTCTGGAGGAGGGAAGCAACTGACAGTCATATCAATCCATGATGCCTATGAACTACAACTAAAACCAGTATGACATTATCACCGTACTGGCGCAGTAGTGGCATGCATATCTTGTGTGTAGTGGCAATGATAAAGAGCTCTCTAATTGGACTTAAAATCCACTCAACAAAAGGGAAACATGCTTGATACTGAAAATTTAGCCAACCGCTCAGGGCTAGTTGAAGTCACTGATCTAGGAGGAGAATCTGCAATCACCACTTTACTAAGCCAGCATATTCTAAACATGTGTCTTATACCCACAGATAAATGTAGCCCTTACTCCTCACCAAGGAAACATTTAAAGTTATCTTTGATTTTAAAGGAGACGATCTAAAACTGGAAGCTGTATTGTTCAAATGTTTGCTTTGTGACAGAATAGGACCATTACAGAAAACCACAGATGATCAAAATGCAGACATGTGGAGTCCACTCCCAACCAACACATCTCCAACACAACTCTTTCATCTAAGGCTCAAAAATCATTGTGGAAAAGCGGGTCAAAAGATCATAAGACCCAGAGAAACAGGGACCTTGTGTCCTAGGAATGCCAGAAGCTATACTCAGGAAGTCTCACTAACATGACCTGAACAAGGAGATACAAAAATGGATGGGCACAAGCCTGTAAGGCCTCACCCTTACACAGAGAACTACATGCAATTAAGGAATGCTGGAAGTAGACAAAATAGTCTACCAGGGAAGAGTATCCCAATTGGTTATCTAAAACCAAATCAGCTCTGGAAACATATATATTCACAAGTAACATTATACAGACTGAGCAGGTTATATTTATGTATTTAGAAACATATATTTGTTCTTGCATGTATATATGTATACATGCAGACATATACTTGTGTGTGTGTGTGTGTGTGTGTGTGTGTGTGTGTGTGTGTGTGTGTGAATAAGAACAATTACTGAAAAAGAGGTCACAGATTTGAAAAGAAGTGGTCTATGGGAGGGTTTGAGGGAGGAAAGGGTAGGAGGAATTGATGTAATTATAGTATAATCTCAAAAAATGTAGCAACATTGTGAAAATTAAAAATTCTTTAAAGTGTTATTTAATTTTATATTATGCATATGAGTGTTTGACTTGCATGTATGCATATGCTTCACCTGTGTGCAGTGTCAGTAGAGGCCAGTAGAGGGCTTAGGAGCCCTGAAATTGGAGTAACAGACAGCCCTGAGCCTACCGACTGGGTTCTTTGAATCCTACCTGGGTTCTCTGTAAGAATACCAAGTGATTTTAACAACTGAGCCATTTCTCAACACCCTCTCCCAGTTAAATCTTATTCAAAGACGTGAAACACAGTCTGAACCAAGTGATGACATGTCTTATTCTTGCATACAAAGACAAAAATCACAAAAATGTCAACCACCTGAAAGGCCAATTCATTTCTTAATATAGAATTTCAAAGGGAACGTTAACATTTTAACTGGAAAAAATGAGCTCACAGTACATATTTATGCATGTATCATATGCCTCATGACAGATTAACATACTTTTATTTCTACTTATGTCTTAGAAATAAGATTAACAGACAAAACATATTATAACAAAAGAATACATCAGACAAATAACAGGAAGAATGATCAATGTCATCAAAATTCTGGAAGTTCACGGAACATAAAAATATGAGAATGGATTTAGCGGAGCAGACATCTAACTCAAACCCTATTCCAGAACATACTGCGGATGGATTGAAATAAAACAAAACTGAACCATGTATATACATAAATACCATATAATGTGTATGTATGTGTACATGGTATATACAGCAAATGACTTTCTTATATTATTGAGAGTAGAACTCAGAGCATCCCACATGCTAAGCAGATGCTCAATCATCAAGCTCCATCTCTTGCCTGATAATTAATTACATCTTCACCGACGTCATGTTAGTTTAGCATTTAAACCTGTAAGAGAACTATCCATAATATGACATGACTTGAGTAATTTGATTTTGTCTTTTAAAAGTTTTGTTTTTTAAACACGTGTGTGTGTGTGTGTGTGTGTGTGTGTGTGTGTAAGTGTCAGTGGCCACGAAGGCCAGAGGTTGGTGATCTGCCAGAATATGGAGTTACACATGGTGGTGAGCCAACTGCTTAGAATGAGTGTTAGGAAGCACATTCAGATATTCTGGAAGAGCAATGAATGGTCTCAAACAGTTCTACAGCCTTTTATGCTTATCTCTTTGAGACAAGGTCTCCCTTGACAACCTATAGTGGATCAGATGGGAGGAAGTAGAGCAGAAGATACACATGGATGAGAAGAGAAAGGGAGTTGGAGGATATATATGTACAGTGGAAATATACATTAATATACATATACATAATTTACATTAAGAATGTATTCACAAGCTGCTGAATCTTATACTCACAAAAGGACAATACATTCATACACAAACATGGCTGAAAGTATAACCAGGTTGCATTTAATAGTGATTATTTCAGGGTGGTAAGGTTTTATCTGGCTGAATCTTAGCTACATTTTTAAGCGTCGTTTATTATTTTTAAATAATGACAAATCATAGAGCATTTGCCTTCATAGAAAAATTTTAATATTAAAGAATGTCTATCCAACAGGCAGATGAAAAAAGAGAACACTATGAGGACCCAAGCTAGGCTTACGGTAGACCTGTCAAGCAAGCAACCCAGGTCCAAAATAGCAAAGAACTGTGAAGTCAGAGGTCAAGGGAAATAATTACATCTGCATTTATTTAAAAAATTCCGTATTTCATAGGCGTGCTACTATGAGGCCTACGTGTTGTGGTTTGCCATGCTGCTGCATCTGTGCTGTGAGGCCAATGCACATTCATTGGCCTTTGCCTGGGGCAGTGACTCATGCTGACTATGTCACATGGGTATTGCCCTGCAATAGCCTCCTTTGTCCTGGGCAACACTATTTTTAAACGATGTGAAAAGCAGGGTGGGACCTGCGAAACAGTCACAGAATTGGGTTTAGATCACTTCCATGTATCTCCAGGACATCTGAGATTTGCTTTGGAATTCAGGATGAGATATGTCTTGCTTTGTTTGAGGGATTTTTGTTTTTTGTTGTTGTTTTTGCTTTTTTTTTTTTTTTCTTTTTTGACACAGGGTTTCCTGTTGTAACTCTGGATGCCCTGGAACTCACTCTGTAGACCAGGCTGGCCTCGAACTCACAGAGATCTGCCTGCTGCTGCCTCCTGAGTGCTGGAATTAAAGGTGTGCGCCCAGTGTGTTTTGGGGATTTCTTTAATGATAGAATGTTTTTCTTTTCTTTTTCCCTCTTTTGAGACAGAGTCTCACTATGCAACTCTGGCTGTCCTGGAAGTTCCTAGGTAGATCAGGCTGTCCTAGAATTCATGCAGATCTGCCTAATTCTGCCTCTGATATAAGATTATAAGCTTGAGTCACCACAGCCATCTTAATGATAGAAAGTTTATGCTGAAATTTCTCTAAGAGACTTTTTCACATTCAATTGCTTCATGATAGAGATTAGAAAGGGAGTTGGTAGAATTAGGGAAGCCAGCACTTCAGCTGAGCCTGCTTAATTTAACACTAATCTAGTGCATTGCTCTGAGTGAACTTTTAGTGGCATGAATACAAACTCAAACTCCAGTGCAAATGACCTAAACTTTGTCTTCTTTGAATCAATATTTGCCACATCCCTCCTTGACTATGCAATTTGAAAAAAATGTTTCCACTGAGATAGTTTCTATTCCTCTAGTGGGTATCCAGCTCCTTTAAAGTCCAGTTGAAACAGATCATATCTGGTAGTCTTTCCTAGAGCATTAGGACCTCACTGTCTGAGACTCCTGTGGATTCCAACATTTCTTTCAGCTCCTATCTGGTTGTAACGCAACAATTGTTCTGTCTCTTCTTATCACCTACTGACTTCCAGGATTCTAGATCCAGTCTTCCCAGATTAAAAGCTGGCACTGAAACCTACCAGACTTTTGAATTCATGGACATTAGCTTTGTTGCATCAAGGCTGCAAGCCCATCAATGAATTGTAGTTGCTGGGAAAGCTAAATAATCTCATATGTTAAAGGGCTCAGCACAGAGAATTCTATTGAAAGATTGACTATTATCACTTCACTTTCTTAGTCTTCAATATCAACCTGACTGATAAATAATGAATGAAAACAGTAACAATAAAAGCAATGTTTCACCAGAAAAAAGCAGAAAGGGCAAACGAACCCAATATACATAGATGATGGTTGATTTCTATGGCCTTCCCACAGTGCATCTAGCATCTCCCTTACCTGGTTATGGCCTGACACTGTGTTTACTGGTTCTTTCAATCAGTAGCTAGATTCATGCTTCTACTTTACTGCTGGGGACAGAAGGCATAGCCAGAATGATTTAAGTTGCTCTAGAGACTTCTCACAAAAGAATCATCACCATGTCTATAATTCTAAGTGGAGTTCCTGGAAAGGAAAGGGAAGTGATGAAAAATCACAGAAGATTCTTGAAGAATATGGAAAGATTTAAGAAGAGATTTAACTGTGAAACAATGTGAGAAATAGGAATACCGAGAAATTCGATGTAACTAAAATTCAGGAAATGTTTGAAATAGCAGAATGCCATCAAATATGTCAAAGAACTGAGAGGTCAGAAGAAGACAAATATAGGGCAGTTGAACTTGGTGACCTACTATAGTAGTTTTATGCAGTGTTTTGGATGAAATTGCAAGTACAGAGATTGAAGAATAAGAGGAGAAGATATTAAAATAATATGTAATTCATTTTTTTAAAGGAAATATCTGTAGGGAAAAGCAGCAAGTAGAAGAAATGGAGTGCAGGCAGGAGGTGAAAGAGAGGCAGGTGGAGTTTTCCTTTAAAAATATTATTCTATTATTTTTATGTGTATGGGTATTTTGCCTGCAAGAATGTATGCATACCATGCCCATTCCTGGTGACCTCAGAGGTCAGAAAATAACACTGGATGACTCAACTGGAGTTCTAGACAGTTATGAGCCACCATGTTGGTGCTGGGAATTGTACTTGAGTCCTCTGGAAGAGCAGCCAGTGATCTTAGCCATTGAGCCACCTCTCCAACTACTTTTTGGTTTTCAAATTAAAAATCTGGGGGATGTGGTTGAACACTGTTATTTACATGATAAGAGCCTATTGTCTTAGATGCAATCCATGTCAATTTTAGGATACAGAGAAACCAATCCCAAACTCACCAAGAAACTTCTTCCCTCATGACTAGCTCTCATTGTTCAAGACAGTGTTATGCCAGCAGCTGTGGGAGAAAAGACTTACCAGTGCTGCTGGATCATGCATGCTACAGTGCCTCCCTGTCCAGCAAGATGTACCCCCTATGTCCAATAGTGGCATGGTTGCTATAGGGATAACCAACTGCTTTCTAGTTAGACATAAGGCATGTTCCAGAGGAATCCATGCCTAGTATGATTTAAAAAAAAAAAAAAACTTGCCAAAAGTCATGGCAAGGGAAGTTATAGACTCTAGAGGGTAACCTACATATTTTGGCTAAATTGTCACATTATCAAATTACCTTCAAATGGTTTATGTGTACATGCATAGATTTGTGCCTTTCTCAACTTTGGTCATTTTTACATTTCAGAGTGGGTAACAGTTAATACAGAGACACATAATTGGTCAATGTGCTAAGAATAAGTGATTGCGAGTGCCCAGCTCTAAATGAGATATTTACCTCAGCTCTCCTCACTAAAGACTTCAGGGACATTGCAGAAAGGGGACAAAAATGTAAGAGCTATAGGATGAGGAGTACTGTAAAATGCTCTCTTCTTGACAGGATATGACCATGGCATTTATGAACTGCTAGCTGCTGCAATTACCTACATAAGACCAAAGCCAGTCAAAATGTCAGTATGAATGTGGGAAGAGCTCACCAGGACCCACTAGAAACTCAGGAATTATTAGCAGTTAATGTCTGCTGGAAGAGGGAGAACCATTTTGCTCAGTAGTGTGGCCATTGGTTGGTTGGTTGCTTATCCTTCAGTGCATGGTCCCATATTCATTTGCACCGGGCCATCAGTAACTGGACTCAATAGATTATTTTTTTTAAACGGTTAACAGGACACAAAAGGAGGAAAGGAAACACTTTTAGTGGGGTTGCCAGAACTTGACTGGAAGCTGTATTAGATGCCTTTCACACTTCCTCTGGAAATTTGATTAGCTGTCATTTATTTTAGATTAGAGCAAAAAATTTGTGTATGTCCTGATTAAACTGAGCTTAAACAAGAAAGACTAATCAAGCTACCTGTTAGAAACAGTTTCAGTGCTTCCCAGAATTCAGTCGGTGGCACTGTCATTGCTTCCCACATTCACCTAGGTTTTTTGAGAAATCTTGGAATCAAAGCCAGAGAAGAAGAAGTTGGAAATCTTCTGGTTTGCTCAGAAAAAAGAACTAATTTTTATTTTGAGACAGATCTTGCTATGTATGTCTGGCCGATTTTGCCATATACTCCAGGATGGTAGCCAACACATGGCAATCCTCTGCTTCCTCCACCCAAATGCTTGGATAACAAGCACATACTACCATATTCATTTCTCATTTTCTTTTCTATTTTAATTCACATCTGTTTAGAAACTAAATGCTAGGGTCACTGAGACGGATCAGTAGGTAAAGACATTGCCGTCAATTTGACGACCTGAGCTAGGACCCTGGAACCTATGTAATGGAAGGAGAGTATTAACTCCCACAACTTGTTCTCTGACTCCCACATACACATCCTGGCTCACAAACAATCCACGCACACATGAAATAAATGAATAAATAATGTTAAAATTCTACAGCATATTGTACAGACTTTTGATACCTTGTCGCAAACCAATTCTTTCACCACTCTGTAAAATGCATCTGCAATGAACAGCTGATCTCTGATCCTGAAGATTTTGAGATGTAGTCTATGTTGATTTTTCAGGCAATTAAATCTGTAGATTTGCATTAAATGGAAATATCATAACTCTTGTGAACGGATTCTTTTTTTAGATGCATTAAGTAAGCCTTATAGATAAACAAACAGAATATCTATTGCAGGTGTAAAAACTTAACTATCAGAGGGTGAGAGGGATGGAGAGGTGATCTACCTGAATATTAAAAGTGAGTAATTGACAAAAAAATCTTTTGTTACTTCAAGCATCTAATGAAAATCAGTATTCTAAGTAACTTCCTTCCACCCTCTCCAGACTTCTGTAAGTCATTCTCTTAGGTATTCTAAGCACCAGTTCCTGTATAACTAAAGAAGTTTCCTTAGATTCATATTCTTCTATTGATGCCATTCTATTCCAAATATCTTACATACTCAGTAGTTTTACCTTTGATCTCATCAAAAAAAAATCTAAATCACAGACATTGCAGAATTCAGTACTGAAGTTTTTCTTTTTTTTCAGAAAGCTCTTATTTTATATAAGAAGTCAGTCTCTAAGAGGCACAGGAGGAGCATGGATGCACTACATCAATGAAGGAATGGGACATTTATGGGAAGACACACAAAGTGTCCAAGATAGCTACATTATTTTATAGATAATACCCATTTAATTCAAAAATATAAATTGGTGATAGAAAGGATGTTGCACTAGAAGTCTTCTAGCTCTGTGTTTTTCTTTAGAAAAGGAGGAAATATGAACAAGTGTAAAACATAATTGAACATGTTAGCCTAAAGAGAAAATCATGTGTCATAATGGTATGCCACTAACTGTCATATACCTGTATTAAACTTCATTTAAAAATGTTTTTGACTAAGTGTTTAGATTTGCTACATTTGTCGTGTGCTGCTGCATTACTCAGGAATAGATTAAACACTGGTCAATATTCCATGTCTCTCAATGAACACAGCATTAGTTTGGATCATCTGTGGATCAAGATTTGCATTTGTGCTATGTTCTTCCCTGCTTACCTGCCTCATCTTCCATGATCTCAGTTACTGGTGGTCGAACGCTATTCAAAATTACTAGATGGAAGCTCTCATAAATTAAACTCTCATAAAACAACTCACAAATTTTAATTCGTATGGCACCCCATGTACCATCATAAATCTCATACCATACAGATCCATTCTGCTCAAGATAGAATTATGATATTGCTCAGTGTACCTGGGGTTTCCTGTACTTGACAGTCACTTCTCACTCATCATATAAGTGCTTTTATCTGTTTACAGAGTAGCATGATATGACGCACTTCCTATGCCTTTCACCTCACTTCATCTCATCATATTATAGGCATTATTCACATACGTCATCTTTCATAATCACACAAAGCATAATCAATCAGACAGTAAGATATTTTGAGAGAGAAAGGTAGAGGGAGAGTTCATAGCCACATGTGAAGGGCTCTATCAAGCCCAAGCATGGCAGACATGGCATCCAGCCCATGGGAGCAAAGGTCTTGGAGGGGTTCAAACATGGCCCTGGCAGGTCCTGCTCTTCCCCGCTCCCTTTCTCTGAACATTAGTGTCTGAGGGTGGTCTGTGTGTCTGATCCTGGGTCTAGGAGGAAGCACCCCGCTGTGTATGGGGGGGTCCCTCAAATGGCATTTATTAAAGTCTATCTAATTTTATCTTGTTACAGTTAATATTATTCTACGTCCAATTTCCAAATGAAACTTTATCATAGGTATGTATGAGTTGACGTACAGGTAAAATATTACATATAGTACCAAGTTAGTGAAGTTTGTGGCAGGTGAGAGGCACTTATTTGCACTAAGACCCACGGGAGAGGGATATATAGAACTGGAAAACAGGCTTCATAATTATTTGCTTTGAAGTACTTTGTTGAGTTTTGCATTTTTAATGTGGCTTTTAATAAGTAAGTGGCACAATGCTTAAATAAAATGGAGAACACAAATATATAACCATATATTTGTCCCATATATAACCACCCCAGGAAAGATCACAGAAAGGAATTTGCTGTCAATAAAAATCCCTATTACTAACAGGATACCTTCTTCTCACTTTAACACCTATACTAACAGTCGCAGGTGTTCCCTGGAAATATTTATAGTCTTTCCCTTCTGCTCTAAGGGAAAAATGGAGAAAGCTTTTGTAAGCTACTTCTTATCCATAGATGCTTTTTTAAAATGCATGTAACTAATGTTAAAAATAGTACTGGAGAGTGCAAATTTATTTTTTTTGCAAGTTTCCTGTTTCTTTACTTAAAATAGTATTTTAAGCCTTTTTCTCTGTCTTTAGTAAACATTCTACGACGTTTCATTTTATCTCTACATACTAACAACTGCTGATTCTGTATTTTAACCTCATAGGACTTTTTGTCTGCATTCAGTTCATGATTTAAACAGTATATAATGTAACAGAACATTTGACTTTCTGTTGTGTGAGGCAGTTATTGTATCACGGAGTATTTAATAAATCATTAAAGAGATCAGACTTTGGTATTTTAAAGAGCCACATAAAATACTTTTTGAAAATACAAGGTCTAACGGGAGGCGAAGACTATAGTGTGTCCTGGACTTGGTTGGAAACATAGTTTCCAGCTACTAATAAGGTCCTATCTAGCATGGGAAGAGAATTACACAGTTCTGTAGTATGTAAGCTAAGTAGATGGGGCTAGAATTCAGGTTTCTGAAACATAATGTTAACATGCTAGAATGTTATAAAAATTAGTCTTCCTAAGGTATGCGCAATGCTTACAAAGAAAAATAAGCAAATGCCAAATCTTCATCAATGCCAAGAAGCCCGTTTCCCCTTGTTTCCCTGGACTTTCCAAGGCACACAGAATGTTTTCAGAACGTTCTATATGTAGCAACCTGAGAATTCCCCACATCAAGAAGTAAATTCAAGGAAATTCTCTGTCTACAAAGTGTTCCAGCACAGATCATAGGCCTTCTGGTTCAGCTTTCTGCCCATTTCCTTAGCTATGGCCAGTCATGCTCTGTTGCAACCGGCAACAGTGTCCTAAGTCCTCTTGCATGTGCCATATCCAACTTCCCTAACTATCTCTCCCAACACATACATGGAGATACCTAGGGCAGGATGAAGGAAAATGCATTTTCATATGCAAGCACTATACCTAAATTCAAAAATAACAGTGCTAGAAAATATTAAGTTTCCTCTTTATTACCATCCAGGCATCGGTTTGTTGACCATTCGGAACCTGCTGATGTCTACACGTGTGTGCTTGAACTTGAACTTGAAACCTGATTGTCCAATACTTACAAGAAAATGGGGAAGCATATGGAATCCCCTTCAGGACTCTGAATAATTCTGAAAAATTAGGGAATTTGCTTGTGTGATTTCTCCAGAGACATGCTCCATTATTCTGTATCAACTTTGTAACAAATGGTGATAATAGCTATTTTAGAGTTCCGTACAACAGGAGCCTGGGTGGAGGAACAGGTGCAAAGAGAATTCAATTAAAAATCGTTCTCTTCAGAAAAATCAATCTGCCAGTGCAGATTGGGACTGGCTTCCCAGCCTCACATTTCTCACCTCTCTCCTCTGAGCTTCAGATCACTTGAAATCCTGTGGTATTTTCCCCTCTGTGTGTCAAAATCAACTCTATTTTCTGCTCTCAAGTAAGGACAAGAAGGATTTACATTAGATTAAGACCTACATTGCAATTCAGACATACATTTCTATACTGTGTGCTTTGCACACATTTTCACCTAATCTTCAAGTAAGGGAAGAGTCGACATTGATCTTTTTCATAGAGAAGGAAGTGAGGTATCTTATGCTAGCCACACAATTAGTAACTGTCATAATGAAGACGTTAGACCAGGATGGTTCATCTCCGAGCCAGGCGCTGTTCCACTGTGGTTGCCAGGGACCTTAGTAGTAGGGCTTCACTAGGCCTTTGTAAACTCTGCCCCATCATGGTTGCCAAGGTGCTGACTGTGCACCCTGAGGCTGGCCATCTAACTCTGCCTGCATTCTAGAATCTGATCTTATAGATACATCTTTCTTCCTCCCACATGCCCTCATGGATACAGGATACCCTTGGCTGTATGTCTGACTGTAGTACACATGGCTATGGCTCTACTTCTTCAGCATGCCAATCCTGCTCCACCAAAGTGTCTCCTGAGGACCTGCCTTTGGCTCTATCTTCTGCTCTACAAGTTCTAGACTTTCCAGGCTGGCCATGCATATGTCTCTCTCTCCCCCCTCTCTTTCTTTCTTTCTCTCTCTCTCTCTCTGTCTCTCTTGCTCTCTCTCTCTGTGTGAGAGAGAGAGACAGAGAGAGGTATTATTGTGTTGCCTTTTTTAAACCAAAGCAATAAGTAATAAGTCCACAATTATTCAGAACAATAAGTACCAATGTAAGGGAGCAATCAAATATTGTGATCTATTATGCCGCTCACCTCAAAGCTAACATAGAAAAAGAAAACCTTTATCCTAGACTCTGGGGCACTCAAACATTAACTGTAATAATCAACAGAGGTTGTCCTAGTATGATTAAAAACCTATAATCATCTTACAAGTTTCTTCAACTTTATTTCTTTAAGATGTTCAAATATGTATCACTAATACAGATACATAAGAGCATATATATATATATATATATATATATATATATATATATATATATATTTAAAGAGTATGGTTTTCCTCAATGAAAGAAATATTAGATGAATCACTCTTTTCATCATATAGTTTTTAAATTATCCTCTCATCTCTTTCTCTCTTTATGCTCACCTCACAGCCAAGTTAATTTCAGTAGGTCCTTCCATTTAGTAAATTTAGTCATTGACTATTTACCATTAAATATACATTCAGTGTGTAACACCATCACTTCATTTAGACTCAGTAATTCTCTTTCTACTTCTACATATTTATTTTATATGATATATACATTATCTAGAAATTCTGGATGCCTCTGAACAGCAATCATGGCTCTGCATCTCTCTGTCCTCACTACACTGAACTTGAATCACCATGGTAGAACTGAGGAGGGATGGGATGTATGTAACTTGGATGGAAAAGCTCCAGAAAAATATAGTGTTTTATTGCCTTTGGAAAACTGGAAACACATGCAAATGTAAACATTTAGATATGCATGGGTATATATGTATACACTATATGTACCTTTGCATCAGAATATGTACAAGACTTCTATCTGAAGCTAACCTGCATTGGACCACAAATTAAATACAAAGAGCACAATTCCACTGTAAAAAAAAAGAAGAAGAAGAAAGCTAGCAAAACAAAACTCAATATGGGAATATTCTCTTTTATTCTATGCTTGATAAGAATTAGGAAAAACACTGTAGATACTTAGAACACAGTGTATATCACAAGCTGAAATGAATATTCTCTATATACATCTCATGACCATAACATATGTGAACTTTATTTAATACTCACTTCATTTAGCTTAATTATAAACATGAGAGTTTAGAAAAGAAACAAAAGTAGTTTGGTATTAGAATATTCCAGAGACTTTGCTAATTTTTTTTGACATTTTTAGTGCTTCATCAATCTTCATATTGTCTCTTCAGTCTCCTTCCTTTCCTCTCTTTCTTCTTCACTCCCTTCTCCTTTGTTTCAAATATGTTAATGGCAACATATCTGTATAAGACGAGTAATTTTTCAATATCGCTCTCAAGGATGCATGAACTACTGCACACAATGATGGGAGATTTGCAGTTCTGCTTTGTGATTGATTGGCTTTGTATTATAGTGTATTGCCAGATGCGACATTTGGAAATCAATTAGAGATGACTCATACAGACATGATGGATGAGTGCAAAATTTAAGTGGAAGTGGTTGATTGAGTGGAGGCTAATTACACAAGTACTTAGTGGACCAGTGACTGCTTCCATGTGGTAAAGATTTACTCCCAAACATATCTTCATAACTCCAGACAAAGATAATTAGAAGCCCGGATCTATATCCTCACAAGATGAGAATATAAATACTATTCTCTCCATATTTCCCCCTCAATATGTCTCATACATGTTTTTCTCTAACAATACATAAAGAACAGGCAGTATTCAAGCAGGTAAGATACCACAGAAATGCCCTACTGTTGGTGAGTAACTGTGCCAAGCAAAGACATCTGGCTTTTTAGCTGCTGCTTTTAAAAGCATGTTGCTTTTAAACTAAACAATGCATACTGCAGGATTCAATATTTTAAGATAAATTTTCTTCAAGGAGTGGGGGACTAGCTCAGATGTGGCAATATGCATCTCATTGATGGGAGGCAGAGACTGAAGGATCCTTGGGATCCTGATGACCAGTTGATCTAGCAAATAAAGGAGCCCTAGATTCAGTGAGAGGCCATAAAATGGTGAGAGACAGCTAAAGATAACCAATATGGACCTCAGGAGTGCACATGTGCATGCGCGGACACACACACACACACACACACACACACACCCCACGATTTTGCCAGTTGCTATGCAAGTTTCTTATTCCTTAATGTCATGACTGTAAATCAAGAGTGGGTAAGTAAAGAAATCTATGGAAGTTCAACCATGTCTCATTTTCTCCTCAGAATAAAGTTGCCAGAAATTGGAACCTGCTCTATACAATGGCTCCAATTTCTGCTCTCTTAAAACAAGGTTTCTTCGCTTTCAAAAGCAGGACTACAGCATTGCTGATTTCCCTCGCAACATGGCCATTCAAAATCCATTACAGAGCAGACAGTTTAAAAGTTAATGTTACATGTTGTGCTCGAGAAAAATACATCCATTTTGCTGCCAGGAAGATAGCACTACCCAAGGCATCCACAGAAATAGATGAAGAGGTGCTTTTGACAAGATTGCATTCACAAATTTTAGAAGGGAGATTTTTTAAAAATCACAATTTGTTGTAATTTCGATTGCTTAAAAAAATACTAAAATGCATGTTACTAAAGGCAAGAACAACATTATAATTAATCATAGCATACGACTGCCATGTTTCCAATCAGATATTTCTTTATATTCAGCCCAAATGAAAGCTATCTCAGCTCCAACAGTCACAGAACACTTTTGAGATGGCTGAAATATTTTCACACGTAAATAGCAGCCCAGGGCATGTGTTTAACTCTGCATTTCCATACTGAATCCAGGACATGTGTGAAGAAACATGGGGAGTTTAAGTGAATTCAATACTGCAGTCTCTTGTGATGTTTTTACTTTACTTCCTAAGTCTATTCTTTCTGAAAAAATAATGTGCTGTTATTCTGTGAACAGAGGAATCTAAATGAATACCGAACCTGAAAAGGGCAGATGGGCATGTTGTTCCGATTGCTCTAGTATTGTTTTAAAATTGTGGAAGTTTGTCTATTACTTCCCAGTGTAAATATATTCCTAACTGCAAGTCATGTATTAAATAGAGACCTTGAAAAATAATTTTTATGAATTATAAATTTATATATTTTTATGAATTAGCCAGTATTTCTTTTTGCTGAGTTCACTCCTGTGGCTAATGGTCACCTCTCTGCCTGAAGGTTAACTCTGCATCAGCTAATCTGAACATCCACAGTGGGAAAGATGGCTGTCTCCCCTCACCTCATCTCTTCCTCCTGGGACCAGGCTGAATTGGGCACTCCTTTGTAGTGAGAAGCAGGAAAATTTCAAGCTTATGTTTGGGCTGTGTTGTTAGCATCCCTTGGTCAGAAGACGTCATGGGGTTGAGCAAAGCATTCCAGTAGGAAAATGGTACATAGGTGTACAGGCCAGTGGCACAGGTCAGAGATCAAGAAAGACTGAACTCAATCTCTAATCAAAGGAATGCAGAGTCACAACTTCACATCCTCCATAAGAAAACAAAGTACTAGATTAGGGGTTAATCCACGGGGAAGGATTTATTATATTATTCTAACTTATACTCTAGTTATAAAGACAATCCATATCTGAGGAAAATGTAGCATTATGTGATGTTGCATAAAAGGTTAAGAGACATAAAAGTTTAACGTCTCCGGTGCTGAAGTCTGAACCTAGGCCCTCATACATTCTAAGCTAGTGTTTTGTCTCCAAGCAAGATTCCTGGCATGCAACAGATTTTTAACCCCTTTGTCTCCTGTGTTCTTTAAGCAACTTAATAAAATTATAGTTCAGATATTTGTTACTCAATTTTCAGGCTAAGGAAGCTTGGTCTTACAATTGTTAAAAAGCCACAAGAAAAAAAAAATAACAGAATACCAAAGAAACCTAGGTTTCTTTCTAGTGAAATTTATGGACTCCTCAGACAAGTTTTCAGATGTCCTTGCTTGGCTCTCATAATCTTAGCTCTGCAAAGTAGATCAGAAAATCTTATAACATGACTGATGTTTATTACCTCTAAGACAAGTGTGGCTCCCAGGATTTATCAGAGAGAGCACTGGGCCGCAAGAGGAAACCACAGAACTCTGACACACAGAGCTGTGCAAGTCTTTCATGCCATCCAAGCCTTCTTCATAGTTCAGCTTCTTCACAGAAGCAGCTTGATGGACATATGGACAGAGGGATGCAGAAAGATGTGCTTTCTCACTACAGCTTATTTCTGCTTTTACAATTAAAGGGATAGTAAAACAACACTAACTTTGAAAAATAGTACTGATAATTACCTTTTTCTGAAACATTTGAGAATTATATGCTGATACAATGCACTGCTTATGAACGTTTTAATGCTTTACTCAGACAGAATAATATCAAAATAAGGACATGGCTATGAATACATTAGCTCCCGTGACAAATACAGAGGTACTATGGCCCCTGTCATTCAACCTTCATTCAGTTTGTTGGGATTTAGCATCATCATGGAAATAGACCTTTGAGTGTGTCTATGAGGGTGTTCCCAGAAAAATTTAGCTGAACAGCAAAGATAAGACAACTGAAGGAAATTAAGGGGATACAAATTGGAAAGGAAGAAGTCTAAGTATCCTTATTTGCAGATGATATTATATACACACATACATACATATATATGTGTATATATATACATATATACATACATATGTGTGTGTGTGTATATACGTATATATATACGCCACCCCAGAAATTCTACAAGGGAACTCCTACAGCTTATAAAGAACTTCAGTGAAGTGGCTGGCTTCAAAAGCAACTCAAAAAAATCAGTAGCCCTCCTATATACAAATGACAAATAGACTGAGAAAGAAATCAGGGAAGTAATTCCCTTCACAATAGCCACAAATAACACAAAATATCTTATGGTGATTTTAACCAAGCAAGTAAAAGACTTGTATGATGAAAACTTCAAGTCTTTGAAAAGAGAAATTGAAGATTTGTAGGATCAACATAGTAAGAATGGTAATCTTACCAAAAGCAATCTACAGATTCAATGCAATTCCTATCAAAATCCCAATACAATTCTTTACAGACCTTGAAAGGACAACACCCAACTTCATAGAGGAAAAAAAATCAGGATATCTAAAATAACCCTGAAAAATAAAAGAACTTCTGGAGGTATCACTATTCCTAATCTCAATCTATCTTATTTGTTCACTGGGTAAAATGGCTCAGGGTTTGACAATGAAAAGTTCAACGAACTGTTTTCCAGCATGTCCTTAAACCTCTTGGAGTCTCTACTTTCTTTTACTTTATTCCCAAATAAAATTTTGTAAGCATAAATCATATTCTCAGTGAACAGCAACTTTCTGAATAGGGACTATGTTGTCATGTTAAGAAGTTTGCCAACTTGGAGACAGCAGAATCCAAGGCAGAAGTAGCAGCAAAAATGCAGCTCTTATGTCCAACCTTCATTTGGTTTAGCACCTGTTCATAATAGAGCCACCAAAGTATGAGTTGGGAGAGATTTTTCCCACCTATTTAGACCCCATGACTTATAGAACCAGAAAGCCAAGTCAGATGGTAAAACACCGTATGTGTAATGATAGAGTCCAGTAGAGTCTTTGAAAGTACAATCTTCTGTAATATAAAACTCTACATCTAGATCACAAGTCATTTTTCAAGTAACTCTAACTCCAGATACTGCAGATGAGGGGGAAATTAGTCAACAGGCTCTCTAAAATCTATTCCTAGAACAAGAAGATCTCATCTGGAAAAGCGAACCCAGAATCCACCTCTTCCACCCTCAAGAAAAGTCCATGATCCTATGCATCCACGGCACTTGGCATAGTGCCTAGGCTAGAATAAGTCAAATGATGTACAACTTCCCGGTCTCTGAGAAATGATGAATTAGAAACCTACTTTGTGAAGGAGACTGGAAACCTCTTTTCCCTACTTGCCCTTGTGCTGCATGTGGTGCCCCTCTCTCCTAATGCTCCCCTACTTGGTGAGTCTCTCTTTCCTAATGAAGTTCTCTGGACCTGAAAGCCTAGTCTTCCCTACCAGGGTCCCCACCCCACCCCCAATGAAGCTCATTCTGAACAGTATTTGTGTCTCAGCTCCTTTCCTGGTCCTGAATTTCTATTTATATGACAACAATGGTGACTATTTCCAAAAGAATAATGAGTAAGATGTTGGTTTTAGTTACAAATGCCATCTATGGACAACTTCCAGATACGGCATGACCCTTACTTAACTCTCATGTAACCCATGCGATGAGGATTTTCTGCCTTTTATAGGCAAGGAACCGAAGATTTAAAGATTTTTCTCAAGTTAACACTGTAAATCAGTTTCAGATCCTAAAGTTTTGCTAAGATTACTGACTCCAAGTTCAAAGTACCCGCTTCTTCATGAAAACATTTTTTGGTCAGACTATCTTGAAAGTCTTTGCTACCTTGCAATCAATGAACGAATGCAACTAATCCTTTATTACAATAAATTTAGAAAAATATTGTTTTATGACATTCATAATGAGTTCCTCTGAGCCACAAATAATGTCCTGTGACTGGAATGTCTTCTGATTCATCAACTAACAACTAACAACTAATCTCTGCCGAGCCCGCTATGAATTACAGAATCTTAGTGTCTCTAGAGAACACCAGCCTCTGCAAACCTTGCTTATGGAAGACAATTTCATACCTGCCTTGCTCCCAGCTCTTGGCTAGTGTGAGTAAGCCTCTTCCTGACTTCAATTTCTTATATTTCTGGTGCTTTTATCACAGTATATTTTCTACCCCGAGGTGGACAACAAGTTATTTAGTTTTTCTTCTTAAATCCATCAAATCTTGGGTAGATCAAGACTTCATGAAAATGGTATTACAGAATCTTTCAATTGCTAGATTGTGATTGATTGCTTCTCAAAATAAGCTCTTGGGACACCCTGGGCAAGCCAGACTGAGTGGATAATATAGGTTGAGCTTAGGATCAACATTCACAAGGAAACATTCAGGGAGTCATTTTTCTAGTGAATCTAACGTTCACATTTTACACAATAATATGTGATTGCTATAAAAGTTCTTTGCGAATGCTATTTTACAAAGAGATTATTTTTAAAATATTGACATTTTAAATTGCTTATAATTATATTTGAGCTAATGGATTGCAGGAGGGCACATCGTTTAAAGGAAAACATACAAAAGAGGTAAATAAAGCAATATCATAATTTTGCAATATAAATAACTCCACTCAAATTATCTTTTTTGAAACGTAGGTATTTTCCCATGAGAACTGAGAATGCACTCTTACTCTCTCTTTGGAATCTAGCATTTCTAACCTGCAGGAGTTTCAAAAAGTTCTCTTTACCTGCACTGGAGTAAACAGACGTGAACAAGTCTGGCCTGCACCCGTTCTCTCACAGTGCAGGCTGCTGTTCTCTTGCTGCTGTTGGGGCCTCTAATCCAGATAGATTACTAATTAATTGCACATCCTCAAACCCTAACTCCATACTTTTCGAAATATGAAATTATATTGAATATTTATTTCTATAGTGCCTGGCGACATGCTTGATTTTATCCAATGGTACTTACAGGCAACATGTCGGGAAGTTGCGCTGAGAAAAGCAAATGACGGCTAGACACGTGGAGAGCTGCTTTCTCTCTGTGGTTGTTCATCTATTTACTTAGGTATATTTTTAGCAAAAGAGGGTAGATCACAGAGTAAATGTTCTCATCACAGTAACATATTTGAATATTCCTACTAATCTGTGAACCTTATCCTTGAATAAGACTAAAGGTGAGAGTGAAATTGTAAATTATACAAAATTAGAACTGATAATTCATGTAGATTTATAGCTTCTGATATCCTGTTATCTTTTGCAAGTGCACATATGTTTCCCTTTTATATGTGTGTGACTGTGACAGAATATGTTTTTATTATAATCACACCACATATATTTATATACCACATGACTATGGTATAAATTGGGTTATTTGAGAGAGTGAAATAGCATGGGAAGCAAAATGAAATCACATACTTTTGTAAAAGTGAATAACATGTTAGTTTATCATGCTGGTAGATATGAAAATATATTCCAAAATCATTTTAAGGGTAAAAATCTTTCCAGAGTATAAAATCAATATAACTGTTAATATAATGCATTATAATAACCTATAGAACATGATGGTTATTTACCATTTAAGTATCTAAGAATATCAAATTAATTAAAAACTATTTTCATTACATTTTTAAATACATTTATGAATGCCTTTCTTCAGCTCTCTCTCTGATATTATGCTCTTCAGTAATAAGTGAATATATGCTTTAAAAAGTGTTGTTTTTTAAATGACAATATAATTACATGCATAGATTTGCATTTTATGAATGACCAGTTTCAAATTGTTGATATTGATATTTTAATTTGACTCTTCTTTATAGAACATGGCTTTAATTGAGAAGATACTTTTGCTGAATGTGATGACTTCAATCACAGTCTATTCTGGACACTGTTTTCATTTTATGTTGAATCATGCAATGGGTTCAGTCCAATTATCTTCATAAATATATATTTTTCCAATTTACAATACTATCTTCTTTGTTATTGTTACCAACCACTTTTAACATTCAAGTTATATATTTATCATTCCTTAAAATGTTTTATTGAATTAAGTTACTGGCAATCACAAATTGATGATATCTATTATCATATGCAATTTGATGTGATCCAGTTGATATCAAAGTGATATCAGCATTCTTTTATCTTAAGTCAATTCACTATAAAGTGTAAAAGTTGAATTCACTAATGGAACCCAGTCTTGCATTTGGATTCCTGCTGCTTGTCTCATTCAGATCTTTCTTACTGTCCTCCTTTCATGTGGACTCTAAGTCAAGAAAGCTTGCTTGTGGACTCGATAATCTTCCCAACTCTCCCTGTTTTGATAACAGAATACTGAATACACGAGTTTGCCAAGGAAACTCTATATGACTACAGAGATACATAAGATGATTTTTCCAATGTCCTTTTTAAAACAATAATTCTGGGCTCAACAGCAAATGGAAGAAACAAGCAAAACCCTTGTTGTTTCATAAAACACTTAAAGATGGATCTTGAACAGAGAAATAGAAACTATCAGCTTTGTCCTTAAGGTTGTTTTAACCAGACACACCACTCAACCCTGACAACGAAAGGTTCTTGTTCTGTTAATAGATCACTGAAGGTTATTTAGACTTATTTATGAATTATTTATATACCACAGCCTGTTTTAAATATGTCTGCTCTTGAGTTTTCATTATTTATTTAAAACACTGTTTTTTATGAAATGGGACTTCCTCAAAACTTGTCTCTGCATTAAACTCACAGAGAGAGAGAGAGAGAGAGAGAGAGAGAGAGAGAGAGAGAGAAAGGTAAGTAGGGTGGAAAGAGATATATTCACTGTTAGAGTTAGACATCAGTAACCTAAATTTCTTGTAGCATGAGGTTATTGTGAGATGTTTTCCCTACATTGGAATGAACTTTCCAAACAAGTGGTTAGATTCTGATTGGGTGAAATGAAATTTCCCATGATTACTGCCATTGTTTCATTGCTTGTAATTTTCAAAATCTTTATAGTTACCGTGGTTTCTCATTTGTGTACTTAAATAATAGTGCTTGCCACTGAACATGAGTGAAGTTCATGAAGGCGACAAATGTCTGCCATGAACTACCCTAAAGAGGTATGTTAAGTCCACATCTCCTAGCATGGTTTCTTACGACTGACTAATGCCTTCTCAAGATGGTGCTTTTCCTCAGCAGAGTTGAGTATTCTAGATTTGGTACAACAGTTTTCATGGAGTTGGGTAATCATAAATAGACCTTATGTGCAAGGTAAGTTTTTATTCCTTAAACTTTCCCAGCAATAGAGGAAAATAAGCATTCATTTTTGGTTATTTGACTATTATTATGAATGAGGTTTATCTGCACAAATAAAACAACTGTGCTTTGTCAAATAATAACCAAAATAGTGGTGGATCTTACCCTACAGTAAATGCAGTGAGCACTTGTAGCAAGGGGATTTACATTAACTACTATCTGTTCTACCACTGGAAGACTGAGTGTTCATGACCCTCCAGTGTTTTACAACCTCCCAACTAATAACCTCTCTGTTTTGTTTCAACCTGCACTCCTCCTTGTGGCTTAGTATTTTCCTGTACCACGCTTTCAGAAATGGTTGCAACACCAGGAGGTCTCTGGGAGCTACACTGCTTAGTAAAGTGCTTTTCCCATAGACACCAAAAACAGAAGTTAGCTATGCCAAATCCCCAGTATCTGTGGAGACTTTGTTATGCTGGCAAGCCTCCTGCATGTTGCCTTACGGAGTGAGCAATGTTGTATTGAGATGAATGAAATCTAAGCTTGTGCAAGCAAGAAACCATGTACCCTGAACATACATCTTGTTCATACTTAGCCCATTTGTGACTTAGACCATGAAAGCCAGAGTGGAAGTTAGTCAGAACCATTCCAAATTATCTCAATGTTAGGATTATTAACAAAATTCCATTAATAGAATAAATGACAAACTTGACGAGGTGCCAGACAAAATACAAACTGAGCATTTCTTAAACAAAGTAGGATTCCACTCTCAAACAAAGGACTTTGTGTACAAAAATGTCTTGACAAAGGAGACAGTCTGTATGCATTACCTTTTCTAAAACTGACAATTTTTTGGACATCTCCTAAAAAAGCCAATCTTTTCTTAACTAAGTCTCAAACCTCAAAAATAATGGGAAAATGAAAATATAGTTTATTCAGCACTTGGTTCAAAGGCCACAGGCAATCAGGAAATCACAGAAAAATTCTTTATAGCATACTTGTCTCCAAGGCAACAAAGAAAGCAACTACTTTGTAACTAGTGACTGTACCCAATAAGCCTATGAGCGTGATGTCATTCTCCTGATAATCCAGAAGACCTTGAGAGGTAGAATGTAACAGCACCCACAGAATGGAGATAATGTCTTCAGTGCTGACGAAACAGGGCAGCCTACACTGGGACAGCTACCATGATCCCTAACTCTAAGTTAAAAGAGGGCATCTTATTCAAATACATCTAAGGAAACATCAAAATCACCAATGAGCACATGGAAAGTCATTTAGCATTCAGTTATCAAAGAAATATAGCCGAAAGCCATAGTCAATAGAAAGAACAGTCAAGACTTGGATGGTGGCTCAGGAGATAAGGCTGCTCGGTGTGCAAACATGAGGACCTGCATTCGAATCTCCAGCACCCAGGTAAAAACCCGAGTGTGGCTGTGCTTGCCTCTAACCCCAGAACTGTGAGATGTGGAGAGAAGATTGCTGGGGCTTGTTAGCCACCAGCCTAGCTTCAGTTCCAGTAAGAAATGGTGTCTCAAAAGAGTAGAATGATAAAGCAGGGTACCCAATGCCTTCCTCTGGCATTTACACATCCAGGGGCTTGAACACTCATACACATGCATATGCCATACTTATATACTATTTTCACACACACAGACACACACACACACACACACACACACACACACACACACCAGTGTACAAAAGACAAGAATTAGAAAATATGCAGAGAAATTGAAAGCTTCTTAACCTGAAGATGAGAATGTAAATAGTGCTGTCACTTGGAGAAATGAACAGGCAGCTTCTTTAAGGGCTAAAACGAACTTGCTCTCATCAAACATCTCCAGCCCTTAGTATATATTCATGAGAAATGAGATTATGTCCAGTCAAAAACTTAAATAAGAACCTTCGTAGCTACATTATTCTCAATAATCAAATCACGAAGTTACCCCAAATGCCTATCAAGGGACGAATCAGTAAATTAAATATATTGCTCCTAGACCATGCAACATCACCTCACAATACAAAGATTGTGCATGAGAAAGCATAAATAAAACTTGGAATCAAACACTAAGAGAAAAAAGCCATGAACACATGTGTTTATAACTATTCTATTTCTGAAAGGTATAAACCTAAACTAGGTCAAATCCATAAAGAAATAAAAGAGTATTTCCTAAGCCTGGAACTGGCACAGATGATGATTGGAGAGCAATAGCTGAAGGACACATAGTTTCTTTCTGAAGTAATGAAAATATTCTGAAATTTTAATGGTGAAAGATGCCCAGATCTTTGAATACACTAATAAATATGAAATTGCACACTTTAAATAGAAGCTTTGGAAAACATGTGGATTATATCTCAATCTTCTATTAAAAATATAAGCATCCTATTAAATTTATTTTTAGATAGACAATAAATGATTTCAGTATACTCATGTAAGGACCTCTCAAGTTGCAGCATCTTATTTAAATTGCTCGATTTTGAAAGCCAAACATCAAATTTTAACAAGGTATTTTAATTTTATATGATAATGCCATAGAAAACTGATGATAGGCTTAGACAAAGAGAATGAGGAACCTTCTCACAGGAAAATAAAAATATTTTCGAGCTTGTATGTGACGCCAAAGAGAGATCGGGACCCAGAAAGTGGCTGGAAACGAGAGAGAAATATGTCATCATTTCTTGGTGATTTTTACAAACCTGGGGATGAGGACTTGTCTGAGAACAGCCATTTCTGAACCTGGCTTTTCTATATCCACCTAGTATCAGCGCCAGCTCAGAACTGCACTTCAGAGGAAAGTTATGAAGAGACCCACAGAGTTACATATGAGAAACTAGCTAAGATGAGAGAAAACACATCCAGAGTAAGGGTACGTGGAAACAATCCCTGGTCGGTTTTTGTTGAGGAGGGAAAGAGTGTTAGAAAAAATAGAGCCTTCATATTCCCAGAACATTGACTGACTCCTATTATTATACTGGGAAATAGAAGAAACCAATGCTTTTGAACTCACTTGGATTTTAACACTGGAAGGACTTTAAAATAACCACTTCCTGGTCCACCTTTGACTAAGGTGGTCCACGATAGATGTGGCCACAAATCATCCCTTTCCATCACTCAAATAGCCTAACAAAGCTCCTACGAGGCATAAGTTCCAGGACAGGCCTTGTAAGACTTGTAAGTAAAGTAGACAGTCCATCTTCTTGAAGGTCTTAAGTCCAGTTTAGGATACAGAACCTAACGATCACTTCCAGAGCTCAGTGAACATAAGGGACATACCATACATCTCACCACCTTACTGATATCACCAATTACTGCTGCTTTGCTTTGGGCTATAATTGATTTCCTACAGAAAGTTCTGTTGCCTCTTCACAGGTTTTACTAATACACACCTTTCTCAAGCACGCCTTTAGTTATGGGTACACTTCCTTTAGAAGTCTTCCTTGAGAGGATAAGGAGACAGTTCAGTGTTAAGGATACTTGCTATTTCTGCAGAGGACCCAGTACCCACATGGTCAAGGAGAACTCTCTGTAACTCTAGTTCCATGAGAGGTTGTACTCTCTTCTGGCCTCCATAGCCATGGATATTCAGCACAGACCTACATGCAGACAAACACTCATATACATAAAACCTTAAAAATAAATTCAAAATGTGTCTTCACTGCACTGTTGATTATATAAGGTTTGCATATTTCACACAGCCACTGTCATCCACAATGTCTTCAACCTACCTTCCTAGCCTTGGTGTAACTCTTTCTCACCTATGGACCTGTAGTTGTAGCTCATATGAAAGTTTTTTCCATGTGGAAACAATAATTGTTAAGTTATGTTCAATGTTTTAATGAGTCCATCATTGAATTTTCTCAATGCTTTTTATTAATTACAAGCCATGTCAGTTCTCAGGGATTCAATACCTGGGCGGCTAGGCAGAGACTTCATTCCATGCTTCTCCTCCTGCTTCTCTCCCTGCTTCTCCTCCCTGCTCCAGCCTTAGGTGCTTTTTCATTCCAAATCCTCCCCATCTCCACCCAGCCCTCCAATACACAAATGAATGGAGCCTAACCTTCATCTGCCTTAAGGTTAAGGAATGTCCTCTGCATATGGAGAACTGGGTAGCCACTCCATTGTTTACAGGTAGGAAGCGAATCCTTTACATGCTACAAGGACAGCTTACAGGAATATTATCCATAACTATAAAATACCACACAACAAATAGCAAAAAATATTTTAACTCTATCTGCCTTTTGAGAAATGGGATTGTATAAAGCAACATTTTTGTTCTTTGGAACACATGGATGGGTTGGAATATGTGAAGGTATGCTGAGGAGACACAGTACAGGGTAGGGTACCAAGGCCTCGAATACAAACACCATTTGCCCAGCATTCCAAGTGCTTAAATGGCCAAGGGGATGTATAGGACAAAGATTCTCAAATAAATATGACGTTCTCCGTGATCATCATGAAAATCCCCATTTCAACCTCTTACTGTAATCTCCATGGAGCTCAACCTGGAGGACAATTTATAACATTCAAATGGCTTTTGAGACTGGATGAAGGACGAGAAAATGGAAGAAGTGGTGGCATTTCCTATCTGGGTGAGGACAGCGAAGAGCAAGGTAAGCACTCACAGGGTAGCAATGCAATTCAGAGTTGGAAGACCCAAAAGTTTTACAACTAGAAGTGACTACTGGGTTATAAAATCTCTCAAAAGAATCCTAGGACAGGCAGTAGACAGCCAAGAATCATAGGACAGGGAATACTGAGACTCTTCATTGGTTCTCAAGAGACCGAGAAAACTGATGTGTCAACTACCCCCATTATAGTCATAAACAGGTTTTACGAAGCCTCCGGTTAGCACAGAATCACCTCCCAGGATTCCTCTGAAAGTCACTAAGATCACATTGATGCTGCTCATGCCAGTCCTGAACATCTGGGGAAAAGCAATCGGATTATATTGATTCATGGGGGAGCACCGTAATATCATTTCTCCTTGACCTCCATTGAGCTGGCTTCATTATCAAATCTCTTGGAGTTATGGGAGGCATTAATTTCTGAACTGTGCGGGCTAGTGTGTGGATTTTTAGTATCAGGTGTCATCTATTATACCTCACAATGGGATTTTCTGAACGTGAGCTTGATGATAAAATCAGGGATCAATCCAACAAATGGGAAATTGCTCACTCAAACTAACCTTCCTTCATCCGATCTCTGTAGACCTTAATGGCCCTGCGACCATCTGCCCTTCAACATAAAACCCTCAACTAGTGTTACTTTGACCTGTATAAATGTGTTAATATTTCATAATACAAAAAGGAGTCAAATCAGGAAAAAAAATGACTCCATGTAGAAGAAACCCACAGACTGTCTTTAAACAAGGAAAGGGTAACAATATTTGTAATTCCAGAGACTCCAAAAGGATGGTGTGTATTTGATGATAATGCTACTTTCCAATTAAATGCTTTTTTCCTAGCTTATGCATTTGTTAATCATAACTAGATTGAAAACGTTGTTATGACAGGAACTTTTCTTGGTCCAGTACTGACTTTATCCTGACACCAAACATTGACACTAGGCAGAGATATTTGTCAATAGCTAATTAATAAGGAATACTATTATTTCTCTTACCCTGTTGGTCATTTTTCTTTTCACATGTGAACGATTTAGACATACGAGAACATGACAACATAATCAAACATATTCTTTAAAAATATATTGGCTATTGTTTATTAATATTTCCTTTGTATTGGAAAATTTTTTGGCATGCCATCTCATTTTGTCTGCTCACTCAGTTTCTAGCATGATGGGGTTTAAGAATGTCCTGGTAACTTAAGGCACAGGGGTGCGTGTGTCATCTCACAACCACAATATTAACCAGTGTCTACTTCTATAATGTGCAGGTCTATCCCAGGTTACAGGATCTGCACAATATGTGGCAAAAGTTATCAAGACATAAATTTCTGCTGGCTGCTATCATTTTCTTTTTCAGCTGCAACAGATATGAGATTTGCAACTTATATATGACTTTATATAGAAGACTATGTTTGATTATGAGACTAATGTGTACCACTGTTGGCTTCAACAACAGCCGTCATAGAATGACCTGGCATGCTTTCTGGGGATGGAGTTTACAACGGTTCCGAAAACTCAAATGTTTCCAACATCATGAGGGTACATAGCAAAATGCGTTCAATAGACGCTGCACTTCGAATTTCAAATCTTGATCATTTTCCCCATAGACTAGCAGTTCACGATACAGTATTTTCCTGATACTGGGAAGTGACATAAAATCACGGCTCCCACAAGGATAAAAAATATTCTACAGTGTGTGATATTGCCAAGCCACAATTTTCCAGATGCTAAATACATTGGAAGCTTGCGTTATTTTCAGTTGATGAATTGTTGACCAGATTGTGGTTCTGCTGCATGTTGAGGAGCATGTGCATTTTTTTTTGAGTTATCATGTGAGTGCTGGGAATAATAATAACAATAAATACTACAAGTGCTTGTAACCTCTGAGCCATCTTTCTTGCCTCTCTTCTGACCTTATGGAGATATATTAGAGCAACCCCACAATTTTGTATCCTTACATTATTCCTAGCACTAAGTACCACTGTAATTTCAGTTTGGGATTACTTGATACTTAACGAAGACAAACTACTTTGGCCAGTGTTCAACCTCAACACTTAAGAGTCAGTAAATCAAACAGAAAGTCATAATCACTTTCCTTAAATAAGAAAGATAACTGCCCAACTTATTTGACATGCACACGTGTACTCTCTTATTATACATTTTCCCATCCAACAATGATTTCAACAAAGATATTTAAATGTGAAGAAAGACAGAGTGTGTGTAGAAGCTGTTAGAATCTCATTAGGCCAGATGGTATCTACAAACAGAAGATATTTCACAGAGACCTAAGAAAGGAACCAGACAAAATGATGCCAGTAGTTCTGCTAGAAGAATCTTCAAGGTAGAAAGTGCATGATACTGGGTTGCAGCTAGAGGCTTTCACACAAATTAATTAGTGGGACATTCATTTGCTTAGGGAACATCCTGGATTATACAAGATATTTCAAAAGAATTTTAAATTCATTATAAATAAAAGAACTGAGGGAGAGTTTTGCTTCATATATCTTTAATCAGGATTTTGTATTGTTAACTCTATATTTGTCCACCTATAAACTGGGATTCAGGATTAAAAATTACTATCAGTATTAATTGAGCAGTGCTTGTCTCACACTATTAATTTAAAGATATTATTAGACTTTTGGTCCCTTTGGAAAGTACCCTGAAAACAATTTTCATTTATTGATTATCTGAAAAGTCTTAAAAAGAAAGGAAACTCAGAAAGAGATTCATCAGTCAAATGTTAAATAGAGAGTGAATTTAGATTTATACTGTGATGTGCATGAAATTTCAGATGACGTGTATGCCATAGAGTTGCACATGTGTGGGTATAGGACAGAACTGAGCAGTTCCTAACAGATAAGATAAACACACTACTGCTGATGAAAGTCTCTCTCATCAGAAATGATAAACAATACAACAAACATTATCATAAGTTCATTTTGTCATCATTTGTGTCATCTTCAACCAAATGCTAGCTTTTCATTCATTTAATCTACTAATCTCTTATTGTTGGTTCTATGTATGTATCCACAATAGATTTTTTTTGAAATGCTTCCCGATTGGGTTTATCATATTCAGAATATTGGACAGTAGCTGGAAAGATGGTGAGTGGGTAAGAACAATGGCTTTGAAAACCTGAGTTCAAATCCTGAGCACCCACATTAAACCATAGACATGATTTGCAGTCCTATAACCTCAGCATTGGTCAGCAGAGACATGCACAACCCAGAAAGTTCTCAGACAAGCCACGCAAGCTGAAACAGTTAAGCTTCAAGTTTCTAGAGATCCTACCTGAAGGCAATAAGGTTTAGAGCAATACAGGATGACATTCAAAGGCTCTGTTCTAGCCTTCATGACAGTGTACATGGGTACTCACATCTCACTTGTGCTTAAGGCACACAAATAATATATATCACCCACATATGCATACACACACGTATGCACATACACACGCACATACACTCACAC
The DNA here is from genome assembly GCA_026225945.1 of Cricetomys ansorgei. Taxonomy (NCBI): domain Eukaryota; kingdom Metazoa; phylum Chordata; class Mammalia; order Rodentia; family Nesomyidae; genus Cricetomys; species Cricetomys ansorgei. Next base: position 13,965,167 of record JAMJFZ010001203.1, on the reverse strand, counting down.
ACACACACACATAAATATACAAAAGGTGCTTAGGTGTTTATGTTTTTCCACATTCTAGCCATATCTATTACCCCACCAATTTTTAAAGGCCCTTCAGGAGATTGGTGTTGCAAAGAAATAAGATGAGAAAACATCCTACCCTTAGATTAATGAGATGAGTCCTAGATGTATGCCAGGGAGCGTTAATGACAAAATAATATTGCTCTAGAATTTGTGAAGCAAAGAAGCAACTGGGAAGGAGTGTCATGGACAAAGCTCCACGTAACCTGTCTTCTCCTGCCTCTAAGCTTCTCTGCAGGAGAACACATTATCTCTGTCTCCTTCTGCCTCTATTTCTGCCTCTCTGTGTCCCTCTGTCTCTGTCTCACTCTGTTCTGTGTCTCCATCTGTCTGTCTGTCTGTTTGTCTCTCTCTCCCTCTCCCTCTCTCTCTCCCTCTCTCTCTCTCTCTCTCTCTCTGTGTGTGTGTGTGTGTGTGTGTGTGTGTGTCTGTATGTGTCCCTCTGTCTCTGGCTCACTCTGTTCTGTATTTCTACCGCTGTGTCTCTGTGTCTCTGTCTGTCTGTCTGTCCGTCTGTCTCCCTCTCTCTCTCTCTTCCTCTTCTTCCCTTCTCCCCCCCCCTCTCACACACACAGTATTAAAGGTAGCACTAATCCATCAGAATGTACCCAAGTCCACAGTGCCTTAAGTGTCTCGGAGGCTTCTGTTTTGGTCAGCCCCATGGATAATCAAAAAAGTGGCTCCTGATCTACTCAAAGTGACACTTTAGTATTTTGGTAACTGGGTTGGAGGAGGATCTGAAGAGTTTGCACAATGTTCCCCATAATCCTTGAATATATGTTCTCTTTGCGTGAACAGGAAGAAGAAAAGTAAAACTTCACGCCAGAGTCAGGGAACCCATTTTCATTCCGGAGAAGAGGCTCTCCTGGCCTTTTGGGAGGAAGTAACAAACTTCTGCAAGAAAGAATCCTCCCATCTAGCCACTTCCAACCTGACTGGGAGTGGCAGCTACCAGATTTATATTAGTGTATTAGTGATTTTGTTGCTGCTGCTGCTGCTGTGTTCAATTCAAAACTTACTAGGAGAGGAAGCAAGAGAAAGATCAGATCATTTATATTCAAAATAGAGGCCCCTGTATCCACAGTGGGTGATGTGAGCTGACCTGGAGACTTCTTATACTTAGAAATTCTCTTTAATTCCTATCTCCTATCCCATGTAGGCAGAAACTAAAAGAGCGGAACCAGAAAGCCAACCATCAGAAGTTCCAGCTCTACTCTACTCTGCATCTCTGTAAGAGCACACATTTCAACACTAGGTTCATCTTTACACAGAGCTCCATACGCACGGTGACACCGCTCAGATCAGGCTTCCCATACATATCTGGAAAGAGGTAATCTCACGTGAGAAAGTGCCCCCACCAGATTGGTGAGAATCACAGGTCAGAATACCTGGAAGTGGTCATCATTAGAGTGACCATTATCCTTGCTTTCCTCAGACATCCTACTTTTGAGCTAGAAGTTCAACATCCCACCATATTCAACACTTCACCTGGATGAAGGAGTAGAGTTTTGTTGGGGTTTAAGTGAGTAGAAGATCTAAAAGTAGGGTGGCCAACAGCACAAGTAAGCCTGAGCGCAGGATTGCACCTTCATCTTTATATATTCTGATCTTCTGGTGTCTCTAAAACATATTCTCCACAAAAGAAAATGTTTCTTAGAATTTGTTTACATTTATTTTAAATGACTGTTTTGGATACTGATAAGGTTTTTTTTTTGGGTGGGGGGTTGGGAGATTGTCTTGCCTACTGATATTTTTGTATTTTTGTTGTCAATGCCTGTTTTTGCAGATTTGATTTTGATTTAGACGTTTTGGTGTTTTTTTGTTTTTTTTTTTTAGATAGTAGTGTCCTGAATTCCCATGCTGTGGTTCTTTTCCACTTTCAGTTCAACCATTGTCCTTGAGTGTCTTATGAATCAATAGACTTAGATTAGATCCGATTGACCTGGGATATCATCAGTGTGTCACATCTGGTTTCTTTGGAATCTCGACAATCCATGGTCAATTTGAGATCCTGATATTCAAGCTCTTTCTGAAAACAACATATTTTGTACTTGGTAGGTATTTTGTATTGTATTACTATTTTAAATAACACTATTGGAATGAACAGTACATCCCCACGGGTTTTAGGGAAATACGGATTTCTTGTGGAGAAGTACTCAAGAATATTAAATCCCTTAGGAGACCAATTTAAATTTTAGAATATTTAATTAAAAAGCATCCTGATTAATTGGTCTGAAAGACAATCTTCTTGGGAAAATATTTCATTAGAGAAATGGTATTGGAAGGGGCATGGTATGGTGATTTGACAGTGTTTGCTCTAGTGACATATTTTATCATAATTGAAATTACCCTATCTGTTCCTGTATTTTGCCTTTTCTCTCAAAAGTCAACATGGAACTAAGAAAACAACATATATAAATACACACTCAGATTAATACACACACATTTAGATAAATCGTCTCATCTTACTTTCTTCATGCAGTTCTAACACACAAAATAAAACTGTCAGAAACTTAGTCCCAACTCCTTCACCTGAAGTTTTCTATTTCAGTCTGTCTTTGTAACTTGTGAAGACTTAAAGTTGAGTGTGATCTCTGGTATCCACATTAAAGGTGGCAATTCCAGTGATCCGTGTACCTGAAATACTAACTGGATCCTATTTTATTCTATTCTATTCTATTCTATTCTATTCTATTCTATTCTATTCTATTCCTTCCTTCCATCCTTCCTTCCTTCCTTCCTTCCTTCCTTCCTTCCTTCCTTCCTTCCTTTCTTCCTTCCTTCCTTCTTTCCTTCCTTCCTCCCCCTGCCTCTTTCTTTCTTTTTGAGGGCACAGAGGCAGGAGGGAGAGTGGAGAAGGGAAGAATAGTGAGTGTTATCAAGTTACATGGTATGAAACTCCAATTATTAATAAAAGTATTATTTTAAAAAAGCCACAATCCCACTGCTGAGGATGAGAAGATAGGCAGGTCCTCAGAGCATTCTGGCCAGCCAGCCAAGCCTAATCGGCAAGTTACACTCCAGTAAGGGGCTCTGTTATAGGAAAGGAGATGGTTGGTATTCCAGGGAATGATATCTATAGTTGCCCTCTGTTCCTCGCAGGTAGTCTCAGTCTCTCTCTCCTTCTCAGACACGCACGCGCGCGCACACACACACACACACACACACTCACCGCTCACACTCACATATACTCACAGGTGAGAAACGTAACTGAAAAGCCACTGTGCTCACACTGTGCTCACACTGATGTCTAGTATACTTAGTAGAGCAAAACTTCAGTTGTCTCCCCTCTCCAGTCTCTGTGCCTTCATTTCAGGTCTGTTCTAGCTGATTAGGAGTGGGCAGCAGGTTGGAGAAGTTCGTTTCTAGTTATATTCATAATAATTGTTTTGTACATTGATGGGGGAAGGGGTGTCTGGACGTCTACTCTGACTGGATGGTCTATATGAACCCATACCCAGGTCTTAGCAGCTCCTCACTCCTGGAACTTTGTAATGTTAACCCCCCTCCCACCATGGGGGCAATGTTTCCACTACTAGGCAAAAACCTAGGGAGAAGGAGCACAACCTCATTCTTACTCCCCTCTACTGCCCATGCCCAGGGTAACTTAGATCATTATGCAAGGTTTTATGACAGCTCACAGTTCCACTTGATTCTCCTTTTTCCTACTTAATAGGCACGGGACAGCATTGTTATAAACATAATTCCCACCTTACAATTACATCTTGTCATGATCAGTGGTCCTTAAGGCATGTCTTTCTTTCACTGCTGTGTGTAACTTAGTGATAATGGAAGAGAACCATTCAAATTGGTCAAAAGATGGTACCACCTGAGATGCAGGAGAAAGCCCTGCTCCATGATCACAGCTGGTGAAGGTAATAACTTCGCTGGGAGAAGACATTATTCAGACAGTTAAACCATCCTATTGCATTTGAACTTTACCCAAGAGTTCTTCTATGTGAGCAACTTATTAATTCTCGATGCATTTCCTGGTTCTACAGTGATACGTACAATTTTTATGGACTGCTTGTACAAATTTTTCCTCAACATGCAAATTCCCACGAAACTGATCTGTGAGACCAAATTCTAAATATCATGGGTATAACTAGAAAGGCAAAAGATTTTAAGGAAGGATACAAGGAAGATAGGAAGGATGGAGAGGAAGAAGTGATGAAATTCCAAGAAGTTCAAACAAAAATTCATATGCCAACAGCAGAATTTCTCCACAGCCCATGGGGCTACTGTTTTATAAAACACAACCCACTATATTAATAATATTTTGTGGTCAATGGCAACACAGTATCGATCTTTAAATCTACTTAGGTAGATGTAAACAAAAAAAGAACTTGTTGGAATTAATTGCTTTGAAAGAATTACCAAGCTACCCAGAGTATATTGTCTCTGGACTATGTTTGCAGAAATCACTGGGACAGTCCTCCCATTCTCCGTACAATCCTTGGTGACAATGCTGGTGACAAATGAACTTCAACTACTGAGAAAAGCTCCTAGTACTCTTCTTAAGTGGAAGTTCCTAGTTTTTATTCCTGTCCAGCCCTTGCTCACAGAATATCCCCAGGGCTGTTCCAGAGGGAGGTTTAAAAGGGGCACCTGAGAAGCAATACCAAGAGATAACCCTCTGCCGTTCAGCTTCTCCCATCTTTCTGACTCTGCATTGCAGTATCCGTGTGATCATCCCTGTCTATCTACCAGCCTTATCGAGCAGACAGCAACGTCTCTACCTACTGCACGGGAAATGCAGAAGAATAGAGATTTACCGCCTTGCAATGTTAATAGCTATCTGGGGGCAAAGCCCTGAGTAGCTTTCTGCTACACATAAACTCTCTGTTACTCAGCATGATACGAAAGAAGCGAATGATTTTTCCATTCAGAGTTTTTATTTACTCGATATACACCGTATAGTGACACCAGAGGCTAAAATACTGAAACTCTTTCACACCAGTTGGTAAATTGTCACACCTTCTCTGGATGGCAGAGATTACCTACCACCTCTGGTGAGAGAGGACTCTATGTCCTAGCTCTAGGACTCAGCTCTCCAAACCAAACAGTTCACAATGTATGCACAGGAAGCTGCCAGGAGTCTGTTCTGAATTTTGCCTCCCGTTCTTTATCATTAGTTTCTTTGGTTTCGAGCCAGTTAAATAATTTGAATTTCATGAAGTCGTGTCTAGTTAAGTGGCAAAGCATGGGATACTAGGGCTTTAAATAATTGGGTATACTTTAGATGGCAAAATGATCTGTGCAATATTTAAAAATAAAAACATCCAGGGTGTTATTTTACTATGGTCGTAAAGAAAAATCTAATAAAATCAATTAGCTTCTTGCGCCAGAATCTCTGCTTCAGTGACTTTTCCATTTTGGTGCCCTTTCTTACTTAGCAGTCTTCCTAATTCATTAATCTAGTGGGAATATGTGTCTATGCTTCAATTTTTAAAAAAAGAGGAAGAAAAAGAAAGAAAGAAAGAAAGAGGAAAGAAGGAAGGAAGGAGAGCAAAGAAAAGAGAAAGGAAGGAAGGAAGGAAGGAAGGAAGGAAGGAAGAAAGAAAGAAAGAAAGAAAGAAAGAAAGAAAGAAAGAAAGAAAGAAAAGAAAGAAAGAAAGAGAGAAAGAAAGAAAGAAAGAAAGGAAGAAAGAAAGAAAGAAATGTGATGTATAGAGGGACAGAACTATCCTGTGCTCTTTACAGTCCAGGAGGGCCTGGTTTTAAAAGCAACTCCCAAAGATGATCATTAATCACAGGAAGTGTCTTTCCAGATGACTCTAAGAATACTGTACTCAGTGACTATCTCCACAGATGATGGTGCTTGCTTTGTATTACGGTTCTATATTTCCATGTTGCAACACCCTAATTTAAACGCAGATTTTATTTTCTGCTTAAATCATCAGTCTATCAGACAAACACCTGTGGGCAAAGATAAATTAACCTATCTCTGTACCTTGGTGGGAAGCACTGAGCTTGCCACAATTATCCATTTGCCCCCGGGTTCATCTTTTCATCATTCATACATTAAAAATCCCACGGAGATTTGCATTATCATGCTTTGCCACCCACAGTGCCACGGTTCTCATTAATGTGACATGCTCAGCTATACCATGGATAACTCACTCATGAATCCAGGAAAAATGTGTCATGGCTAAGAATCATATGCAGGGACAGGATATCGGTGTGGTCTGCCACAACTTTCTGTATCCATGATACATTCAGCTCTGGTCTAATAACTTCCATGGAACCTACCTTTCTTGAATAGATTGAGGGCCAATTAACTCAACTATCATAATTCTGTTATCACAAAAATGCCCACACTTAGGTGAGTGCAGAGAGAGAGAGAGAGAGAGAGAGAGAGACAGACAGACAGACAGACAGACAGACAGACAGAGGGAACTGGATGTATATTTATGTTTACGGAGAGACTTCATGTTCTGTGCGGAAGACTTTGAGCATGCGATGTCAACAGAGTATCGACTAAGCCACATCAGTCCAAAACAGAAGGAATGATTAAAGTATAGATAGAAATATCACAAGAAAGTAGAGATATATCCCAACAATATACCAGATACCAGACCTCCATGGGGCTGGCTTCTTTCTGTCATGAATCCAGTTTGCCCAGTGAGTTACATACTCATTTTTCATTTCTTGTCTCTGTTGAGGAAGTTTATTTTTAGTTATATATAAAATGTTTTTGTCTATTGTTGGAAGAATTGATGAATAGGCTTTGGCATTTTGTATTGTCTGCAGGTGTTGGATTTCTGTGGGGGCTGATTAATTGCTAATGATCTGCATGTGCTATCAGTAGAATACCTGAGGAGTTCTGAAAGAATAAATACAGCTGAGCTCAGATGCTCAGGGTTCCACTGTCAATTGAGTCCGGCGCTGGCTGTGACGGTGGTTCCCTCTGCTGAGGTCTGGCAGAGTTCCCACATACGAGAATGCCTCCTTGGCTCTCCCGCTAAGCCCCCACAGCAGACTTACTACTACATACCTGGGTTTTCAGGAGTGGCTAAATATATAAACAAACTGCTATGATGTCATTCTTCCCTAGGGGTTTCATTTCTGAGCCAGGGAGATTGGATACATGGTAACAATGGAATCACATGACCACGAAAGCAAAGACCTGAGCCCAGAAATGCAGTAATCGATCAGGCTACCATACAACATGAGTCCAGGAGTGTTCCTACATTTACTATTGTCACTCATTGTTAGCAGAATTTGATTGATTCAAGAAAAAAAATAGAATAAATCTGGGAAACTGGGAGAAAAACACATGGGGTTTGAATGAAAGCCGCCTGGCGATCTAGGAGTAGAACTCTCTGGGCCTTTGTTGCAGCTCCGTGCCTGCCTACGCCGCCATGATCCCTGCTGTGATGGTGTAAACCTCTAAACCTGTATGCGAGTCCCATTAAATATTTTTCTTTATAGGAGATGCCATGGTCTTGGTATCTCTTCACAGCAAGAGAACACACATATCAGATATCTGTGGGACGTTCAGAGAAGGAGAGCAGAGTCAATAATTATTTTCGTGGGGCAAAATGAGCACCATTAATTCCTGGATTGGGTTCTAGCCACAGCTTCCATCATAAATTCACGGATCTTAGGATAACTGTCTACAGGCCCTGCAAACCATACTCCTTTAAATTAACCATTAAATTCACTAATCTCATACTGATCACACTTCTTCAAGAATCCCCTCACTAAGGATTTAGTGCAAGCTGAGCAATGGTGGCCCACTCCTTTGATCCCAGAATTTGGGAGGCAGAGGCAGATGGATCTCTGTGAGTTCGAGGCCTGCCTGGTCTACAGAGTGAGTTCCAGGACAGCCAGAGTTACAACAGAGAAACCCTGTCTCAAAAAAAGAAAAGAAAAAAAAAAAAAAAAGAATTTAGTGTACATGTCTCTGAAGGCCTTGGTACTTCAATATTCACTTGGGTCAGTTCTAGGATCTAAACTGAGCCTTCATACTCTGCCAATTTTTTGACTCTGAAAGAAATATTTACACAGCTTATAAATTTTAGTCTTCTGCTTCCCCACGACTAAGTACTTCATTTTCAAAATCAATCAGGAGGTACAGAATGTTGACACACCCCGATTTCTTTCTGAGCCTTCTCTAGTGGAAATGGGTAAGTCGTAAACTGAAACCGTAATCTGCGCTGAGAGAAGAATCACCTTTTAATAACTCCAGGAACAGCTTATAATCATTTCGTCACATGTTCTTCACAACATATCAGGCAAATCAAATCGGAAGACAAAGGAGTGCTAATCCCTGAGCACAATTACATTTTTCAAAGAAGCTGACAATTTGAAATGTGTCTATGCTTCACAGACTCCCAACAGGAACCGTCTGATGTACTGGCTTTGCAAGGAAGTTCCAGAGGAAAAATCACATCTTTGTAGACAGTTACCTAACACAGAAAAATGGATGACATTCTACAAAGTAATTACCAAATTACCCCGTTACATTTCACACCAGTTGGGCGAAGGAAAGTAGGAACAAGGTTGCCGTCATGTGTAATAAGAGAGGAAACTGAGGCACAAGGGGATTGGGAACTTTTCGGAAATAACACACTTCAAACCTAGTTGAAGATTTAGGTTCAGACTGATTTCAGTATCTTTGCCAAAACACAAAAATAGAGTTATTTTTTCAAACAGTTTCACAGAACTATCAAAACGATTTATTAAGACTATCTTTACATTTTCAGTCAGCCTGTAGTAATGTATGGGTCTAGGACTGGTCTGAACAAAAAGGAGGAAAATATTGGATTCCTGTAGCAAGGCTTTCATAATTTATGTGAGGGTTTAAAAACTCAAAAGCCAACTAGAAATTTGTGCTAATAATTTGATTTTTTTCTCATTATTCTGGAATAATCAAGCTGAGTGTGGGATATTGCTGTCCACATAAGCTCTCCAGCCTCAAGTCCGTGGGCCACGTATGAGGACCAGAATGCCAAAGTCTGGTAAACTCAGCACTCAGATTTTCAGACTCCTGCTAAATTAGGGGATGGGAGTGAAAGCAGGGAATCCATTAAGGCCACCTCAGTTCCCGCTGAGGCACTTTTGGCATGGATATCTTGCCCGAAGTTCATTCAAATGGATGTCTCCTTTCTTGGGGCTCCTGAAGACACTAGAACACTCCAGATTTCATTTATTGTCTCCACCATTCAGTTCGTAGGCGAGGGAGGATTCAGAGTGGATCTTGTGTGACAGACACTTTCCAGAGTGCTAGGCCCACAAGGCAGTGAACACAAGATTCAGCCCTTACCCTTATCAGCCTAAAACACTGGAAAGGAGACCTAGGCAATACAGGAATAAACAGTTAAGTATGCTGCATAAAAGATAATATCACACACTGATTCAAAAAAGAGGGGATTAGAACTGCAACAGTAGGAAGTCCCAGCTTGTTGACTGGTGAGTTGACAGACATTCAAATGTAGCCAATAATTATCTCATTGAAGCACAGATCTAAATGAGGAAACAGAGCATCCATGTGGCTTTTGTTATAACACAATATTCCAAGAACAAGAAATGGGTACTGAACAACAAGCACAACAAAACCAAACCAGCATTTTTAAAGGAAGAGTAGGAAGATATGTTTTGCAATGGAGCAAGAGAATTAAACCGTAAAAGATGTCAGAAGGCACTCAGGTGAGGAGTGAAACACAGAGTCCCTGGAAGATTCTGATCAGAGGAATGAGACGTAACGTTTACATCATAAACAATTGCCTCTGTGAATATACACGAAAGAAGGACGGAGATTGAAGCAGCAGAAGACTTAGTAGGCGGTGAGTGTAGGTCCATCCAGAAGATGACTCTCTTCTTGGCTTACTCTAGTTTAATCTCCCCATTTCTACGTTCCGGTGAGTGTGGAACTTGGATAAACATGGATAGAAATTCCTTAAATAAGGGCAAGAAAACTGCGAAAGTTGCTTTCACAAAGTACCTTCAGAGAGACCACACGGGGATATTCCAAAACCAACCTTACAATTTTTATTTCTCTCTTGGAAGGGGAGGGGCATTGGTAAAGGGTCTTACTACGAAACTCAGGCTGGTCTTAAATCCTCAATACTTCTGTAGTCTCCTGAATGCTGAGGTTATGTGTGAGCACCACCACATCAAGTTTGTTTGAAGATCTGTTGACATCATAAGCTCAATGTTGTTCACATAAAACATGAAATACTGCCCCCTAACAGAAAATTCAGTACTCACAGGACAGAGGGAGGAGGGTCATGAGTTTCAGGAGAGCCTGGGAGAGGAAATGAACCTTGTCTCAACAGAAAAATAGAAAAAGGGAAACACTCAAACCATGAAGCCTATACATAAATAAAGAACTGTTAAGATTTCCATTCTCACCATCCAATCAACAAGCATTGTCTCTCTCAATCCACCAATCCATGAAGGAGGCCGTGACTCGGGCTCTTCCTCCTGTCATCATTGTTGAATGATACCACAGCCAATCTCTTTGTCTGTGTGGATACCAGGGCATCAGACTTTCTTCTCTGTACACTGGCGCAACGAACCCTTGCTTAATATCAGGTCCATCACATATCCTCATTATCCTGATCACTTCCTAATCTGTCTCCAATTTGTGTCCCTTTCATTAGCTTCATACATTTCACAGTAACATCTTATAACAAAGCTCCTTTACCTTTTGATAGAGACACCTCAATGTGGGACGTTCAAATTAAACTCATTAATTTGTCACTGTAACAGCTAGGAGTTACTGCATACATGTATTCTTTGTATATATGGAGGGTTGGTTCTGGGTTCCTACAGGATGCTAAAATTCACAGATGCTCAAGCACCTTTATAAAATGGCATAGTATTTGTAGATAACCTCCACAAGTTCTCCTATATACTTTAAAACACACTTGGATCACTTTAATCCTTCACACAAAGCAAATGTTACATAAAATGTTGTACTACCCTGCTCATAGGATAAGGATGAGAAAGAAAAGGTAGTACATGATCAGTAGAAATGCATGCTTATTTTTTGTTGATTTTTCTTAGCTTTTGGTCCGACGTTGGCTGAATTCAGACATGTAGAACATGAAGGGCTGAGTCCATTGCCTCCATTAATATATTATATTCCCATTGCCTACCTGTAATTGTAAATCATACTTCATGCTATTCTCTTGTTAAATAACAATTCATCATTTCTATGTCTTCTAATCATTCACCAAACTATGCTACCTACTGCTGCTTCTCTAGCTATGGTAGGGAATTGTTCATTGGTAGTATGAGTCTCCTCAGACAAATAAAAAAGAAAAATCAGCTTAGGCTCATAAACGATCTAATTATACCTACAGATAGTAGCAGAGTCATCATTTGGAAGACATACATAAAACTTGTGTGTGTGTGTTATTACACTAATTCTTCCTTATTGCTGAGGGGCAAGCATTCTGAAGCCCCACAGAAAGGGTGGATCCTCACATGAATATTAGAAAGCTCTATCTGGTCTTTACCAGGAACATGCATTCTATTAGAGCAGGGGCAATAAACAGGGATGGCTGAGATAATCCCAAATGACATCATTAGCATTAAACATAGGTACAAAAAGTTAATATGGAGAGAAATGAGGGTTAACAATGGACTTAGGTAGCTCTGACACGTGGATATAGTGGCAACACTAAGCACAAAGGGACAGTTAATATAATCCTGTATGCTTGGTGGGACTTGGCTTAATCTCTGGGATACTGGCATCCTTACTAGTCCCTTTAACTGAGCCAGTAAACATAAAATGATCTGTCAGGGGAAATTTTTTTTTAAAAAAGGTCATTTTAGAGTCATTAGAACTTGAGATAGGATGTCAGAGATGGTCTACAGTAAGCCCTATCTTTATCCTACTCCAGATGTTTTCTCTCGCTTTCTGACAGTGTCCCCCTTTCTCCGCCTTGAAAGCCCTTGTAGCTTGGATGGACATCTTAGCCTGGATTCCCACAGTTCCCAAGATCATTTTGCTTTTTTTCTACATTCTCACAGTTTGTTGTTCCTGACAGCACAGAGGCTCCAATGAACTCTTCTAGCACTTGCTAGATTCTCGTCACTTCTGAGCTCAGGAAGCTGAGGCTCAGTCTGCACACAGCGGAGTCAGAATTTACCTGGAGGTAGGTCCGTCATCAAAACCTAGTGGTCTTGCCTTGGCATTAATACAAAGGTAAAATGAAGCCAATTAAACTCTCACAGTTGATTTAGTCTTCCTAAGTACGTATCATATACTTGCCATTCAATATACACACTCATATAACTACCTGTAATATAAAAATTTTACTAACAAGGGTTTATTTTATGAGATCCTTTTTTGCTTTCACAGGGCATTGGACAAAACATTTGATAAATAAATCTTTTACAATCTCACCAAATCATACTCTTTCTAAAAATTTCCTACAAAATGACAAGTTCTAAAGAGCAAAGCAAGGTCAAGGAATGTAAAGAAATGAAGGAACAGATTGCTAATTATTGTTTTTATTATCTCAGAGGAAAGAGAGGGAGGTTCGTCTGTAATTGCTTTCGTAGGCAGACATCGCAAATGAACCTGAAAAATGCAATATTCTCTCTCTAAAATTGTTCCCTGTCTCAATTTCCCTTTTGAAAGTATTGTCTAAGTCTCTTTTTAACTGTTTGGAGAAACAAAATCAAACTGAGTTATGGTTCAGCCTTGTGGGGAACTTGTAACGTTTGCTCTTTGACTCAAGCAGTATGGAATTGGCCCAAGAAAAGAGTTATTTTTTTCCCCAGCTGAACTCAACACGTTTTTCTGTGCGACTACAGTGCAAGAGACATATCCACACATCATTTCATTTAATCATCAGTACGCTGGTCTCATAAATTTCTAGAGGCATCTTTGTCTTTCCCCTAGAACGACACTTGTCTACACACGCTGCCTTTGCAAATGGCTTTTTCCTCACCGCTACTCACCATGCCTCTTCGTCCCCTGAGCAATGGGATGTCTTAATTAGGAATTTCTGTTGATGCTCTAAGTATGTTCTCGAGTCTAAAACCTGTTCTAAAAGGTGAACCGTGATGAAGCAGGACACCTACATCTATTACACAATCTACCTGTAAATTTTTAATCTTAAATCTTAAAATAATTTACTAATGAAATCTTTTTGTGTTTGTTTGCTTGTTTCTGTTCACACTTCAAAACAAAATGGTGTCTGGTGAAAATGTGGACTCAGGAAACACTAAATAACAACAGCCAGCAATTCTCTATAATACCCTTCTTTATTGAGAATAAAATCTTGATCTGCAGACCAACTTGGAGTGAGCTTCTCTATTCCAGGCTGTATTTTCACCTGGAAGCCCCCACGAACTTTTGGGTTCAATCACTTATTAATAAAGATATGTCCCGCTTACGTCCAGCTATAAGACCAATAATTTTCAAGGATCTAGGACAACTTCAAAGCCAGAAAACTCTCTCCATCGCTCTGCCAATAACTGAACTCCAGTAAAACATCCCTCCCATATGGCCATATGTTTCTGATGAAGACGATGTCAATGGTTACAAGGCATTATTTTTCAAAGCTGGACCTAAATAAACTCCTCCAATTGTGAAAAGTTCTCCCCGTCTATGAGTTCACACCACCTACACAAGGAAAGTAAATTGTTTCTGCATCTTGGATCCCATTATTACCGATCACTTCTGGCCAACCACGGTTATTCCACTTACAAGAAGAATCAGTTCAATGTGGAAAACGGCACAGGTGTTTTGCTTCAATCATGGAACTGTTCACAGGGAAGCAAACAAACAAAGCAAAAAGAAAACCCACAGAGAGAGGGGAACTGTTTCCCAAATGAATATCTATGGTATTTGTGAAATTTAATAGAAAAAAATAATAGTTCGGTGAAAAAATAGGAAAAAAAAAACCCAGAACAGTCATTTTCCCAAATATGACATCCAAATGAACAACAGGCACACGAAATTATACCCTACAGTATTACCATTATAGACATGCAAATCAAAACCACAATTAGATGTCATCGCACAGTTGGTGTGTTGCCTGTATTGAAAAGGGCAGAAGATGAAAGGTAGGGAAGAAACACTGTTGTTTACGCCAGCCAAGATACAGAAGCCTGGGTGTCTACACTGAAGAAGTAATTATTCATCCTTAAGAAAAGAAAATCACGTGAGATAGCAAACATGAAGCTTTGCGTCATTTTATTAAGTTAAAAAGTCATTTTCACATGCTTGTGAAATGCTCTTTTTAGAGAAGTCAATAAGAAGTCTGTAAGGTGGGGGAACATAAGGGATTTTACACCTCATTCTGCTTGAGTGTGTGCACCACACCAACATTGGTAATAATGAAATACTATATGCCTTCATAAAACCTATTATCTTGACTTCTGTATATCTTTCATGAAGAAGAACACAACCATTTTTAAATGACGTGTGAGCACCTTCGCAGGATGAGGGTGCCAGATTTTATCTGAAGCCAGTTCTCACCAGGAATTTTGGAGGTGTTGCTAACTCAGCAGATATAAGAGAAACCTAGTTGGTTCGCCTAATACTACTGTAGTCAGTTCAAGTCTGGGTGGTAATCCTATAACTGAGTGAGATGGATGCTTTTAACAAGAGTTCTAGGGGAAAATATCAAAGCTAGCTTGGTAGAATCCTTCACAAATTCATATTTTAAATGTGACAGATCAAAGCATACCATTTTGGTTGGTGATTTGGAACCGTGGATTGAAAAGAAAAACTGTTAAGAAAGCAAAAGGGTTCAGTCCTTTGGATTTGTTAACTCTGCTTCTGGGACTCTATCCTAGCAATGGAATTTGAAATAGAGAGGCTGCTTGTGCACAAAGCGTACTTAATGGAGACATTTGGAATTAATCTAAATGTCCAGCAATGGAAGGAAAAAAATGAAATAAACTAATATTTGCTAATTAATGTCAACATCTGTAAAAAAGGTGATTTACAATGCAGAACGCAAGCAGAGAAATGTACAGAAATTGAAACAGCATGAAGACATAGATTGGACTTTCTCAAATATGCCAAATAATTACCTATAAATATGGTAAAGACTGGAATGGGAGAAGAAAGTATGTCAACAGTAATTATTTCAATCTGGGCAGTAATTTTTCATGTCTTTGATTAAATGAGTTTAGATAACTTTTAAATGGGAGGGAGCCTACATTATAGAAAGAAAAACCGGCTTCTTCTGAAATCTAATATCATCGTCTCACATCCCAGAGAGCTTGCAAATTACTGAGCAGGCTTATGAAATATGAATGCTGACCTTGTCTCCCTGCCTGGTACTGATATTTAATAGTGTTTACTTTTCTTTTTTATCCTTAATTTCTGTCCAAATGTTATCACTAGTAAGCATTCTGTGAATCTACAGTTGCTAGAATGTATCAGTCTTCATAAATTAACATTTTCCTTTACTTTCAGAACAACTGTACACTAATATACTGTATGTTATTCCAACATATTTGTCTAAGAGGACATCTTTTCAGAGACACTGCATTCATGTCTGTATTCAAAGCAGCTCTGAACTTCATGAACTTTATAAATTCCAATAAGAAAAAAGGGTAAAATCCTATTAATTGCCCTCTGGAGCTTTTAAATACTGAATTTAATTATTATTATATTTACTTATTGAATAAATAATAGTGAATTCTTTGGGGAAGAAATCACTGATGAATACTTTTCTTCTCTCATCAAAGTGCCAAGACACGAGTACATTGTGTTTCAGTTCTGAAACACTGAGACAGAGAATGGTAAAAAGAGCCAGCGAGAGGTGGACAGAGGAAGGTTCACCAGGAGATTGGGAAGGCGTGATCATCACACTCCTCACTCTCTCAGTGCTTCTCCAAAGTCCTTTCAATGTTTATATTTGTAATTTTGTAAAGAAAAGCCCTTTAAAGTTGTATAAGGGTGTGTTCTCCCAAAGTGACCAACTAGTAGTCATGACAAACTTTCTGGATTCAGTCTATGTTAACAGGAGGAGGGCAACTCATGTCTCTGTATCTTCTCTCAGAATATGTTGGGACTATGTGTACAAATAGAAGTCGGAGGAAAGCAGAGGGTATATGAGACTTCACTGACGAACCTACAGAGTTTTCTTTCTGAGCTGTAAGATACTGTGTTAGCCAGGGTTCTCTAAAGGAACAGAACCGATAGAGTAGGATTTATTAGAGTAGCTGTGGTTCAGGTAGTACAACAATGGCTGACTCATGAAGGAAACACTGAGAATCTGAGGCTGAATGCCTCAGCATTTCCACTGTGGTACTGGCATTCTAGGGGATTCTCGAAGAGCTTCTGGTCTTCAGTCAACATTGGACTGAAGGTTCTGACGCAGGTGAAAAACGCCTCAGAAACACGGTAGATGGACTCAGCAAGAGCAACGCAAGCAGGCAAAAGGCAAACACTTCTTCCATATCCTTTTAAGGGAGCTGTTTCTAAAGGTGTTGGCCCAGAATTAGGGTAGGTCTTATTTTACCAAATCATCTGATTAGGAGAATCCCTCACAGACATGCATCCTGAGTTTAGATGAGTCCAGATTTAATCCTATTACAATCAAGATTAGCCATCACAGGTACGAGATTAAATTAAAATCTCTGTTTATAGCAGCCCCAAAGGACCCAATCTCCACTGAAATTAAATCCAAGTATTGGTCTTTTCCCAGCTGAAAATTCTACCGTCCTATTCTGACCCCAAAGAGTGAAAGATCACAAGCAGAATAACCATAGAACTCTAACTGTTTAAAGTTGTGATTTAGAAAGATATACCCATAGTGGCCACAATTTTAGTTGTTGGGCTCTTAGATACACATCTTGGATTGTACATAGAACAGTACATATGAATTCTATCTCAGGAGATAGTAGAGGAAACTTGAAATTTGAGTTTAATATTACACTGTCACAAAGACGATGATTATGAGTAAGACCCTTAGTGAAAAAGAAAACAGTTCAATTATTTCACAGATAGAAGATGGGGTTCTAAATAGAGAATTACCATTCTTGGGGCAATAGATGTAAATACAAAGTGGTTATTAAACTTCTTTCCGTATGAAATATTTATATGTTGGTCATTAGAGATATGTTTATAAACCTAAAATTTCTTGGTGTATCAAAGAAATATTAGAGAAACTAATGTATAATTCTTTCTCATGCAAAGCCACATATACACAACAAAAAACATATAGTAGCAAGGACTGTTTTATCAAATATCCCTCATTTTAGGATCCTATAATAAAATCTTGGTAAAGGAAACTATTTGGATTATCTGATTTCTGTGTCTTTACTTATCAGTTATGAAGAAAGAAGTACAATCAGTAGAAGATGAAATCCTAACACACTTCTCTATGTAGAAATATTAAGCATTCGGTATTTTTACTATATCCACAAGTCAACATGTGAAACTATATTTAAGCACTGTATTCCAAAAACTACACTCAAATCACAGAACGCTGAAGTCACAGAATTTCAAAGCCTGAGCAGCGACATATTTGCTAATCCATCATGCTCTTCGGTGCACAAAAAGTTCTTATTGTCTGAAACTGAATACAAAGCTCAACTTAGCTTTACAGGTGTCTTGCAATTCAGTTTACAGAAAGAATGAAGGGTATCTGAAATAGCAAGGTAAACTTAGGTATTTCATGTCCAAGAGGCTGTTGACTGCATTGTTATGGCCAATGAAGCAAATGTGTACAAATACTCATTATATTTGCATATAATCAGAGCTTATATTTTTCCAGATGTTTACAATGACATTAATAATTACATTAATAATTTTGAAAAAGTCATCACCATCATTTAACTGGGAGAAAGAATTATCCTGACAGGATGGGATATTCGGAGGTAGTTCTGGGTTCATTTTTTTTTTTTTTTTTGGTTCTGCATGAGATTCAATCCATTTTGCAGAAAATTAAATTAATGCTTGCCAAGAAATTAAGATAAAGTGTGAGGATCACCATGTAAAGCTATTTGTCATCCTGGAAAGAATGGATGATCCATGTCAACCTTCACATTCAGCTCCCCGAGCAGTGGGAAATTATCAACAGTTTCAGAAGTGATGGACAAATGGAGTTTGATACGGATAAACGCCAGTCGATTCAAAGGCTGAAAGGACAACTGACTGTGACAGATAAATTCACTGTCCATGAAGATCAAATTATTGAAATACAGTGTTCAAGGCATCCTAGAAGGACTATGCTTTACTGTCATAACAGGAGATTAATCTCAGTCCAATTAGAGTGACATCGGTGAGAATCCTTATGTGCAGTTCTCATTCTGCCCAACACTACCAAGATATCAGATCCCTTCACTTTTTAACTAAAACACAAGGAGAACAGATATGCATTTGACGGCATTTAGTGACCGGCAGAACATCCATCCACTTATTTATAAGCCCGTGACACATAAGCAAAAATGGCTTCAGTGGCCTGCCTTGGAACTGATCTGTGACTAGCCATTACACGGCAACAAAGATCAACACCATTGAACTTCTTCGAGATTTATATGCAGGCTGAAATAAATGTTCATAAATCTATGACTAATATTTAGGAGCTGAGACTCTAGTTAGATAGCTGGGATTTCAGGGAAAATTCATTGCTCCCTTAGATACTCTGGAAAATGACCTTAATTGTCTGCAAAGTAGAGATAATTAAAGGAGACATGCAACATGTCTTCTTTCATTTGCATAGTCAACAAACATTTTTGGAGAACCTATGTAGTCTCAGACACCTTTCTAGGTACTTGGATTATCCACGTAGGAAAACGGCAAAATTTATGCCCTGTGGCCCTTGCCTTTTAATAGAGAAAATGAGAAAACAAGACATACTCAAGTGAAACAAATAAATTATCTAATCTGTTAGCAGATAGATATCTTTATTTAGATTTATAGATCTTTGTTTAGATATGTTATTATTGATGTGTGTGTGTCTACAACAGAGTTTGCCCATATATGTGTGCAAGTATGCATACCTTGGAATTCCCAAAGTCAGAAAAAAACATATGATTCCTTAAACTGGAGTTCCAGGCATGTATGGGATGACTGGCTTGCTGGAGAAGTGCTGCCTGGGATCTGAACTTTGTTCCTTGTGATTGTACAGCAAGTCTGCTTCATCGGACTTGAGCCGTCTCTTCAGCCCAGAAAACAAACATCTTATTTTCAATGGGACCAAGACAAGCTTCATCAGGAGGACTAAGTGTGGCCGTATTAAGCAGACAGCTTGTGAAAGCATAAATAATGAACAGTGTCAAGATGATGAGAGAGATAGGAAAGCAATTCTGTCAGAAAAAGCAGCACAATGAGAGGAAACTTCTAGAGCCTACAGCTTCTATGGTAGGAAACGTCTACTCCAACAGCTGGAGGGAGATAGAGAGCTGGAGAAGAGGAGCTTACTCTCACAGACCATCATGAGGACCTCAATGTCTGTGTGTTTTTTCTGCCCCACCTTGTACCCACTACCAGCCTTGGCCCAGGCTCTGATCGCCTGGAGTTCCATCTCCAGCACAGGTTGTGTCCCGCAGAGTTGCAGCCAACGACAGGCATAGAGAAGGTTGTATCAGAAAACAGCCATTAAAAACTCAGAGATACACTAAAGGGATTTGTAGAGGGACATGGTTTCATAACAATAATAAAGAATCAGTTTCAAAGTCAACCAGGTATGGGCCCAAAACCAGATTTAAATATCTTGCTGGGTAAACTATAAGCTTTTCCTCTGTAGCCCAGGTTGTCTCCCAACACTATGAAGTCAAGGATGACATTGAAGACTTATATAAATATTTAAGGTGATATCAAATGAAGCTTTTTATACCAAAATAATTAAATAATCATAAAATACGGCATAAATCATTCATTCCTGATGGTTTTTCACAAATCTATTTCTAAGACACATTCAGCAGCTCTTCCTGAACCTAATGAGAGTGTGCCACCCTCAGTGCAGCTTCCCTCTGAAAACAGGTCTTTATTAGACTATCAAAAAAATCCCTCTGAAACCACTCAGTGGAGAGTCTATTTATTTAGCCTTAAAAACAACCATCACTTTGCATTTACTGTAGTTGAAGGCAAAAATAAACACAGGAACAGTTTTGTATGAGTTTTGAAATTGAAATAATTTATAACTTCCAGATATAATAAAGGTCACCTTTTGTATTTATATTATAATCACATCATTTCTCTGTCCTATTTTCTCCCCACAGACCCTCCCATATGCCCCACTTTGCTCTCTTTCAAATTCAAGTCCCCCTTTTCATTAATTGTTACATGTGTACACACACACACACACACACACACACACACACACACACACCCCTAATATAACCTGCTCATTCTATATAATGTTACTTGTAGGTATGTTTTCAGGGTGATCAAATGGTCAATAGAAAATTGGTAAGTTCTTTTCTGGGGAAGACTATTTCTCACACTCTCAGCATCCTCGGTTGCTTATAGTACTTTGTGTAAGGTTGAGTTCCTATGGTCTTTTTCCCATTCACGTTGACATGTCTTTGGTGTTGCCCTTGACAAGACTTCATGGGTGTTACTGCTGATATTCCTAGGAAACATGGTCTCAAAACAAACTTCTTGAACTTCTGGCTCTTACAATGTCTCTGCCCCTCCTTTGCAACATTCCCTGGGGCTTAAGTGTGTGAGTGTTTTATGGATGGAACTCAACAACTCTGAATTTTGATTGGGTGTACTTTTTGTAATGGTTTCTGCTGCAAAATTTGGAATTTGAGAGAAGACATACGGAGCTCTGTTATGCCATGGTTTTTAAGGCTTTCAGATACTTCTGTATCCTCTGTACTTGTGGATGTATGCTTCATAAAGAATGGTGGCCCCACAGGGGTATTAATGGGAGGGAAGGCTCCCTTCTCCTGGTAAAACTATCAGAAAATCAAATTCCAATGTGCATACTCACCATATTTATGTTGATGCTTCTGTGGACTGTGCTGAAAGTCTCATAAAAGCAAACCACAGCCAATGTGTACAGTAGAGAATATTTGATAATGATAATTAGTAAGTATAATACTTGGTTAGGCTTCTGCTTTATGATGGTTTTAAACCATTATAATAATGTGTATTGCAACTTAGAATTTTTAAAAGATTCTTTGTTAGACTTAAACCCACTCAACATGAGGAAAGTTATTCCTGGTACTGGAAATCTAGCCAATTAGACAGGGCTAGTGAGTTCATAGATCTTGGAGGAGATCTGCAAACTCCATTTTTCTAAACCAGCATAATCCCTAACTACACTATAAATATTAGTTTTTATGCCCACAGCTGAGTTTAGTCCTCACCCTTCATAAAGGAAACTTTCCTTTGCATCAGAGACTGTGTGTATGTGTGTGTGTGCATGTGTGTGCATGTGTGTGCGTGTGCATGTATGTGTGTGTGTGTGTGTATGTGTGTGTACATGTGTGTGTGTATCTGTGTATATGTATGTGTGTGTGTATATGTGTGTATATGTGTATGTGTGTATGTGTGTGTGTGTGTGTGTGTGTGTGTGTGTGTGTGTGTGTATACCTGTAAGAATAATTAATGAGAAAGGGGACTTGAACTTGAAAGAAAACAAAGGGGGCATATATGGGAGGGTCTGTAGGGAAGAAATGGGAGAGAGAAATGATGTAATTGTAGCATAATCTCAGAAATAAAAGAAAAATGTCAAAAAGCATTATTTCCTATAGTATGATATGCTGTAGCCTATCAGAAGTAGCACAACAGACCCTGGTTTGCTTTCTTTACACTCACACTTTACTCAGTGCTCTTTATTTCATCATGGCCCTGGGAACTATAATAGGCTACACACACACACACACACACACTGAGAGATAGACAGACAGACAGATGCATATGGACTATAACAGCAACAGCTTTAGTGGCATACATGGGACCTGGAGAACTATCTGCAGAGCAAATGTCATATCCCTGTGAATGGCCATCAGTCACTGTGAGCTCACAGAGGCTGTAAACAATGTATGGATCACAATTCACAACACATGGAAATGCCACTCTAGGCTCCACAGACGGAACTTTGAAATCCTTCCTGCGAGGTGTATATGAGATGCCCAAAGGGCTTTGTAGGGCAAGGCATGGTATGGCTGTATAGTTTGTCTCTTTAATTTACTTTACATTTAATAATTAGCATGTGTATATGCATGTGTATATGTGTGCAAGAACATTAATGCACACACGTTTGCTTGCGTGTGTTCAATAGAGTGCTTGTGGAAACTTCTGAAAGTTAGTTCCTCCTTCCATCATGTTGCTTGCATGGATTGAACTAATATCAACAGGCTCCCAGCAAGGCACTTTTACCTGTTCGATTATTGCACAAGCTCTTTTCTTCTTTTTTTTTACAAAATAGCAGAATAAAAGAAAAGAAAATACTGTTTGTTTTGTTAGGTTGGGCATTGTAAGCACAGTTCTAGTCATTTCTTAATATTCATGGCTAGATGAGGAATTAGATGAATATTCAAAGAAACAATGAACACTTGATATGTTTAAAGCAGACACTGGAGTCAAGAATGTCTTTGCCTTGTCATGATCTGTCAATTAGATTATTTTCTCTCTTTGGGATCCCAGTGCTGGTGGGTGACACCAGGGTGGGCCTGTAGCATTTAAATCTTGCCTTTGAGTGTTGGCTCCTCTCATTAGGATAAAAAGTTGTTAAACATCTCAGACTCCACATCTATACATGTCTAACAAGAGGGTAGTGTCACTTTGTATCATAGAAGAAAATAAAACAATAGATGAGAAGTATGTACTATACTTAAATACTCCACTCAAAATAAAGGAGCCGTTCACTGATGAGTGTTTACCTTAAATATACAAATTTCCAGGATGATGAAGTTTTTGGTCTTTTATACAGACTCACATTTGTTTGCATGTTTTTTGTTTAGATAAAGTTTTATAGAAACTGAATGAAAGACACTTGTATTCCTTGTGTTATTTTTATATACTTCCTCAAAAACACTTACAGGGTGGAACACTTAGCATAAAATTAAGCCTCTTGAAATCTTACTGAAACACTTCATTATTGTCAGTTACATGGTAAAGAGGTCTTTAGAAACTTTTCATTTTGTATGACTGAAATCCCATATATTGATTTCTCTTTTCTCCAGCCCCAGGCAAACAGTATTATACTTCCACTTCTCAGAGTTTGCCTACTTTAGAGATCTAATATGAGATAAATTATGTAGCACTTTTTTACTTAGTACATCCTCGTGCTTCGTTCATGATATAGCACTTGATTTAATTTCCCCCATTTTGTTGGCTGAATAATATCCGGTGTGTGTGTGAGTGTGTGTGTGAGTGTGTGTGTGTGTGTGTGTGTGTGAGTGTGGGAGTGTGCGAGTGTCTGTGTGTGTGTGTGTGTGTGTGTGTGTACTCGTATAGGTACATCTCATTCTTCATTCATCTGGCAGTGGAAATAATTCATTTATATGTCTTGGCTACTATGAACAATGCAATAAGGATAGAAATCAAAAATACCTCTTTGGAAACAGATCTGAATTTTTGGGGTGTTTGATAATTCGAGTGACCAGCATGCTATTTTTCACAAAGATTGTAAAATTTTTCACCTTCCCATTCAGGGCACTGGGTTCCCTTTTCTCCACATCCTAGACACTTGGTATTTTTTCTGTTTTGCTTTTCTGAATCTCCTTTTCAATCTCTACTGATTCGTTTGTTTTACAGTGGCCATCCTAACATAGGAGAGGTACAGCCCATCACACTCATTTATCTTCCTGACAGTTAGTAAGGGAGAGCATCATTGCACACCTGTTGGCCATTTGTATGTCTTCTTTGAAGACATCTCCGGTTGCTTTCTTCTTCAGTTTTAATTGAGTTGTTTGATTTCTCATCTTATTTTTCACATTGAGTTGTGGAAGTCCCCTCCATGGTTCAGATACCAGCCCTTTTCAGCCAAAAGGTTTATAGGTATTTCCTCATTTTGCATGTCACCTTTCTACTTCACTAATTATTTCTATTGTTGGGAGATGTTCTTTAAACTGATATAGTCCCACTTGTCTTCTGGTTGCTTGTGCTTCCAATATCATATCATTTAAAGAACTAGGGTTGGGGTTTTTGCCCAGCGCTAGAGTGTTTTCTTAGCAAAGTCAAGGTTCTGAATCCTCAGCACTGGAAATGAAAGGTAAATTAAAGAACTCAAATCATAAGCGTTGACTTTATCCTATATATTTATTTTCATATGGAGGAGGAAAGCCCAATACAAAACAAATAAGCCAGTACTGAATTAGTCCAAATAAACTTCCAGTACTTTATTTTATGCTGACTTATATTTCACTTGGGTAGCTTGTCCTTTAGAAGTTACAAAATATTCCTTACATTACTTATAAGAATGTAGAATAATTGTTGCACTTTAAAGAAAAATACACAACCCAATTTCTGATTAAATTATGCTTCCAGAATCTTACTAGCTTGCATATGTGCTTACCATACTAAATGGCCTAATATCCTAAATTAGTTAAATTAATATTCAAAAGTAAGAGCTCTCTTGGTACCTGATGCTAAAAGCTATTGACATCTTGTTTCTTGAATTATTCAAACATACATCATTATCAATTTGAATAAGGGTGTCTTATAAATTATAAACAGGCAATTCAATTAAGAATATACTCTTTTTCCAGTTTATCTTTTTTAAAAAAAAAAATCATTCAGCTTTTGAATTCCAAGAGTGCATTTGAGGGCTCATAAGAGTATTCGGATAGAGCAGGTTCCTGTGGTACATTGTGTAGATAAGATGGTCTGGGTTCCTATACTGGGAATACATACACAGCACTGATAAAATAATCTAACTGTAGTGATTACAAGCCAGATGATCTGTGAAGGCTGCCATGAAGATGATCCCATCCACAAAAAGGCATGCCCTCCCTATGGTATCATTCTGATTTTATAAGCATCTAAGCTAATATTACTCCTAAGCATCAGATGATTAACACTGGAAGGACTTGAAGAAAGCATTGGAAAGCATTCTTGGAAATTATCACAACTATCATGCCTGGATATAGAAACCAGTACAAGACACAGTCACTCTTAGAGAAATCAGTATCTGGGGATCCTAAATCTGGAAGTACGTAAAACATTCTGCAACCTTGTGGGACCTGTAGCCAACACTGTAAACTTATCAGAAGCACAGCTCTCCTTGTGGCAAGCTCTTCATAATAAACTCTGTGATTCAGTAAAGGCACTTCATAAGAAAAACACTGGAAATGTTGCTGTGTATAATAGCACATCGATAGTGATCAACAGTCACTGTGATCAGAAGTAAAACAATTACAATTCGAGCCAAGTGACAATGAGTACTTGGTAGATATCTTGAGGATGGATTATTTTAGGGACAAGTGGCCATCAATTTAATAATGGTAACAATAGCAATATTTAACAGTTATAATTTTAAAATATTCATTAGAACAAAAGTAAGTTACTAATGGTTGCTGTGTTCTGGATACTCAGCTAATATCTTTCCTTTTTTTCTTTATTCAAAACTCAAAAATAAAATAAGAAACTGATGTCTGGTATTAGCAATCTTTATCCTCCTTTTATAGAAAGTAGATTTTTTTCTCACATAATATATCGTGATTATCATTTCCCCTGTCTCTACTCCTCCCTGTTCCTTTCCTCTTCTCTTCCCATCCAGATCAACCTCCTTTCTTTCTCTCCTTAGAAAAGAAACAGGCTTCTAAGGGACAATGATAAAAGAAAATTTAATAAGATAGAACAGAAGCTAACATATCAGAATAGGACAAAATAGACAAACAGAGGAAAAAGAGCCCAAAATAAGGCATTAGAAATAGATATTCCCACACCCAGGAATTCACCAAAACACTAAACTAGAAGCTATAATATACACACAAGGACCCGTAGAGTAACAAGAGAAGATTATGTATATTATACGTTAAAATAAAGAATAAGATAAAAAATTTTGAAAAGTAAAGCCCTAACATGACATTATGAGATGAAGAAGCACCCCCCCCCGCAAAGATACTATTGCATTCCTTTTCTGTTGGCCATCTACTGCAGGACATACTGCAGTAGACTGCAGCCTTCAGTAAAGAGTTTGTTTTCCCAGTGAGACTCCACTGGAGAAAACTTTCATTTGTAAGTGGTTATCAATCAGAGATAGCTTCTGGGTTAAAGATGGCACTATGTCACGTAACCAGTTCTCAGTTTAGGTCTAGGGCCCTCTCTGGTACAAAACCATGCAGGTCCTGTCCATGCTCCCATGATCTCTGTGAGTTCATATGTGTCGATCCTGATGATTTAGAGGGTCTTGTTTCCTTGGAGTCCTCAACCCCCTCTGATTTTTTCTCTCCTTATGGCTCCTCTTCCATGGGGTTCCCTAAACTCCCAGGGGAGAGATTTGATAGAGACATCCCACTTAGGGCTGAGAGTTCCAAGGTCTCTTACTCTCTGGATTTTGTCTAGATGTAAGTCTCTGTATTTAGCAGTCCCATCTGCTGCAGGTGGAAGCCTCTCTGACGATGGATGAGCAAGGAACTGATCAACTAATTTCTTTACGCATCTTCCTTTATTCAAACTTCCAATTAAGTTGTGGGGCAAAATTATAATGATCCCCATTTTGCAAATAATAAAACTATGGATTAAAAAGTTTAAACCATTTGACAAGGACACTAAGTCAGAAAGTCTGGGTTCTGAATTTTCTTAAAATGACTCAAACTCTACCTGCCCACTACGGTATATATATTTCTTTCACAAGTCTGAAAGAAATAATAGAAATGTGGACAGTCACAAGACATTCAAACTCTCAGTCCGGGTATGGACTGTGTGGATGTGTGACCCTGCTTCAGACTGCTGCATTACTTACATTGTAAACAAAATATGCTCTTATAATGCTCCTCTATGTCTGTTCACAGATGCAAATACACATTTTAATTTTTTTTAATTGTTAAGTACAGAAGATTAAAAGTTTAAACTAAATTACATTTCCAGGTGGTCTCTGTCTATGAAAAGCAAATTAAAGTCTAATGTATATATTATTTAATTTCCTGGAGTCTTCAAAGAAGAGGAGGCTCTGCTCCTGCTCCTGGACTAGCAAGCACTGGCTGTGCGTTAGTGTGACCGGGCACACAGGTGCAGGGTGCACCAACCATATCCATAAGGATGCTCAAAGGCTGCAGGGGCCAGAAATTACTTGCTATAAGCTGACTGAGCAGTCAGTGTTGCCTCTCCTTTCCAGCCTCATCTGAGACTCCAGGAAGTCTTCATTAGCAACGAGGCGGAGACCTTCTTTAAGGGAGACATGGTATGTGGGCTCACACACATGAACACACAAATTCAAGCAAAATAACTAAAAAAAACCCTCTCATTTCTCAATTTTGACTGTGTTGCCTATCATTTGAGTTTGTTTTATAAATTTTTGTTTTTTGAAAAAATTCCTTGTCTAAACCAATGTCTCAGAAGTTTATTACCATGTTTCCTTCTCATAATTTCATAGTTTCAAATCTTCCATTTAGGGTTTTGATATGCTTTTTATGTGGTGAGAAATTAGAGTTTAATTGTATTCTTGTGTCTACTCAAATTCAGCTTTCCAAATATCATTTATCAATTCAACTATCCTTTCTCCTCAATGCGTTCTTGTCACACATGCTGTCAATCAGTGATTCTATGTGCATGGAGAGAAAAACATTGAGGTGTCATTATATTTTAATTCAAAATTTTAAAAATCGTCAAATAAAAATAAAATAAAAAGGCAATTTGGAAAGGACTAAGTACTGCATTATTAATGAGTGATTAATTACTGTTGATAAAATCCTGAGTAAGTACATTGCAGATAGTGACCATCTGCATAGTGTTATGATTGTAGGTAGGTGACATAATTACTGTCATTAGTATAAAGTAAAAGGCAGTGTGAACTATAATGCAAATTTTAACACTGATTGACAAGTTAGACCTATCAGCTGTAATAAATCTGTGCGGACAGTAACAAGTCAAACTGTGTGAGTGCTGGATTGAAGCGTAGCTGAAGACTCATGAATACTGTAACTTCTCAGTTTTTACGTAAAAGTAATAGCCTGTATAATATTATTTTTAAAAACTTTCCAAGGGCTTTTTTTCTGTTTTAGAATAAAATTGAAACTGTTCAATCACAAAATGATTATGTAAATCAATAAGAATATTAGCATAGTCACTATGGAAAACAGTACACATGCTCCTCCGAAAACAAAGAAACTAAAAATGACCGTAAGACCCGTCGCCTTTCCTCTTGTCATATATGTGAAGTAAATGAAACCTTGTATCAAAGAGATGCCTGATCTTCCATGTTTGCTACAGTGTTGTCCATAACAGACAAGATACACAATTAACCAAGATGTATGTTGATAAATAAGTAAATAGAGAGAAGGAAATATGTATGCAAAAATAAAATCATTCATTAAATCAAGATATTCTGTCACTTGTGGGAATATAGATTGAACTGGAGAAACAAAAGACAGAGATATGTTCTCATGCAAATTTACAGCTGAAATGTCATTCTCTTAGAAGGAGAGAATGGACTAGTATCCACTAAAGATAAAGAAGAACAGGGTCTTGTGTAACAAAAAGGTAGATACAGGTTAGGCAATATATATAGAAAATTGGCAAAAAAGAAAAATTAGCTTTTGTGTTCTAAGGCATAGGTTAATTATAGCGTATCAAAAATTTAAATTTATTTTCAAATAACTAGATAAAAACAATCTAAAGATATCCCAAGTTTAGAAATAACTAATTATTTATGAGATAGAAATGTTACTTAGAGGTTAATTATAATACACTGTATAAATATATCAAATTACTGTACATACAAATACTTTTGGTCAGTTTAAAACAAAAGAAAAAGCATTCATTTCTATGGAGAAAAGTGAATTACAATATTCTGAGAAGTTATACACATTAAGAACAAAAAAAAAATTACTAATTCTAGTGTTATCTACATGTTTCCCTCCACCGCATCACCGGTCCAGTATCTTTATGAGGTAGCATGGGTTCTCATTAGAGGGTAAAGATAACTTGCTTTATTTTTTTTTTTTTACAAAGGTTCATGAGCTTGAAATGACCACTACAGCGTTTTGGGAGTTTGGATTCATGTCACTGAACCTTTGAGAAATGAGAAAAAGTGTTCTCCCACCACTAGGGAGATTAATTAAGCCTGTGTACATGTTCCAAGCTAGCTCCGTGAGCAGATGCTACATGGCTCCCAGCCAGTGCATCTCCCTGTTAGTGTGTTCACATTTTGAAGTCCAGTTCTATATCATAGTGGTTTCTGAATAACACAGTCCCTCAGGCTGTGTTTGGAGTTCAGGACACCAACAGACTTCCCTGTCATGTGTAAAGGTTCTTGGATGGAAGCTTTTTACTTCAGGCTTTTATCTGAACTGAACTCATTTGCTAGCTTATGTAGGAAAATTCTTGCACAACTCTAGCCCTTAGGAACTGCAAGCTGATGAGTTTGATGATTCTGTGTGGGCCACACCCATTTCTACAACCTCCAGATAATAGTATCATAGGAAACTTAACAACAACCACAAAAATTAAGGCTAGACAAAGGAAACTATCTAAACATATTCAAATTCAAGTGCATATTAATAATCAAGAGGGGTGATTAAAAGATGCCAGGGTCACACTCTCTAAGTATGATTCATTGCCCACACGTTTGATGAATTTTTCCTGATCTTTCTGCCTTGATGGTATCTGGGTATCACATTTTACATGCCACTGACCTAGCTATTTTTTGTCCCACATTTCTCCAAAGTCTCCATGTTCCAAGGTCTGTCTGTCCCAGGACTAGAAACCCAAGTCCCCCAGTTTCATCTCTGATGTATCAAAAGCTCCTCATGACCTTGCTTAAATGATAATAAATGGGAAAAAGAATGTCTAGAGTATTCATTCTGTACCTAGGATATACTGGAAATTTACAGCTAATATTGAAAACTTAGAGCTGTTCATAGGATCAGCA
The DNA here is from genome assembly GCA_026225945.1 of Cricetomys ansorgei. Taxonomy (NCBI): domain Eukaryota; kingdom Metazoa; phylum Chordata; class Mammalia; order Rodentia; family Nesomyidae; genus Cricetomys; species Cricetomys ansorgei. The sequence goes on along the minus strand of JAMJFZ010001203.1, from coordinate 13,935,183 downwards.
GTGCTCTCAGATTCTTCAGGAATATAAACTGTAGCCTAGGATGGCCCAGCCAGGAAGAGTCAACCTGCCTCCCTGATTAAAGGGACCACGTTCACACTTAAAATGATGATCTAATCCAAGCATTTCATGTTTATATTTTCCCAAATTTGGGAAATTTCCCAAAATTTTCCCATTTACCTAAATGTAGCCATTTCCTCTGAGTTGAAACAAACTCTCTGTGGAATTGTCCTTGAGCTAAAATGAGGTAGAAGGCATGCCTAGAAACTGGAACTCTCATTCTGAGAGCTGTAGGAGTTTGGCTCCTCCCCTCTGCAGCTCTGACAGGCCACAACTGTGTTGCTGCTCTAAGCAAGGCACTGCCCCTTCTAAAGCATGCTACCAGGCAGAATTATCTGGAGCTGTAACACTTCTCCCTACATAACCATATAGGGTCTCTCCCTCTGATCCCAGGAAAATTCCTAGGTCCAAGCTGCAACCCCGATATGCAAATGGGACTGTCTGATCTAATCCAATAAGCTTCCCATGATGTCCCTGTATAACAAGGACCCTCCCCCTCCCTTATACGTAATCCCATTTCCCCAATAAAGTGGAGTCACCTCCATCTGCCGTGGGCTCCTGAGAATTCTGTAATTCCCACTGGCTCACAGATTTCTCCAATCTAAGACCACATGGGCCTGGCGTAGACCCCTGCCGCAAAGCTTCTCGCCCCAGAGCACCACCACAGGCTGGTGGGGCTACTTTACGGAGATGGGAAGCCACTTGGGGATTTTTAGAAAGTACAACTCTCCTGGATTGAGGATGAAGGCTCATAGGACTCCAAGTTCAAGAAACGTATGTGGCTGAAGAAGTTCAAAATCCTTAGAAAGTTCCCAAGGGTAGGAAGCCAATGAACTACTTCTAGGGAAAAGAGAGCCTCACCTGACTACCATGGAAGGTCATGGAAGGTCATTAATACTAAGCTGGGCTTTTTGTTTTTGTTTTGTGACTCAGTCGTCTTTCTGTCACCCTGTTCTTAAAAGTAACTCATCGGAGCTCCCATGAACACTGTGGGTGGGAGGGTTCTTTGGCCTATTGTTGGTGCCCTGTCTGGGATGAAAACACATTTTTTTTTCCTCATCTCCCTAGAAAAAGTCATGTAGCAACAAGCCTGTTGTATAATTCTACCTATAAAGAATTCTACCTTTGTCAGCAAGGCACTCCTTATTTTTCTACGAACAACTTCAGAATATTTACTTTTTATGCATTTGATTTCAAAATGGAGAACAAAGTACTAGGTACGGGCATTAAACAAAGATGTTTGCCAGGTTTCCACCCCAGGGCTGCACTTCACAACTCCCCAACTACTTTGAACTACAAATGTCACTTTGAGCGACATTTATGAGAGTTCTTAAACTTAAGGTTACTATTACACTCTCAGAAGGACCTTTCTGTTTCCATCCTGCTCAGAGAAGGATTAGCAGTGTTAATATGCAAAATGATTATTAGTTCAATTAAGCAAGGACTTGACCCTTAATTTCTGCTCCTGCGAACATTGAGAAATATTTGAAGTTAGACTCTGTAGAAGCTAAAATCGAAGACGTGGAATTGTACAGATCACTCAGGAAAGATGGATGAGAGACCAGAATGTAGACCTTGGCAACAACGGTGGGAAGATGGTCAGAAATGAGGCATATTATGAGTTTATAGTACAAATGGAAAAATGTCATTAAATTGAGCAACCAGATACTTCAGAAAACAAACAAAAAACCACCAGCAACAACAAAATCCCAATGATCATTAGGAATACGATCAGAATTATTATGTCTACCAAACAGGGAGCAGACAGGATAAGGTATTAGAGGTACCAGAAGCTCCTGGGAAGTGTTTCACAGCAAGGAGAACAAAGCTTCCAATACATTTCAGTGGGAAAGAGGGAGATGAGATAGCCACTTGGATGGGTGCATTAGTTCAGCTTCTGTTGTTGTGATAAAACACCCTGACCAATAGTAACATGGGGAGGAAGAGGCTTATTTAATTCCAGATTACAGTCCTTCACTTGGGGACTGTATTTGCTATTCCACGCAGACTTGCTTATGACCACAGAATTCACTTTACCACCAAAAAGTCACTGCAAGAATCAAGCAGGACGCAGCCTGCTGTTGGGTTCACCTATGCTTGCTCATCTAGCTTTCTCAAACAGCGCAGGACTATCTGTCTAGGGAATTATGCTGTCGACAGTGGGCTGAACTCTCCTCTATCAATTAATCAAGACTGTCCCTCAAAGAAATGCCCATAGGCCAATCTGACCTAGAAAATTTCCTCAATTAAGATTCTCTTTCTAGTTAATTCCAGGTGGTGTCATATTGACACTTAAAGCTAATTAGGATATGTAAGAAGGAACAAGGGTTTGGAGCTAAAGCTGGAGGATCACCTCAATGATACCTCTCCCCTCCATGCTGCTAGGCTTTTTTCAGTGTATCTTGTGGGCAGATAAAATTGTCTTATTTCATTTTCTCAGTGCATGTCTTACTCCATTGGCTCTCAACTTGACCATATGACTGCGTTAAGCCAATGTGAACGATTATGAATTGTTCTCTGTCCATATAGACCCTTTCAAAAATTACATTTACCTTGGGCTTCCCTTTTCTGTTGTCACAGGAGACAGCATGTCCCATGCCATGGCTACTCACAGAAGGGGATGACGTATGTACAGGAGCTTAGCAAATTTGTATAGAGTTTAAAAGAAACAAATGCAAGAAGATGCCAGCACGTATTATAACTGAATCATATTATAAGTCACTGTGATTGATACTGCATATACAAAGATACTTAGATGTAAAGAAATATAGGGAATATTACCCTTAAACACAGCAATGTTTCCTATTACTTTAGAAACAAATTAGTTTGTTTTAGATATACATGACAGGAAATATCAATGCCCCTTGTTTCATTTTTGCAGCTCTACTGCAATATAGTTAATATCACATAAAACAGTGTCAAGTGTATTCATGGGTACAGCTCTTACCAGAAAAGGTTAGTGTGTTTTGTCTCACACACACACACACACACACACACAAAGAAACCATCCACTCATGAACATTCACCTCTCACACAACATCTCAGACCCACACAACCACTAACTCATGTTTTACCTCTACACATCTGCTTATTCTTAACTATTCATAGAAATTTATCACGCAATATGAAATTATATCTAGTTTGTTTCATTTATCAAAAGAGCTTATCTGCAGGAAGATTAAGCAATCCTCTTAGGGTATAATAGAAATTAGAAATATCTCCATTTTCCCATTTTTAATGTCAGGCTTCCCTCTTATTTTATTTTTTTAAATGTTTATCAAGTGTGTGTGTGTTTATATGTGTACACATTTTAGCTGGTATAGTCTTTCTCTGCCAAGCCTTATATTATCCCTGAATTACTAATATCTCTGTTCCCATGTTTCAGACAAAGAAAGTAAGGTGTAATGATCGCACTCTGTTCCAAGCTCATAAAGATCTTAAGTGCCAGAACCAGTATTGAAAGTCAAGTCCATTTGGCTCCTTTGTTGTTTTGTTTCTACATCATCCTATTTCCTTATGTTCATTCCGAAGCCTCGCTTCTCTAAAAATGCTGGCTATCTGCGAATATTGAGTGGATCATGGTTATCCTTTAACTTTATGCCATGAGCCGTTCTTCATTGTCTTGCAGAAGGAAAAAAAAAGTAGAGAGTTTGTACTGCACTTTTGAAATAGGCAAGGTAATTTAAAAAGCAGATAAAAAGTCGAAAGCCATGACAAAAGGAGCCTGTCTGCGTATTGAGACGTGATCCACTTTGCCCGATCAATTATTCTCGACGTAAAAGAATACTAACAGTGATTAGATGGCTCTTTTCTGTTTTCTTTATTTATTTCAAGTTTACCCTGGTGTGACACACAATGGCTCATAAACAAGATGAGTCTAAAGGACTTCAAGCCAGTGTTAGTGTGGAGCAAGCCAGGACTCACCTCAAATGGCTGGAGGAGACCCCTGAGCCTTAAAAAAACTTAATCTCACCCACTTAACAGATTTAAGTGTCTTTGGAGGGATGGGAGACGGGGGTTGGTTCCCAAATGCTTAGGATTCATGCTATGACCTTAATATTAATATGGAATCTTTTAAACATATGCTTTAAATCCCAATGCAAATTTGATTATCAGTTTCATAGCATTAATCTCAGTAACTTCTTATTTCTCTTACTTCACTAAATTCTTGGCCTCACTGCAGTCTCTGTTGCCCCAGAGTCACTGTAAGCCTCATTAGCCTTTGGCTTCTTAGAGCTAATTTGTAGAGAAATCTGACTGAGTAGACCTTGTTTAATGACTCTGAAACCATGCACTCTCTTTCTGAACCCATATCTTAGTTCAGGCCTTGTACTCCAGTACTCTCAATTCCCTCTAACTGGAGTCTCTGCCTCTCATCAACTCCTTGAACTCCATTGCCAAGTTGTATTGCTTAAGGCAATTCTTAGTCTCGTCTTTTATGTGCTGAACCTTTAAGGCTCCACAATGTCCTATAATTGAGTGCAGCTCTTCAAACATAGTCCAAATGATTCTGATTTCAACTGGGCAAACTATCTAATTTAAATGGTGAAGAGTTTAGACTCAGACCTATGAGTTCAGCAGTTACCTTAAGACATATCACGCTAATGACTGCTGTATTGTGTGGTTGGTTTTGTGAAGAATGTCCACACAGTTGTACCTGTTGGAAGCATCACCTTATACCCTCACCAGCAGTGCAGATGTGAAATTGGCAAATTCCCAGAACATTCAGCCTACCAATCTTGAATCAAAAATATAGAATGTATAAAAACCGAATCAGTAACAAAATGTTCTCAACAACCAAAAGCTGTGTTTTTCTTTTGCTGTTGGTCTTTTTCTTTCCTTCTTTTTTAATAGCCACCACCCTGAGAGGCTGGGAGGTTGTCTTTGTAGTTTTCATTTGCTTGGCTCAAAGGATAGCCACTGTCTTGGGTTTTTCTTTGACTGCTGATTCAATTCAATTCAATTCAATTCAGTCTTTATTGCTGATTTATTCTCACATGCCTGTATGTATTTTGTATATTTTTCAATCAGTTTTGATAGGTTGTATATTCTGGGAATTTATCATTTTTGCAAATTCTATCCAAGTTGTGTTCATTCTTTCACAATACTGTCATACAACCTATTGCAGAAAGCCTACTGATCATATTCAAAATTCAAAATTCAACTCTGAATTTTTTTTTTGGTCTGGGTTCTGTGATGCTTAATTAATCTATTAAAGGTTTACTTTTGCTTTCCTGCCCTCCATTTTGTATAAATCTGTTGTTTATTTTTCTCCTTCTATGGTCTCTTTCTCTACCTGTTTCTAGGTCCTTAAAGCATAGCTTTAACTATCTACTTCAGACCTTAATTGATACTTGTTTATTTTCTTACAGCTTTATGCACCATCCGATTGGCTGCTGGCTGACAAAGTTTCCCATTAGAAACTGTCTGAGAACCTTAGGGACCATCATGTCTCCCAAGGTCAAATCACCCTTTCCTGTTTCTGTCTCTGACTATTTTGAGGGTACTGAATTTCAGTGTGGGTAAGTTCTCTGAATTCATCCAACATGGAGTTCATTGTGCTCCATATATTTGTATATGCATGTTGGTCCTTAAAGTTGGGGTCTTTTTAGTCACCATTAATTCAAAGAAACTGCCTCCCTATGAGTCTGAAAGTTCCCTGCTAAATCCATAGGTCTAATCAATGACGGCCTGTGTGCCTCATAGGTTCCATTTGCTCTTCTTCATTCAATTTCCACTTTCAGCTCCAATGCAAGTCTAAAATGACCTGTCCTCACAAGGTATCCCTCTGCACTACTTCTGAACATCTCCACAGATTGTTCAGTTCACTTAGAGTACTTGTGAGTCTCATAATACTTGATATATATATATATATATATGTATATCCTCAAAACTCCTCAAGGGAAGTTAGAAGCTTCTTTCTCCATCCAACAAAACATAGCACAGTGCCTGCCTCCAACTAAGGGTGTGGTTTTAGCTTGATAAACAGAATGGTAGAACAAGCTTGTTTGCACAGGCGACACACTGTCTCACATCGTGAACAGCGTCACCATTTTCCCTGGCTGTACAATTTCTGCACTGACTTAGAATGTATGTCAATAGTCCAGTGTGCTCACAGGAAGCCCACAGTGGTTTTGTTGCAATTCATGTATTGTTATGTTAGTAGGCTGCTTTAGAAAGGACAGCAGGTGCTATGCACCAACCAGAAAGAAAAAAAATGAGTGCCACTTCCTGATAATGTTGGTACCCACCCCTCTCTTCAGTTAAGAGTGTGTATTTACTCCAGAGAGAAAAGGCAGTCTTACTTCTATTGTTAACCTGGCATCTTCAAGAGATTCTAGAAGTAGCCTCACCATTTCCAAGAATAAAGGGAAAAAAATCACAACCACAAACAAACCAAGAAAACAAACAAACAAACAAAAAAAAAAAACACTCACTAAGTGTAGGAGTCTCTCAATGCTTGAAGAGAATACGTTTAAAGGAAAAGACTGCAGGATGTAAATTAATTCCTATTGTCTGAGACGATGTGGGGGTGGGGGAGGCAGAGAACAGAAAACAGGCCTGGCTTTTATCACCACACATAGGGCCTTCTGAGAAAAGCAGCAAAGGCCTCCCACAAAGTGTCAATGGTTCTCTGAAATGATTCTGTAGAGTAGCAATGTACATTGTTTGGACGGGGATACCTAAAGAGAAATTGTCTTCAAATGGCGATGTTTAAAAACCCGTGTGAAAAGATCCGAAAGCTGTTATTGATAAGGTCCTGCTCCCTGGTCCCTTTCCTTCCTCTCTCCCTCAATCTCTGCCTGTCTTTTAAAACGTTCCCTTGAGCATCAGTGACTCAGCTCCTCATTATCACATATCTATCTGAATCTGCTGCCACAGAAAGTGAATCTCCTGCCATTGGACAAACACATCTTCAGAGCCTCCCTTCCTGTAGCTCTACATTGCAACTTCATCCATAGGTGACTACCAAACATTGCATATCTGGACTAAAGATACATTGAACAAAATGCTTTAAAGTACAGGTATTGACTCCCAAATGTTTGTTTTCTTTTCTCTGAGTCTTCTTAAAATTAATTTTCTTACAGTCTGAAAAGACTGTAATCGATATCATTGCTATTATAAAGACAATATAGCAATTGTCATATTATTATTACTTATTATTATTTAATGTGATCATATCACCACCATTCACTTTTATTAACTTATGCACCCTAATTGTCACAAGTATAACCCCTCACAAGGCAGTGAGGTAACCTCTAACGGTTTATCTACAGAATGAATCAACTGCAATTTTGTTCCAAACTTTAAGAAACAAGCAGTCCTCCAATGCAGTCCTCTGAGTTTGAATTCTCTCTAGATTTACGTTATCAATATGTCCACGGGGGAAGATTAGGTATATCAGTAACAAAAACACATAGGTGTATAATATATCGGAAGTATAGCGTTTGAACTGGTCCAGAGGAGTTACACTGAGAAATGCCTTCGGAATTGTTGCTTAAGACGTACCTGTTGCTGAACCCAGGCTGCTGGTGTGGCTCTTTCGCATTGGCTTGTGTCTCCTCAACCTGTGTCAGGGCTCCTTGGCAGGTTTTCAGGTTGGCGCCAACAGGGAGGCTTAACTGCGCATGCGTCGATGGCGGGTGGGCATGCCCAGGCTGTCCCTAAGCAGGAGCCCAGTCACGCATGTGTGCCACGTGCGCGCACTGTCTGACAAGCTGCGTACACACGCTGTTTGGCAAGCACCGGACACAGGTTGTTTAGTGGCGGGTGTTGTTCCTGCCACGCAGAATAATCCAGGCTTTCTCAATAATAGGTGATCAAGAGGCAATGAGATACCAACATGGCTTTCAGCGAGTCTGGAAACAGGTCAGAATCCTTGTTCACCAAGGGGGCTGGAATCTCTGTTAACTCTCGGAGCAGAGAGGCTTGAGAGATCGTGACAGAAGAAAGACTGCGATCCTGGAAGACTAGGCAGGGCACATGAACCCACCATAGGCTTCTGTCCAGTGATTCTCAACCTCCCTAATGCCGTGACCCTTTAGTACAGTTGTTATGCTGTGGTGACACCTAACCATAAGCTTATTTTCATTGCTACTTCATAACTATAGTTTTGCTACTGTTACGCATCATAATGTAAATATTTGAAATGCATACGTTCTCAGGTGACCCCTGTGAAAGGGGTTAGGGAAAGGGGTTGCAAGCCACTGTTCTGGAAGGTGGAGTCACAGGGGATGCAAGCATGTCCACTTCCCATTCCAATACATGAAATCCTTCAGCATCTACAGGTGAGGGTTAAGGGGCTGAGGATTTCAGTGCTGAAGCCATAAATGTGGCCATAACACCCTGAGCTTTAGCACTGTGGCACAGGGCTTTTCCATCCAGCTGGGACCAGGCACGTTGGCAATTGCCTTGAGGTTTTATGCTTTTGCTGTGAAACACCATTAGGTGTTCATCTGCTGCTGACAACCTCTCTCCTGGGAATGCAAAGTCTTTTCCCTCTCATCAGAGTATTATAGAAAACCCCACTATTTCTGTCTCTGTAGCCAACACTATTAAATAAGAATCATTCTCTCTTGCTGTCTCTCTCTCTGTCTCTCTCTCTCTCTCTCTGAGTCCTTATGATTTGCAAATCCCATCTCATATTATCTTTATAATACTTTCTTATGAGAGGAAGAAATTGGAGCCTGGGGTGGCTCTGCCACTTCTCAAAGCTACTCAAGTAATAAGCAGCAAAACCAGAGCTTTCTTTCCTTAAACTGCACCCTGCTTAAATACTCAACAAGTCCCACCAACCTCCTTGATTTTTTCACTGGGAGATATTTTACCATAAATATTAATAATCAATTAACTCTAATAATTACTGAAAGAGAACTGTTTAACAGGGAGTCAGAAAGCTGGAGGCACATTTTTAATGCCAGTGGCTTGACAGCAGGATGGAACTGAAGTTCTGCATCACAAAGGCAATTCACAGAGAAGCCATAGGGAGGGCCCTGGACTGAGCCAATGGCAACATTTGCTTGTCTGATCCTCACCCAAGATTCTCTCTGGTTAAGTCTGAAAGAGAAGAGCCTGAAGTCTGAAAGAGGAGAGTCCAGGTTTTGCTCAATTTTCTTGGTGGAATGGGATAAAAGCATTCAGCTGGTCTTATGTTGTGTTCCTCCATAGGACCACATCCAAAGTTTGAGAGGAAAACATCACCAGTTCCGGCCTGTTACTTATTTGCCACAAAGATGTGACCCTCAACTATAAAGTGTAGGGATTAGCAAGCATCCAGACACATGGGTCTGAGCGATGCCTCTCACTCAGGAGTCATTGACAAGGTCAGATGCCCAGAGGAGCTGTTGGATTCCTGAGCTTTCATAGCCCAGCTCAAAGATAATCCATGGCCAGAGCCATTACAGCTTGGCCATGACTCCACCCTAAACGTAATGTCTGTCTGTGTTTCCATCCAAGTTCTCCAAGTTCTCATTAGCAAGTCTCCAAACACCAGTCCATGCACCACGACAACTGCCAAGTTCTGTCTGCCTTTCGAATGCTGCTCAGCATCAGCGCTACTTGATATACTGTTTCACACATTCTTCATCGAAGGTTTATGACTTAGATTTCTCTGCAGCGCAAAAGTATGAGCCCTTTGCATTGGGCCACCACTGTCTCCTTTGTACTTTTCTCTCTGCCTGGTACACACAGGTGATTTCTAATGAGTATAGCAGGAAGACAAGAGAGAAAACTGTAGAGAAGGGAGGGAGGAAACATATTCTACCTAGCAGGTGATTTTTCAAAAGCAAACAGATTTGGAACTCAACCTGGCCAGCAGATAGCCAGCTACAGTTGTCTTAAGTCCTTATAAAGGGGTATAATGCTGAAGTCCATCTGGACATCTGTTCTTTCCACCAACTCAAACTCATTCGTATTGATTTCAATGCTTTCTCTCTCTCCTCTTTTTCTTCTGTCTTCCTCCTCGTTCCATCCTTTAAGTACATCTCCGCTGTCAATATCATGCTCCTCATTCCTGCCCATGCCCTTGTAATGTCACCGGGATAATGGGGTCAGAATATCTGCTTCCCTTAGCTCTGCTAAAGATTCAATTAGACGCCATGAATGTGCAGCACCTGCTGATACGGAGCAAGGCATTCCCCCATCACTGCGGGGCCCGCAGTTCATTCTATTCCTGGATATATTTCAGCACCATCCTTACATAATTGTCTGCTCAGAAAAGAATCTGTCAGGTCTTTTTGTGGCACTTGTTTTCTGGACATTTTCCACATATTCACAGGAATTTCCCACACAAGGCTGAGATTTTTCTTTTCATTTTTTTTAAAGGGAGAGGGCAGGGTGATGATGACTTTTTCTCAATAAAACAAGTCTAGGTCATACTGATGATCTCTCCGAAGTAAATTCACCCTCCTCTCCAGTGCTTCAGTCCCTTAGCAGTGCTTCCTCCGTAGGCCTTCCACATCCATGGAAACCAAGATAGACATTTTACGTCACAGCTCATAGTTAAAAAGTCCACCGCTGTAGCCGTCCATCTTCCTTTGCAAGGGACAAGCTGTGTCATTTTAACTGCCTCTTGCTTGGCAATCAACATAGTGCTATAGAAAAGGCCATGTCTCAGTTCCAGAATTCAAGGGTAATTGAGAACCTGGTGCTAGCCTACTATATTTGCTGTGCATCAGGTCACTAACCATCATTCAACTTAGACTTCTCATGTACATAAAGACAACACACTAGTACTTCATAGGTGATCCTGAGGTTCCGATGTGATTCGCTTAGGAATATGCAAAGGAAAAGTATATAGTTAGTCCTGCACACATATTCCTCCCCATTTTCTTTAGGATGCATATGATCACAATGTAGTGATGATGATGATGATGATGATGATGATGATGATATGCGAAACACATACACATGTATGTGTATATGAGATGAACTCCTGAAAACAGAAAGAGCTCCTGAAAGAAGATCAAATAGACTCATGATGTTAAGTCACTTCTTCCAACATGCCATGAGCCCAAGAGTAGCAACTGGTTCAGTGGGCTCTCATCTTATAAATGCAGTGTCTCAACCATAGCCATCAGTCTGCATGTCTCACCAAGAATGGTTCACTGTCTCCTTCTTCAGGTCTAGCAACTCTGGACTCTGGAGTCCTTTAGAATGGATGCTTTTGTCATTAGTCTGAAAGCAGAACCCTTCTGACATGCTTCTTTAGGGGTAGAGCACACCCTCACTCTTCGCATCTACAACCTTTCCTCATTCCCTGCTGGTTTCCAACTTGTTTTGCATCAGAGGAAGCATCTTCTATTTTGACTTGTTGCCTTCAGAGGCAGACAGCCTCTCTGATCTTCATCATGAATTTATCAGTTAGGAGATGATAAAATTAGAAAATATATCTTATAGGCCAATAAGACCTCAGCCTGCACCATTCTGAATACAGACAAGAGTAAATGCATGCATGTAAATGTATGTCTGCTTTGGAAGCAATGCGTGCAAAATATAGTTATCATCTCCTGTTTTGATACAATAATTCAAGCTCTGTAGAACTGGTACATGGATTTGCCAGCATGCACCCTTTAACAATGCTTTGTAGGTCCCTGTCCTTCTGGCCTTTCTCTCAAAATATTGTCTCTTTTTAGGATCCTGAAGCTGTGGTCAGGAGGCCAACATACATCTCCTCTTCTGCCCTGACCTTCTCCTTGTGTTTATGACACTGTCCAGGACAGAATTCTTGCCAGATTCCTCAAACGAGAAGCCCTAGATATCCAAGTTAACTGGGAGCAGACTCTAAATATGAGAATGAACTCGTCTTACTGGTAATGCCATCTGTCATCTTCAGATTCAAGTACTGAATGACCAGGCCTCTGTTTGCTACTCAGTTGCCTGCATTTTCCTGCCAGGGACTCTTCATGACCCTTCTTTAGGAGATCTTCAGAAGACTATCCTGTTTATTTGCCTCTTTTCCAGCAAAGTCCTGGCCTTCACTGCCTGCCTGGGTTCTCTTTGAGGGAAGTCTATTTCTTAGTCTTGGGTCTCCACATTTAGAAACTTCCTGGCTGAAATCAGAAGACTGGCCTTCTCGTGGTATATATTCTCTTCAGGAAAGAAGGCCCAGTGGGCTATGTTTCTGGAATCTTATGATCCTGGAAGAGAGTGAACTAGCAAAGGTACAATTATTTCTAAGAACGGTGAGAAACGGGAGTACCAACAAGGAAGAACAAAGTTTGGCAGAACAAACAAAAGACACAAACGCACAGAAAGGCCAGAGAGCTGCCAGGAAGTGAAGGTAAGAATCCCTAAGATCAAGGCAGAAAGGGATCTCAGTTTAAACATAGATGTATGGGCCTGAGCCATTGTTCTACAGTGGTGAACAGTCCACCCCTTAGAGAAGCCTCTAGACTTGGTACATTCAGAATCAACTAGTGATCCTTGACTTTTTACTTTTTCGTACAGTACGGTGATGCTAGAAATGAACATTCTTATCCTGAAAGCCTGGCCTGACTGCTACTTTGAATCTTTAATGTTATTCAGTTAACAATCTAATTATCACTGGCCTTGCCGCCTCCCCTGTGTATCGCTGTGTACTTTAGTAGGATGGAAGTCTTACCTCAGGATACTTTCTACCACTGTTCCCTGACTGTCTATGTGTCGGAAGACCTGGAGATGGAGCAGATGTAGAGCCCTGAAGTTATATCCCTGAACTTTTAGCTCCAATAATTGTGGAATTTGGTCCGGTCCTTACTCTCTGCAAGTTGGTAGTAATATTCTTGCTTTTGAAGTGGTCATTCTCTGATGACTCCACACACCATACAGAATTTAGTTTCCTTAGTGATTTATATGGTGTGATATGGTGTGTGTGTGTGTGTGTGTGTGTGTGTGTGTGTGTGTGTTTCCCTGACAGCTAACTAATAGATGGAGCCCTTCATTGGACTTCCTCTCTCACTGTAAACTGAATTTACGTTTCTCATCTGCCAAGTTTCCAGTCAGGAGAGGCAAAGCCAGCGTGGGCTTTCTGGTACTTGATATGGCCTTGGATGGACCCAGGCCTGTGCCTGAGCATCAAGTGTCCAGACCCTTTGACACGTAGGCTCTCTCTGAGACAGGGAAGGCTGCCACTCTGATATAAATATCTAAGACACCCTGTGCATGTGATTCCCTTCTCTTTTAATTGGTAGTTTGGATTCCACTGCACAATCAGCCTTTCCTCCCTCAAGTCAATTAGTTCCTGCAAATGTGCTGGGTGCCTCTCAGCTCTATAATTATCACTTAGTGTCAAAAATTGAAAAGTGGATAGAAGAAAACCCGAACTGTATGACTTGGAGGTGAATGTCAGCCTCACAGTAGAAAATTTTCCAAGCTAGAGTCACTGCATTTTTGTTTCTGCTTAGAATTCACTTTAGAGGGACCCTGCGAAACTATAACTTTATAGTCTGATGTTTTAAATGCTAACTTGATCAATCGTGGCTGGGGGACCCATTGACCCTCAGTCGCTACATCTTTAAAATGGGATTATTTTATATTTAAATCATGACTTGGGCATGAGATCAGTACTGACAAAGATCAGTAGCCAATCATACCATTCTGTGAAGGGTAAAATCCTAAATTGAGCAGGAGACATAAGAGAGCATTATTATCTTATTTGATAAGAATGCTTTTCATAAAAGAAAAGGAAGCAGATTTGTCACAAAATGTTACCCAGAAACTGTCAACTTTCAAACTCACTGCCACTTCCAAGAACAAAGCATTCTTGTTTAGGTTCGAATCTGAGTTGGCTTGCCAAGTGAACCAGCTCCCAGAGGATGTGATTAATCTGGCCTGCACATTTGCAAGGTTGTAGACACAGGATGGGATCTGACTCTCCCCTCCACCATGTTGGGCTATATGCCACGTCTAGTATCCTGAAGCTCAGGTGATATTCTACCAGAATATGCATTCTAATAAGGTCCATTCCCTCCCCACTTAAATCTTCACAATAAGGCTAAATGGTCGGCATGAATATGAATAATGCGCACTCATGGCTTCAAAGAAAAGAGCCCAACATTCAGGTCATTCCAGCTAAATCCAATACCCACTCTTCCCACGCCAACATCACCAGTGATGTAGGAACAGGGAATGGGACCTCCTAACACGGTTAGTACCAGGCATTCCTGGGGAGGGCGGACAGTCTGAACGTTCTTCTAGACAAATAGTTCAGTCACAATTAGATGTCACCACTGTACTTAGGATAAAGGACAAATGATCAGAGAAAGACTAATTAGGATGAATTATGATCACTCTCCGACTCTGCGCTTGCTGTTTCAGCTGCCATACATACAGATGACAAAGGCTGAGGAAGTAACCAACCGCCATCTGTCTGAAAATTCAAAGCAGAAAGTGCTTGGAGGGCAAGCCAGTTAATGATTAATTAAAATCTTAAAAGTACAGCTCACTAGTCAATTTCTTAGTACATTCAATCTGAAGGAGGCCATGAAAGAACAACTGGGAAGCCGGTGCCTATCGGTTCAAATAGAACATTCTAGAAAGATAATGAAGAGATGAAATGGTGCAGCAATCTGGGTCAGAGCCCTACAGCCACACCCCCTTTCTACTTCAGCTACTCTAGTCACTTTCCTAGGCTTACTATCTCAGCATCTATCAAACAGGAAAACACAACACAAGTAACAGCACCACTGCCATTCCAGACTTGTCCTGCAGTGTCTCCCACTCCACACTGAGCAGCAGAGTCAGGATCTTTCTTTCCAAAGCTTTCCTTTTAACAGCACCTTCCCCAGTATGTGATGTAATCGCGATGTCCCCCAACCCTCCCCCAATCTGAGAACAGTATAGTCTGTTTTTGTTGCTCTTGTTTTCCTCTTCTGGTAAGATGGCTGTTACTGCTGTCTGCCCAGCCCTAATCTATCAGATCTTTCTCCCAACGCCCATGTTCTAGATCCAAATCTTAGGCCATAAGTTCCTCACTGGTCTCCTTATCTCTTGCTTCCACCTTTTCATTCCATCACTGATGTCTTCTTCGAAGGCATCAGCTCTAAACTTCAAGAGCCAACAGGAATTTCCCTGCTCCAAACACGCATCGACCCCAAACTTTTTATTATAGTGATTGTCAAATTCCTTGCAAATAGCATACACTTTAAAGTGCATACATTGGAGCATAAGTAAAAAAAAGGCACATCCAGGGTAGAAAATGAGAAAGAATCTCTCATGTGTAGCTTGTGCGTCACTCATAATTGCCCTTGGTTTACTTCGGAGAGCTTAGAAATTATTTTAAAGTTCATAATGCATAGTAACACAATCACTTCCCTTTACTTCATCTCCAATTCAGCCTCTAAAGACTGAGGGCCAATGTATTGTTATATGTTCAGCTGTTTACAGTGTTACTCTCTCATATTTAAACGGGCTTCATAAACCATTTCTATATGTCCTTATTCAGATATTTAGCACATACCTAGTAAGTATCACCTGTGCAAAAAGCACCAATTTATGTGTCGCCCAAGTGGTATTAAAGACATTCCTTTTATTCTTTGTCATGTAACCAATGGCTCTGTGCGTAGTGGGTAGATGAATATCAATTGGAAGCATGGGAAATAGGCGACTGTACAAAAGTGGTCAAGTTTAAGCAATTAAACATGGTTCAGTGTATGAAAATTAAATTCCACTACGTTCAATCTGACATCAGTTAATGGGAGCGGCAAGTTCCATGCTGAATGTCTAGAATCAAAGGAAGCAAGTAAGAGAGAGGTGCACATCTGGGCCCCAGAGAAACTTTCCATCTGTAGAGGTGTGTGTGTGTGGGGGGGGGGTAATTAGTGACAGGATCCAGTGTTCCAGGAGCAAACATTCAAGTGTAATTCAGAAACAGTTCAGGGTCACATCAAATCAGTGCAGTAATGATTCGGAAGACCATAAGACAAATGACAAAAGAGACAATTTAAACATTCTGGACTAATGGCAATTACTCTGGAGACAATCATGGAGAAAGACAGAGTACTCCTCTTGGAGACAAAGTTGGTCCATCTCACACTGCAGTGAGACTGTGTAACTCCAGTACATTTATCACAACAGTGGCAGAGTCCTGAAAACAGGCCCATGGCCATACAATCGCTCTGTTGTCCTGAAACTTCTGGCTAAGCCTGAGATCCTTTATGAACTCAACTGACATTTTCTCATACCATGGTCCTGTAGTACATTCGTTCAAGATGAGAAGCCAGAAAGCACAGAGAGGCTCTTTGTAATGTTTAGTCCAAGCTTTCCTTGAGCAGAAGGGAAAAGATAATTTATGAAAGACAGAGATCAAAACGCACTGAATGAGACAGCACTACTGAAGCCAAGGGAAGAAACGAGAGATGTAATATATCACATAATTAGTAGCTAGCTTGCTTTTGTTACTTGCTGTCTATGTGTGACGCTTTGTGCAGCTAACTTCACAAGCGTGATTTATGCCGCTATTACGGCTTTTAAAAGATAGGTGTTCTTCTTCTTATTTTGCAGAAAATAAGTCACAGGACACTAAGTGATTTGCCTCAAGCCATTCAAAGTATATGTTGAAGTGATATGACCCTAGTCATCAAAGCTTTAGCTATGGGCTTCTTCACTGTTCTACTGCGTACCTGGCACTGTGGTATAGTGGGGCAAAGTCAGCGTCCAAAACACAGGACACTATCAACGCTGCTTCACCACGAGGAGAGTGGCCATGAGGGATGGAGACAATGGGCATAGTTGCAGAGAAAGAAAAGTTAAGCAGCAAAGAGGGGTAAGACCCTTGCCTCATTCTAGGTAGAAAGAAGCAGGAAGCCAGCGCCACACTTGCTGTGATTTGGATCTGTGCTTTGTTCCCCCAAAGTGCATGTGCTAGCTTTGTCTTCAAAATAGTAGGTTTGAGGTGATGGAAAATTGGTAAGGCAGGGACTAGTGGGTGGTAATTATGTAACTGGAAATCACCCCTGGATAAGATTAATATAGTTCTCACAGGACCAGACCATTTTTTATTTTAAAAGGTTGTTAAAGAATAGGTCTGGAACCCCAATTGGTCTTTTGCTTATATTTTATCTCATCATTTCAGCTTTCTTTCTCATGTGCCTCTGCCATATGATGTCATCTCTGTGATGGCCTCAGTAATAATGATCAGATGCTGGTCCCATGGTTTTACACCTTCAGAACTCCCAGCTAAATAATTCTCTTTTATTTACAAGTTACTCAGCCTCAATGATTTCATCATAGAGATACAAAATGGCCTGAGGCATTCCATTCAGCAAAATAAGTAGAATAATGACTTTGACATCTTTCATTAAATACCATCTACCATCTTCGAAATTACTACTAGCACTTTTCATCCACTAGAATCCACAGACCACAGGCATGCAAGAAAGGGGTAGCGATGTCACACTACCATGCTGCCAATGGTAAAGATGATGGTAGGTGTGGTCAAGCTACTACGCAATTAGTGGAGAGCCATCGCAAAGGAAAAAGAAAGGATTAGTATGTGTTGGTGGTCCCAATGACACAAAGGCTTAGCTCAGGAAGGCAAGGCAAGGCATGGACAGTGTGGTGGTAGCCCTTGACATGGTTGTAACGAATAATGGCCAGACAGACTGTGGGTCTTTTCAATTCATAACACACCAAGAAGAACTGGACCAAGTATGCAAAATTCAGTGTCCTCCTGCTCTCTGAGTAGAAGTGGCAAATCTGAAAATTCTGGGAATACACATCTGTAGGTTCTTATTTCTAGCCACAGGCTGCTGAGCATTGAGGAACGGTAGCATGAATGTGAACAGATTGTATGGAGGACTTTATGTCAGCAAGCTAAGTCTTTGATTACACATGAGGAAAAAAAAACCTTAAAAAAAAGTGTCATTTTTATTTTACAAAATTGACATTAAAAGAGATTGAGTATATGTTTCAGAAGATAGAAATAACACAGCAAGGACTCAGACCCATGACTAGCACACTTCAATGTATTGCCAGTCCATTTGATTTTGTTTCCTTCCTGAGGAAAAGAGGGGACTGGACCCTGTTGACTTTTGGTTTGATACCTTGAACTTCTCTGACTTCATTCTTGGTACCGCAAGCATCTTTCAATCAGAGAACTTTCTCAGTGTTTGTTGGGGGGATGGGCAGTGAACTTCAGTTGCATGGATTAAACAATACATTTCCTCTGGTGGGGGCATGGTAAATGCACCAGGGATGTGTTCTTTATATCCCAGCACGTTGAAAAACACTAACACACTGGCTGCTAGTGAAGGTTTGAATGAGAATGGCCCCCATAGGCTCATAGGTCCCCAGTTGGTAGAACTGTTTGGGAAAGAGTAGGAGATATGGTCTTATTAGAGGAGGTATATTACTGGGGAACAGCTTTGAAGTTTCAGCACCATAACCAGGATGCATTCTCTGTTTCCTGATTGCGGTTTGAGATGTGATCTCTCAACTGTTCCTGGCACTATTCACTCTGCATCATAACCCTAAGCTTCTAAAACCATAAAGTCAAATGAACTCTATCTTCAATATGGTGCTTTGGTCATGGTGTTTTAACAAAGCAGTAGAAAATTAACTAATATACTGCTCAAAAGACTTTATCAGTAAAAATGTAGGCGATATAATTGTATTACATAGGCTGAGAGTGCATGGGTGGAAATACTCCCCAGAATGTACTTTTTCCTCACTTATTCCTGTGTCCAGAGTGCTTATATACCACAGCTTACAAGCTTTCTATGTACAAGTAGACAAGCAGGAAAGCATGGATATCCATTGCTGGTTAAGTTGGGAACCATGTAATAGACCAAAGTATCCACTGGAAAATATCACTTGGCAGTGCCTCTGGAAGATTTTGAAGGCATACAGTAGATTCGCCTGAACTCTCAAAGGTGAATATACTGGCAATAGCCCTTGCTTCCAGGCCCTCCCCATGCCATATTTTTTTTTTATGGTTCTTCTGTTCCTTTCCCTTAAAACCCTATTACATATTCTTTGCAACTTCTCTTTAAGTATATAACATTTGTATCCATCACAATGGACCATGAAATTCCCTTAGTTCTACACTGAGGAAACAGGTTAAGCTGTGGAAGATCTTCTTAAATCTTTTCCAAAGATCCCACTCCAAAGACCTATCCCTTTTCCAAAGGACATGGCTGTGCATGTGCCATTGCAGACCCTCAGTGTCCTGAAGGCCGAAGGGTGGTGCTTTCCCAGGCTTTTCCTTCTATTCTTGCCTGTGAGGGATTTTAGGGTACGGAACAGAAATGATGCCTTTGCAAATGTGCAGGGTACTATGGTGGTTCACCCTAGAATTTGGTTTGAGGATTTGCACAATTCTTATTATGTTCCTACCTGTGTTCAGGATTGGGAGACACAGCAATGGGAATGCTGTCTAGCCAAAATATTAGAGGCTTAACAAATGAGATTAATAAGGGAACTCATTAGGTGAACAAAAATAATCACAGTTTGGTGTGATTCGGCTTAACATATGCACTGACGTTATTGACTAGGTGTGACTACTTCATTCATGGGTAACTTCAAAGATACTTTAATACTGTATACAACCTTTACAACGTGATACTTTTCTAGGCACCCAGGAAAATCACAGAATTCTATGGCCAACCCATTGCAGATCCCTGTCTTGCTCAGACTCATAAAGGCCAGAAATGGAACAGACCATTTGTCAGCTCTGGGGCTTAGCATGCACATGAGGTTTATATCTGGGGGATTTATTGTACTTTATTTTTTTTATAGTAAATGTCAAACTTTCTTTTATGCTAAGGAGAAGATTTTAGAAAAGAAAATCAAAATTGCATTCTCTGGAAGTAAGTGGCTGCTGATTATAAGAACAAACACAAATACAATAAAAACAACTCCAGGTTCTTTTTGCTGTTCATTGTTGGGTGTTGTTGTTTATCGAGGCCACTTTTCAGGAAATAAAGAAAACAAAACAACAACCTCATTTGTCAAGGATTTAAATTTCTGTGCCTCACTCATTTTCAGAAGGACCTGGGGAAAAGCTACTCCATTACTTAAAGTGGCTGGGTCTCTATTCCCTCCCCTATAAATGAAAATGGCATTATGTACTTCTCAGGGATGTTGTGAAATTAAATCCAGGATGTACTGCAATATTTCCCCAGGTTAAGATTTGCCTTGACATTTTGCTTAGTGTTGTTGAATGCATACAGATTTATTTTGCACTTTTGTAGCCAAATATACAATTAACCTGCGAGTTCCTTTCATTTCGTCTTGTTTGTTTGTTTGCTTGCTTGTTTAGGACGGCATTTTTCTTCCCTGAGACCAGAGATACTGCCAGGTTTCCTTTTATACATTTGCAGGCTTAATCCATTGAGTAATTGTGTTTGCTCAGGACTGAGAAGAAAGAAATTGTTACATATTTTTTTTTATCTGATGGTTGAGATACACATCAAATTCATGCATTTGTGTCTTATTGTTGGGAAACACTGCTATAATTATTACGGTTATATTTTATACTTCAAGCTTTGCATTTTGTCTTCTAGATCTATCTTAACAATTTGAATATCCTTTTCATCTTTTCATTTTTTTTTTTAGCATTAGCCTTGCATATATTCTCCATTCTTTGTTTCCAGAATATTTCTGTTTGTCCTGTACTATTCTTTCTCATGATAAATTTTAAAAAGAAATCTCCAAAATAAATTACAAATTCCAGTAAGGTTAAACTATTAGCAACAGATGACACAGTTGAAGTACATCTCAAATACTTATGAACTTATGAACTATCTACTTAATGGGACTTCCTTGACTTCACTAACACTTGGTGTTCAAGTCTGGATGATCTAAGGGCCTTCAGCTGTCAGGGGTCCATTAGCTCTGTGGGTACATGCATACCTAATCACTTGGAAAGGAATACCTGCTATCACATAGCAGTTGACCAAACACAGACACAAATATTAATATATAGTGCTGTGATTTATTGAGCTATTACCATGGGCCAGGCCCAGTCCTGAAGCTGGGCAAGTCACTGGTGGTAATGGTGGTGGGGACAATGAGAATGAACCTTGTGCTCTGACCGGTCTGAGTTTTAATACTACTTGTGTTGCTATACTATCTACAAGAGAGCCCTTAGGACTCTCTTGTTATTGAGAGTATTGAGTATTTCTGTGAAAAGGGAGAAAGGGAAATGACAACACTTGGCAAGATTCCCTCCGTGCACTTCCCCTGCAGCTCACATTTTAGAAGCATCAATGGGAACTCTCACAGAATCCACTGGAGTTTTCAAGAAAAAAAAGGCTTGTCCATTAAATAACGGAGATTCGTGCAACAGTGAAATGGAAAGCCAAGGTCAAACTGGATTATTCTGATCTCAACGTTCGTACTGTGATCTAGTGCATGACATACCTCACATGTGTCCCCACAGACTGTAGCCCAGGGGAACTCACTCTTGCACTGATTCTGTTGCTGCAAAATAGTCATCATTACTGAGATGTTCTGTGTGACGCTTAGTTCAGATGTCTTTGCTCGTTTTTAAATTCATTTTTAGAGTTATATTTATTATCCACACCCCACCTGTGTGTATGTGACACCGCAACTCACATTTGGGTGTCATGGAAACTACCTCGTAGAGTTGGTTCTCTCCTTACAAGGGTTTTGGGAACCTAAGCTATCTCATAGCCTGATTATATTTTGCTAATGTCTTCAACACCTTTAGCATAAGAAATTTTGTTATAATCTAACCAAGCATGTGCAAGATGCAAGATGATCATGTTCCTCCCTCTAAAACCCTTTCTTTCCCCTATTTTCCTCATTCACTTCAGGTTCTCAAAGTCTCTTTTATTTCGTGTTCTCTGTATGCCTACCATATTACACATCTGAGAGAAAATGTGCAGCATGGTTTTTGTGGAACTGCCTGCCTCATCTCACTTAAAAATGTTAAGCTGGAGTTGATGCAGTGGTTACAGAAGATACCCCTATGGCAGTAGCCAAGCTTGATTCGTAGCTACAGTGCTAGCTCACACTTGAGCCGCCTATCTGTAGATTTGACTCTGTGAGCTCTGCTGGCATATCTGAGACAGACATAAAAGCTCTAAAGGGCAAGCACGAAAAGAAAGACATTTTGCTTATCTTATGACCCACCACCTGAGCACTGCCCTAGTTCAGCGTCCAGTGCTCTAATAGCATTAATTATTATAAAAGATAAATTATGCTCAATCAGTGTAGTATATTGCAGCTCACAGGGTGTTTCTACCCTCTGCATTCTATTTCATACCAGCACTATAATCTGTGAGGCAATTGGGTTTACTCCACTTTAAGTATAAGAAAACTTCGGCCCAGGAAACTGTGGTACATATGGCTATCTGCAAGATGGATAGTGCTTTTATTTTTAGGTCTGTAGATCTGAAAACCCTAGTAGCACACACCTGCTACCCAGCACTTGGGAGGCTTGCGGTGGAAAGAATGTAAGGTCAATTCCATTTGAAACTACATAGACCTTGTCACAAAACAACAAAGGAGAAGTAAAATAGCACAGAATTGTCGATCATTTAATTTGAGTTCGTAGTAAGGGAATACATTCTTCAGAAGCTGTTGTATCTAAGTGAAGGTAATGTCACCAACTTGTGGCCAGCGGGATATGGGCAGAAGCGACAGGCATCTTCTCTACATCTGGTTCTTAAAATCACTACCTTTTCTTCTCCCCATTCATCCAGGGGATGTTGGTGCTCAGCAAGATATAAAAGGTACTTGATGAGTGTGCTCGAGTACAGGAAGCAACATGTTACTATGTACCTATTTTATATTCCATAAGAGAGGTCTCTTTGCCCAACTGAAGCAGTCACATTCATCCATAAGAGGACAGCCCATCACAAACTCTTTTTGACGGAGCATGACTGAAATTGTGTTATCTCAGCTTCACAATGGATGGGCAATAGTGTTGCTTGAATTTCTGTCTTCAAGGTGAATAAAGAAGATTTCACGTGGCTATTATACCGTAGCAAAAACAAACAAACAAACAAAAAACAGATTTCAACTCGTAAAGCAAAGTACAAGCAGCATATAATGGAAACCATAAGAGATTCATTTAACTGAGGAAAATAAAATAAATTGTTTTAAAGATCACAAGCCCAGTCTTCTGGGTATTAGCTGAGAAGCCATGAGCTCTGCAAATGAGGCTGTGGTATTCTCTGCACAAGCTCAGCTGATTCAGCAGATGGGGTGAATATATAATCTGTCATGTTCAGATGGACAGCCTGACTTCATAGTCATAAACAGAATTATGCCTAACAGCCCAAGGCTAACACTACAAACAATGAAACACACCATCACAAGTCTACAGAACAAGACTGAGAATACTAATAATTACTTCCAATGTGGCCAGCCATAAATAGGATCATTAGACATCGGCAAGGTGAACAACTCCAGTTCTGGAAGACATCTTAGATCTTGGGGGCAGATGAAGCATAACAAACCAGGCTGGATACCAATAAAAATCAGGGATTTTCACAGATATAACTTTCTTTACAACAGCTATCAAATCTTGGAGTGCTTCAAATTTTGCATAAACATATATTCATATATATTATTTATGGATGGAATTCTTCAGTAACTCAGGGAAGTCCTAGGATGCCATTGTATTGAGGAGTGATGTTTAACTCAAACAATCGTTGTTTCTGATCAGATTTTAAATGTTTGATGTTGACATTGCTGAGGCACAAAATATCTCAGACCCCCAGATGAGTAATCATGAATGCAGTATCATGAAAGTGAATAGGAGGCCACGGCACACAGAGTAAAGCTGATGTATGTTACCTGTTAGGATTTTCCAGCAGCTATTATTGATTTTATTTACATTTGCTGCCGTTCCTTGGAGAAGCTAAACAAACTACTTGTTGAGATAAACGCAAGGCTGAGGGCTTCATTTTGTGAAATGAGAAACAAACACCCTGGCTCCCTAAGCCATCACTCTTGGGTTTCACTAACGTGTTTGCATTTATCGGGTAAATTTTCTAATGCTAATATTTGCCTACATGAATCCACCCTACTTCTCACATTCACAGGTGATTCTTCATTTCTTTAAATATTTGACAGCCAAATAAATTGTGCTCGAGCCCTCCTAGGACCAAATGTGTGCTAACTTAACTGAGAGATGTAATAGAGTCATTGGGAATGCAGTCTCCAAAGCAAAACCGTGTGAATTCAAAGCTAGGCTCCAGTGAAAGATGCAATTTGAACCATCCAGGCAGATTTTTTCTTCTCTCGAGATCTCCATTTCCCATCTGGGTTACAGGATACTGATTTTTCCATGAGGGCATCTTCATTTAGACATATTACCTGAGACATATTACCCCAAAGTGCTACAAGACATGGACCCTTAAGAGAACACAGAACCAGTAGGGGACATCATTTGCTCTAAGTGGATGATGTTGTTATGAAAACATGCCATTGGTAAGAACTTAGGGAAACAGAGAAGATGAGAGGCAGATTTTCTTACTAGGGACCAGAGCACATGGCGAGAGTTTATCAGGTTGTCATTACACTGTGATTTCTGGTTTCAGTAAGATTGACCAAAAGAAACATCAGTGTAGAACTTGATAAATGATTTTTACATTGACTATATCAAACCCACACTAATTACACGATCAGTAATGCAGTATGTGTGTGTGTGTGTGTGTGTGCATGTGTGTGTTTTAAACTACACAAAAGCAAAGTATGAGAAAAATTTCACTGGTATCTGTACTGGTTCTGAGGAGTTACGACTAGGCTTGCTTATTTGTTGTTGCTGCTGTTGTGTTTTACTGGAGGAACTCCAAGGACTTGTAGCTAATACATTTTAAATTTACCAGCAAGATACTGTTCAGAATTTTAAAAACTTACTTGCCTACACATCCCCTTCTCATCTGTGCTACTTCTTGTAGATGTGTTTCACTAAAAATGTTAAATAGAAATCACATTTAAAAGATACATTTGCCAAGTACGTGCCTGGAATCCTGCACTTGGGAGGAAGAGGCAGAAGAATCACAAGTTCACATTCAGCCTGTGCTACAGAACAAAACTATCTCAGAACTAAATGACTGTGGGAAGATGGGTAGGAAATGAGATCCAAGGACTAGAATCAGTCCTTGGCTGGTGTGACTCAGTTTGAGCAGGTCCTGCTTTGATGGGAACATGCTCTTTGCAAATGGGTCATGTGGGCCAATGAAATTCATCTTAGCAGGAAGCCTTCGCAGATGACCTCATAATAGTATTCCAGTATTCATTCTTTGTTATCCACTGACATTATCATTACCCTTTCTTCATCAGCATCCAGAGCAATCTAGGGACCTGCAAAGAGGAAATTGGCTTTGTGGTGGAAAAAAGTTTGTTTGTTTGTTTGTTTATTCAACCTCATTCATTCATACAGCCTCTAGTAAAAAAAGACTTGCTAGATTTCAGACCCTGTGCTAGTGTAGAGGTTCAAGCACAATGAAAACATGGACTTTGGTTCAGATCTTGCTGCTGTTAGTTGACTACTTCCTTACCAGCAAATGTCTCATTGGCAAGCACTGCTTGACTGTAGAACCTGGTTCAACTTGCCTTTCTTCTCAGAAAGAGAACAGTATCTACTCTTCTCTTTTCACATATAACAGTATCTACTTCCTTGTCTCAGTTTATATCACCTGAAAACTTAACTTCAAAGCCCCGCCCCCCCCCGGTCCTGGCAGATCCATCTATTACATAGCTCAATGTCCAAAGAAAGTGTTCCTTCCCAGGCAACAGAACGAAATGCTGAAGGCTGCACTGTGTTGGTAATTTTCATGCTATCCTCACTACTGATTCAGTGGGAAGAGGTAATTATACGCTGAATGACAGAATGTGGGCTGCATTACTCTCTAGAAATTCCACAGTGAAAACTTGACAGTTAGCTTTCAGAGAAGTCACTGGTGTTTAATCAAGCCCTTGGTTGCCTTGAAGTTATGAACAGGATACATACATATGCACATATATACATACATGCATGCATATATGAGTCAAATGACTGTGCATAAAACCATTTAAAAGTGGCATCTCTATTAAATATTCTGTTTCTCATTATCACCGACATAATACAGTGCAACTACTACTTACATCACATTTACATTAGGTGTGGCATGATGTGCAATGCAAATATCTTCTATAGTAGGCAAGAGCATATACATAGGTCATCTGTATATCTTCTATCAGAGATTTGAGCTCCATAGTATTTTGTAGCCCTGGGGCTCTAGAGTAAATTTCTATGGATACCAAGGAACATCTTTAAATACGTATATATGTATTTATATATGCACCTATACATCTATACCCATATATGAAATATTGTTGAATTATACATAACCACAAAATGTTTGCATGGACATGTTTATAAATAGAGAAATCATCAAATAAGTAACTAAACACGGAAGAGGCAGAACAAAACATTTTGCTAGACCTAATTTTGTATCTTATAACATCACACTCTAAACTTCAAATATATAGGATTTACTAAAAATAAAAAGGAATGGATTTCACTAACAGAACACAGAAGGAACTCACACTCCCGCTGGAGCTGGAAACCCTTCTAGCACAGGCTAGCCGAGGAAAGGAAGAGGTGTATGTGGGGAAGAAGTAAGATTTGAGTTTCACGAACATGAATTCAAAATCCTTGCAGGCTCATTTTCTTTAAAAACCAAACTTATATGCTTGAAAGCAGGTCAGCCTGTGTAAGAGCTGAGCCCCTCAGAGGCAGCTTGTTCTGACTGCTCACCTCAAACTTAGTTGCTGATTTATAAATAACAGCACAGATTTATGAGGGAAACAGGAAGACAATTCTTATAGATAAATCTGCTATATGCCTTATAGTTGAGCCAGTGAGGCTCTCTTTCTCTCCCCACTGTTTTTTTTTTCCTGAGTGAAATCTTATCTTTCAAGGGAGGGACTACTGACAACAGATGCTTAGAAAATGTCAGTATTAGTTACTTTCCTGTTGCTGTGAGAAAACACCATGATGAAGGCAACTTTAAAGAAGGAATAGTTTAGTTGGACGTACAGAACCAGAGGGGCAGGAAATAATAGCTGGGAATAAGACAGCAAGCTACATTCATGGCAGCTAGAGCAGGGAGTCATGAGATTATATCTCAATCCTAAACACAAAGCAAAAAAGCAAAAACAAAACAAAAGAACAAAACAAAACACACACAAAAAAAAACCCCCACAAACTCCAAGTAGACCAGA
Source organism: Cricetomys ansorgei (assembly GCA_026225945.1). Taxonomy (NCBI): domain Eukaryota; kingdom Metazoa; phylum Chordata; class Mammalia; order Rodentia; family Nesomyidae; genus Cricetomys; species Cricetomys ansorgei. The sequence goes on along the minus strand of JAMJFZ010001203.1, from coordinate 13,907,964 downwards.
ATTTTTACTCTCAAAGCCTATGACCAGTGACATACTTCCTCCAGCAAAGCTGTACGACTTCAAGCTCCAAACAGTACCACCAACTGGGAGTAAATTGTTCTAACACTAGAAAAGATGGGGAACATTTGTCATTCAAATACCATCCATTTTTTAGGACAGTCTCCAAGGTAGCACAATGTACATTTCACTGGGCAAATTTCAAAACTATTTCCAACAAAAGATTGTGATTATAAAGGAGGTGAAAGGTAAATCCCCCAAACTCTGCCTGGGATCTTTGTGAAGTTTTACATATGTTGGTAGTACAGATTTCTCAGTGAAATTTATTTGGATACCAAGCCACTTATGAATGCTTTCTTTTGTTAGGGGCTGAAAGGATTGTTCTCAAAAGCATACATCATTGTTTCCTGAAATTAGCTCTGATTTGTGAGCAATTAGTACTTAAAATGCACAACAAAACAGTATCTATTAAAAAATCCATGAAGGGTGATATGTAGCAGGTTTCGAACGTTTGTTAGGTGACACGAAGAGCAGTCATTTGTATTGTGCATTAAAACAAAAAAAGGTTTTAGAGACTTTCCATAACCATTCAACAATTCTCCACCCACCACAGTCCCACCTGTGGAGTAATCTTTTACTCTTCTTAAATAGCGTTGCTGAAAACCTTCCAAGTTTTTGTGATTTTCATCCTTGCAAAACAAGAGCCCAAATCAATTTTATTTTTAAATCACATAGAATACAAAGATGAGTCATACAGTTATGTGACCTGCATCACATCTATCATCGAATAATGAGAAGAAAAATAAATACATATCAAACTTTCAGGCATACTGATTTAGTATAGCAGCACTGAAAGTTCAAGCTATACTTTTAGGATCCATCTCTGCATCCATTAACTCATCCTCATTCATTCTACTGATGATTATTAGACACCTACTTTGGTCCAACACTGTGCTAGTTTAAAAACCCATGGGTTCTGCCCTCTGGGAAGAAATAGCATCATTCTGTCAGTGAGAAAGATGCCTTGGTAGATAATTGGAGTTCAGTTGAGTAAATGTTAAAGTAGAATTATTAATAAAGAGCATTGGAGTACAGGGAAGGAAGTGGCTATCAGCCTGGGATGCAGAGGACATTTTCTCAGAGGTACTGACATTAAACTAGGCCATGAACAAATGAGAAGGATGCAGCCAGGGGAAAAGAGTGACCTCACACTGTGAATGCAGAAGCAGCATTACAATTGAGTGCACAGTATTAGGAACCTTGATAATTAGAGCAAGGATATTAATTCCAGTTTAATTGGAATTGCCTAAAGATGTATTGAGGTGGTTCAGGCCAGATACTGAAGTAACTTAGATATAAATCTAATAATGAATCTGTTCTGCACGCAGTAGAAATATTTGCCCAGGGTAGTAAGACTTCTTACTCAGCCCATGTTGGAGGACATATGGAGAACAAATGAATCAGTGAAACATATTACAGAAGGTAAAAGGTGAAGTTGTTATGGAGAGTTCAGCTTAAAAGCTGTAGCTCCAGCAGCTGGCTCTGCCAGTTACCCCAATTTGCCAATTGAAAAAAAAAAAAAAGCAATGTTAAAAAGAAAAACAGAGAGGGTGTGTGTTCACTATGGCTCTGTTGGGAAGAAGAACAAATAGAGAGATACAGTGGCCCTCAAGTCCATCTTCAGTGTGTTCCATGAGCTACCATTTGAAAGGAGGAAACAAGTTTGTATAGTTAAATTACCATGGTCTAGCTGTGGCCCTGACCACCAATGAATCATCATAATCTCATCTCTAGTCTATCCTGCATGGTTGTCCTATAAATGGTCAACTTGTTAATCTGAAACAGAATGTCCTTTTTCTGTATCATTAGATGAGTCCAGCTTTGAACCTAGCATGCTTTCATTGAGCCAAACCCAGAACAAACTTTTGTTCACCCACTGAAAACAAAAACTTAAGTGTGATAAAATAACCATAGATATTTTTTATGAGGAATGCAGAACTTAAACACCCTGATCTCCTACTACTTCTTCCAATCATTTAAGTCCTTAAGATGCTTATGCTGGCCAGCACTGGGCAACACTCATGTATATATCTAGAAGGCAGGCCTGTAATTGGAGAGCCATCTGTCAAGGCAGTTCAAATGATGGGAATCAATTTTGTAATTCTGGGACTATGGATAATGTGACAGAAAGCACCCAGGGACAACTTTGAAAAAAAGCACTGTAGAAAACCTACATACTTTGTTCATAAATATTTGCCCAGCCCACACAGCACTTATAATTGCATCTTATAAGATCAAGATCATCACTGTTGCAAATACACTTTTGTTGATTTTCCATTAAGCAATTTTTACAAAGAATCTGAAAATAAGACCAGTCAAGGATATGACCTGGGCCCTTTTATTTCTCTCTCTTTTCTCTTAAATTTCAAAAGGAAACAGACTGAAATATTTGAAAATATGGGTGATATTCCAATTGTTTTCATGTATTTGGAACAAAATATTTCCAACAAAAGCTTTTCTTTTGATGTGATGGGCATACTTTATGATACTTGCAGATATCTTTCCTTCAGTCTAAGTAAGTTTTCCAGTACTTGCATATACCGTGCTTTCCCATGAGTCCTGTCCAGTCCACCTTGACCAGGAGTCTCCCTCTTGAGACCACTGCATTTAAAAAAAATTAAATATCCAGTCCTGGTTTTAAAATTGCATCTCATGATATCAAGCTGAAAATTGCTTCTATCATTGTCTGACTGACTTATTAGCAAACTTCTTTTATTCATAGATTCACAGATGCCAAGAATACCTGTTCCCTGCATATTTTCTGGGAAATCCTTAACTTGTACATTAGTGGCTTATGACCTCTATTCAAATGTCTCATGTATATGTAAGTGTGTGTGTGTGTGTGTGTGTGTGTGTGTGTGTGTATATATATATATATATATATATATATATTCCAAATATATATTCCATATAAAATTCCATATTTATATACAGAATTCACACTATATTGTCATAGACTTTTATAGGATTTATTCCTCTCTTTTAAAAGTTAGTATCAATTTATCTCCTTGAAATTACCTAATTTTTTTGTAGCTCTCATTTCATTGTCTATAGAAAAATAGCCAATGTCCCAATAAAAGTATCACTTTTGAGAGTCTACAGAATTGCTCCAGGATTTAAGCCTAGCTAAGGAAGATTGATTGCTAACCTGTTGTGCCTTAGGAAATTCACTTTTTTTTTTAAAGTAAAGAGAGATCTGTTTCCCATTTATGTGACCTGTAGTCTCATTCCTTCCTGGAAAGAAATCCAGACTGTGTGCACGTTTTCAAATGTAAAGCAGAGCCAGCAATCCCATCAGCTGCAGCGCACCAAAGACATGCCACTTTAATCGCTATTGAAACTTAAAGTATGTTTGTCACACAGGAGTATTAATTAGAATGAGGCAACACAGAAAGGGAATGCACTTCCTGTAGGCTAATCTGCAGTGTGCTAAGTGTAAAGTTTATGAGTGTGTATGCATGAATTGCAACCATTTGCCCATGGCTTACTCCTTGGGAGCAGTCACCTGGATAGGTGAGCCAACTGTATCAGTTCAAAGCTAACTGACACTCGGGAAAATAGTGCCACCACTATAACCAAACCGATTTTCAATCCAGAAGACAGAGAAGGATACTAGCTATATAAAATTGCTTCCAGAAGCCCAATTATAGTAAGATTATCTTTGACTCTAAATCCTCTGAGACACAAACTCTATATGAAAAATAACTAAAACAAAATATAAAATGAAACTAATGTTGTAAGGAAACTATAATTAATGAATCAATGAAGCAAACTTCCAAAATATATCATAAAAGCAGAAGATCCTATTTGAAGAAGTCAACAGAACAGGAGAACGCTTACAAAGGTAGATAGTTGAGAAAAGTTAAACAAGCAAAACAGTATTAGTCATGAGAAATGAGATTTAACTAAGCATACAGAATAATATTTATAAACACTAAATATTTTCCATGCATTTATTTCTGGGTGGTACACGACACTTTGCACACATTTGTGAAGATCACAGAACAATGACTGGGAACTGGTTCTCTCCTGCCGCCATGGGAGTCCTAGGGCCAGACTGTCAGGCAGGTCAGCAAGCTCCATACTTACTGATCAGCCTTGCCTGACCAGGAATCCTATTTAAAATGAGTGAATTAAACGCTTTAGTGATCAAGGCAAATTTGGGAGAGATAAGCTGCAATTTTAACATAATCCGAGTCCCAGATGGGTGTCCAGCCATTAACTGCTAACCTTAAAACAGAAAATCAAACAATAGTGTAAATAATATTAAACTTTTGAATGAATGATATGAGATGATCTGAGGTGCTTTATGGAACATAAGATCAAAACAACCAAAAACAACAATAAAATCTGTTAGATAAATCTAACACATAATATAGAAAACAACAGCAGCAGCAGATGTCAATCACTTAGCTATGTGGACACAAAATTCAATGTAGAGCCTTAGCAATGCAGGGAAATATGAGAATAAATTCTATAAAACCTGGTGACATAATAAGACAAATTCAGTGTGAGCCACCAATAAAATGGGCGTTGATATAATTGTTGCTTGACTGGAGAAATTATATAAAACTCAAGAACTTTATTCTCAATTATTATTCTAAAATGTTCTAAGACTTTTAATTCAACTGGATAAGTAAATTAGATAATGTGTATCCCTAACCCATGAAAACGTAATAACATGTACAAAAATAAATTGTATTAACATGTGGTTACATGCTATATAAACATATAATTAGACACTTAGAATAACCTGGATATTACAAATCATTTGGAAACCCTAAGAGTGTTTGATAACGTACAAGCACTAGATATGTGAGAAATTTTTATTTGTACTAGTAATCCAGCCTTCAAAAACATAAGGTATAAAAAAATCCAATAAAGTGCTGAAAGGCATAATTTTTCTTTTTCAGTGCCGGGGACGAAGCCTTATACACGTTAAGCAATTGCTCAGCCTGTGACTTATACAGCCCCAGGTCCATGAGCCATAATTAAAAATCAACAAAATACGGTGAGGATCATATATAAACACAGGAAAAGAAATATTTCATGACATAACATTATTATGTATTAGTTATTTTTCCCAAATTAGTATTTCACTGTAATGCAATTTCAAACAAAATCTTGCTGAAACATGTAACAAATTATGTGAACCGATTCCATGATACGGCCGAACACATATTTGACAGCAAGCAACACATATTTGAGAATGAAGACAGACAAGCGATACCCATTTTTTGATACTCAGACAGATACGCTTTACATATTTTATAAATAAACAAAATATATATTAAAGCTTATTATAAAATTAGAAAGACACTAGCTCAACCCAGTGTGAATCAGTATTTGCATTGAATGAATGGTGTTGGTAAAATTAGCTACATAGCCAAAAATTTAAAAAGCTGAACCCTTTGCAATATGCAAGAGAAGAAAACTAAATAAATTAAAAAAAAAAACCAACAAAAAATGCTTGGCTATTAAAAAGAAAAGCTGTACTTTTACCACAAATGTGCAGGAAGGTGCATTCTAATCCAATGCCATTAGATAATCTTACTTTAATATAATGTTATCAAAGCTGTGAGAAATTAAGATACGTTAATGTAACTCATGGTATATGAGAAACCACCAAGAAAGACAGTAGTGACTGACGATACAATGTTTTCAGCATTTCCACAAATTTGTTGAAAGCTAAGTAACTACTTGATCATGAATGATTGTGGATCACACATGGATAAGGAAGAGGAAGGCTGACTCAGAGACATGCTGCCAATCAGCAGAGTGGAAAGGAGCCTCTTACATTTGGAAACAATGTGTTTGTTTCAAGATAACCACAAATTATCAGTATTGCATTTGAGTAAATGACTACAAGGAGACAAATCAAGAGCTTTTTGGTGTGTGAACTGATAGATATGTTTGTTTCACTACTTGATGGTATGTGTTTGTCCCACAACTAGGGTTGACTGCACTGAGTGGCCTGTCAGTTTCCGGAGTTAAAAGCTGCAGAATATACTTCTCCCTGCTGTGTGATTTTTGTCATCTGAATCTAGATATCCAATCTCAAGTGAGGTGACAGTCTCATCCTCTGGAACTGTGAGAGGATGAAAATGAGTTTGACCTGCAGATGAATGCATGTGAATTCCTTTCCATTCATGGAAGTAAGTAACTGCTATATTATGTCAAAAAAAATGCAAGTTACAGAATAATGCGCAGTGCCTGTGGCCTCTTTCTAAGAATTCCCCCTATATCTATATATTTTTGGAGAAAAGACATAAAACAATAGTATGCTAACATTTTTTTTAAAGCTTGTTTTGAGCTAGGCATGGTGGTATGCATCTGTAATCAATCTCAGCTCTCTGGAGCCTGGGGCAGGAGGATTGTTAATTCAAGGCCTGGCTGGGCAACATAATGAGACCATGTATCAAAACTCGAAGCATATTCTGATAATTGTTTTCAGAAAATTTAACTGTGAGTAAGCCAGAAATCAATCTCCTTTTGTAAATCTAACTTCCAGGCTGGTATCAAGGCAATTAAAACTTGGAGTGCCTTCCAAAATAGTGGCGCACAGACATCTAAAAATTCGAATCCTCTGTGAAACACATGACAACATGGCAAACAACTGTCAATATTTACTCTGTCAAACTCTGGATATTTGCTGAAGTCTGTCAGAATTCAAGACTAGTTAATTCAAGAATAGTAAATGAATGCTAGTTAGAGCAGTGAGCTTCCCTGTGTCTAGTATTTCTCTCTCCTTAGCGTAATAGTCATGGACGCTAGTATCCATCACATTTTAGTCGCTCTGAAAATCCAGAGCCAAGCCGATGACTATTACTAGTACCTGAACTCTGGCTTCTTCTCACAGAAGAACTCCTTTTACGATACTCAGAGTTCGTGTAGAGAGAGTGTATTCACAGGAAATTATTGAAAACCATCAGAGAAAATTGTTCAAATCACAGCTTTTGGGTATGGAGTTGCCAGTCCCAGCAAATGAGCCGCTAGACAACAAAGCTTAAGTAAGACAAAATGGGAACTTGGATAAATCTGATGTAGTCTTAGGGACCTCAACAGTTGTGAAGAGGTATACAGGCATACTCTACAAAGACATTAGAAGGCTGTAATATCTCACCCAGGCTGACGCTGAGCTTTCCACAGATCAGATACAGCAGTTAAAAAAGAACTAAAAGCAAAAATGCATATCCCTCCCGAGGAAAACACAGAGTCTACTGACAAAGCATTACAATCATGTTGGTTGAGGAATACAAATTACAATACAGTACAACACAATAAAATACAGTATAATAATACTGTATTAATTAACTTCTAAGAAATCCCATCAGAGACTTCAATAATAACTTGTGACTAGATTACAGACTACAGTGTCCAGAGTTAGATTATGAAAACTACTAATGAGTAGACACTAACAAAAACAAGAAGTGTAACAAAAGGGCTTTGATTAGCATATTACACTACTGAAGGTATTTGGTTAAAAAAAAAAAAGATGTACAACAAAATGAGGAAGTATGACGTAAATAGAAACGCTTAGCAATCGTTTGACTTGCAATTGATTTCGAGATTTTCTGATGGTGTTTACGTGATATGCATTTCAGTAGAGCATATAATCTGGATTTTGAAATTTGACCATTTTGTAGTATAGCAATATGCAGTGTGATGATATTCTCCTCTAAGACAGAACACCAAGAGAAAATGTGAAACTCTGCCCAAGGGCTTTGAGTCTGGTGTAGCATAGGTGTTGTTTGAATGTAAAATGTGCTCCACTGGCCTATGCATTTGAATACTTGTATCCCAGTAAGCAATGCTGTTACAAAACTGTAGTAACTTTAGGAGGTAGAGTCTTGCTGGAAGTAGTAGTTAATGGGGCAGTGGGGAAGGGGGGTGTCTAGAGGCTTTAAAATCACACCCCATTTCCAGGTAACACTCTGCTTCGTGATATTTTATATGATGTGATCAGTCAGCCTGTTGCTACTGCCATCAACCTTCCCCACCCAATGAAATGCATTTCCTGCAACTGTAAGCCAGCGTAAACTTCTCCTCCCCTCAGTTGCTGTTGTCAGGGTATTTTATAACAGCAACAGGAAAAGTAAATGTTATGGTAGGTGAGGAGTATCAAGTCTATTTTTTAACCTATGATATTTTCAAGTTACAACAGGTTTATTGCATTATAACCACATTATTTGACCAGGAGAACCATTCTTTCAAGTTCATTGATGTCGGATTATGCTGTAATCCATGTTATTTCCTGGAGAATGGTGAATGAAGGTGAACTGGAAAAACACTTTGGCCAATTTCAATTTCAGATTGAGTGCTCTATAGAGGTCTGCCAGATCCTGTTAGCTTATGAGGCTTTATTTTGCTGCTGTCTGTTTGTTTGTTTTTATATTTTTAAGTCTTATTATTCACTCTTATTTTCTGCCAGTGGTTACACCCATTCTTGAAAGTAAGCGAACATAGTCTGTTATTTCCAGCTGTTGAGTCGCCCATTTCTCCTTTCAATTCTGCCATTGTTGCCTCATGAACGTTGGGGCTCTGTTGATAGGTGCAGATATAGTTATCATTGTCATGTATTTCTGATGGGATACATTCTATCAGTAGAAATCTCATTCTTTTCTTGCTGTTTTCTCCAAAACTCGTGGTGAAACACTACTGCCATGGTATGCTTATTCGTAGTATCATGATGACGTGGTGATTACATCACCACGGAGAGCTCAGCATTCATGATGGAATTAATGGTGTTACTGCTAGAGTGGGGTGGTTACTACAGGAGTCAATTCCACTTTGCTAGAACATCTGCCTAATGCCCTGGGTTCCATGTCCACACACATGGTAGGGCAATTTCCTATCTACCTCTAATTTACCTCTTTGACCTTCTACCTGTTAGGACATGGCAAGAGTTTCCAAAAGGTGGCCTGTGGTTTTGGGAATTTCCGGTCCTTAGATCCATAGCCAAATACATCTAACGTATCGTGTGTTTTTAACTTGGCCCGTGAGAATCTATTATAATAGCAAATAGCAGAAAATAACCTAATACCCTTGAGAAACAATCTTTTTCTAAAAAAAAATCTCTTTTAACATATTAATATGTTGTACTGTATTTTTGTAGTCTTAAAATTACGTAATTTTAAATGATTTAGCTTGGATTAGCAGTAATTTTGCATTAAAGTTCAACTCTCCTTGCTCCTTTGTGTTACTGTTGTGTAGATAATACACACATATTTTCAGCTTCAATTACACTTATTGCACGGTGGACTTAAACAGCAATAAGACAAACGCATCTTACACTCATATATATAAAACCGCTATAAGATGTATTTTTGTCTGTCTATCTATGCATTCGAGTTCTGATGTACTATCTTCTTAGGTTGAAGGGTTTGTTATTGAAAATAATTCTCAATCTCAGTTGGGAGGATAAAGCAAAAAGACCTCATGTTGAGGGGGAGATGGACATGGACAGATTCTGTCTGAAAAGAACAGAGTAAAATTCTACTTCTTCAAAAATCAGCAACATCAACATCACAGAACCTGAACAAGAGCGCTATAAACTTTGATTAAGGACTATCAATCGGCAAAGTCATATGAGCTTTTATTTCAAAACGTCCCTGCCATTTGTCTCCCCCTCGTCTAGGCCACCACTGGACATCTATGCCAAGTACACTTTGCAAATAAGAGGCACTCTACAGACGAGCTACATTGCTCTTCTTCTCAATTAGTGATTGGTCACATGAATGCATTCAGAATGTTTGATACACTCTCATCTTTTTCTTTTGTCACTCTGAATATACCATTCCTCTGACTAGTGATCTGACTGGGCATTCACAGTGAATCCTTTGTAAACCTCTGCACACAGGAAGAGTCCCTTTACCTCACTGCACCGGTTTTGGCATTGACAGTTCTACCACTTTATATTGAGGTATGAACTTCTTTTGAGTTTACCTTGCTTGAAATTTCTTAATTTCTGAAAGTGAAGGCTATAATTTTTCATGGAATTTGAAAGGTTATTACCACCTCAAACATTCTTTCTGCTTCATTTGTTGTCTCTACTTTTATAGGACTCCATTTCTTATGTCCTCCAGTGTGTTTTACAATGTCTCATGGGTCTCAGAGGCACTTCATTCTTTCATTAGGCAACATAATTATTAGTGCATCTGTCTTTCAGCTCACCATTTTTTTCCGTGGACTATCAGATTAATTCCTGTTTCTTCCTGTGAATTTTCTCATTACCATTATTTGCAATTTTTGGTTACATTTTAATCCAGATTTATTTTATTTTTCTTTTCTATAATTTACATACCACTATTCATGTTTTCACTTTGGGTAAACTTTTCTCGTGCCTTTGCCTATGGCTTCTTTTCATTCTGTGACCATACTTACAATAGTTCATTTAAGACCTTTGTTGAGGACATCTAATTCTTGGACTTCCTAGGCCTGATTTCAGTTCCCCTTTCTTCCCATTTCTGTAGCTGTTTCTGATATTGCTATGGTAATACCCTCCAACAACTGTAAGTTAAAGATACTGTATAGTATGTCAGAAACTATCTGTATTGAAAGCGTACCATGTCCTAACCAAAAATGCAATAAAATTAGGAGTATCACCTAAGAAATCCATAACTACGGACAAATATCTAACAATTACCCTAATGATCAGGAAGTCAATTAAAAAGTCACAAAATAATTCAGAAAAGATTTTACGATCAGTTGAAATAAAAACACAAAATACCAACAATGAGAAACAAGTAAAGCAGAAGGTTTGTCCAGGTATAAAGCCCGAGAAGGAATACAAGACTCCACATCACTAACAGACTCAAGAAATAAGAGACATATGAAGAAACTAAACAGGCAGAGAAAAGAAAGTCATAAATATCAGATTATAAAATAAAGGGAGACAATGAACAGATATAAGAAGGCAAAGAAAATTAACAAAACATGTGAAAATATCACTTCAAATTAACACGCAATCAAATTAAAGAAGGTTTGACCGACTAACGCGTGATATTATTAAAAGGACATTTTCCTATGACATTTTAAATTCAGAGTTCCATTACATTAAGCACACTACTATGTGTAAGCTCAGTGAGCTCAGCGAGTGTATGTGTGTGTTTGTCTATTTGTTTTCTACATCAGAAAATACTAAAAACAAGAGAACATCTTCTCTGAGAAATTATCGGTCTATAATCTACCTTACGTTAAATTCCATTTATGTCAACCATGTCTTCATTTGAAATTGAGAAGTTAACTTACTCATCAAATTATATCCACATGATGCTTAGCAGCAAATGCAGCAATTTTGCACATAATAAGTACCAGAATGAAAAAGAATATTTAATTATTGATGTTCGATTCACATGACTTAAGAATCCCAATATAATTTATGGAATTCATGTGCTTCATTATATAAGAGAAGGGAGCATACATGTGGATTAACCATGCCATGCTTAAAATTTGGTTGTAATCCTGACACTTTTAACAAAGCATAGAAAACATCATACACACATAGTCAAGCTGCTTTAACCACCATGCACACATTTCAACAAACTGGTATGTATAGTATTTCCAGGACTATGATGCTCTGGACATTACCGATGGTGTCACTCCTATTTGAGTGCAGTTGTTCCTGGCAGCTTGACACGTGGCTTCTGATACAGTTTGTGATTTCCTGGGTGTGAGGCTGAGTGGAGCGTGGTTGATAATAACCCATATTAAACACTTCAGACATGCAAGGTGGACTTCTTTGCTATCAATTGCATGAGCAAAATGTGGAACAGGACCCTATAACTATAATTTTTTTCTGGGGCAAATGAACTGGGATCCCATAGTTGGCAGTTGGATAATTACCACACATTAGATTCCACACTCTGAATGTTACTGTATACATTAATATAAGTTTTCAAGTTTTACTCTGGGTGATAAGGAAACTTCTTTAAGATTTCTTAACTTGGCTTGTGACCACTTTGTCACCTAGAAATTTTCTATCTTTTTAAAAAACCTTTCTAGTAGTTGTCTCAAAACACATATCCAAAGTATATGTTTAAATCCTACATCACTGTCTGGTCCAAGATAGACAAATAAACTCTTGCTGATTAAAGAGACAACGGACCCCACAACACTTAAACAAATACATGATTAAGTGATGAAACCAAACTGAAGACCTTTTGTAGCAATAGGGCTAGCTTAAAGAGCCATGCATAACTTGTAAATAGATACTTTCTCCAGAGCAAATGTGGCTTCTGGTGCCCAGCCAGCACAACGCGTAAAGCTGTGACATGGTTTGATGTTCTCCCTCCGCAAGCTCGAAGGTAATATGGCAGTGATTGAAAAGACTTACTCAGAGGGAACAGGAGTGACTTCACTTTTTTGTTTGTGCTAAGTGTCACCATTTTGACACTGTATCTAAGTTTTTCCTGACTTAGAGGAGTTATAAGACTCCCACCCAACACACAAAGATAAGAAGTACTATTGAATCAGAAAACCATGCCACACAGTGGCACGTGGGGTTCAGAGCACCAGGGGATGACAGTAGATACAAGTGGCAAGAGTGGATGTCTATTCATTTTGGTTGCACGTGTAAGAACTTGTGAAGATCTATTCCTGGGTGTGGTTCCTACATGTTAATTATCAAGCAGACAGATTCTAAAACCACCTGGAAGATGGGTTTCTAGGAGAATGTGGGAGATGGTCTTAATCCCATTAAATAAAGGGGGAAGACTCTAAGCATCAAGAAAAGGACCTGAGTACATGAATTTATTTGCTACTGGTTCCTGATCTGTGGGTGTGATGTGAGCTTCTGCTTCAAGGTCCTACCATCCTGATTTTCCCACCTCGAGGAACCATGCCCTGGAATTGTGAGCCATGATAAATCACTTTTCCTTTAAGTTTCTTTGGTCAGAGCATTTTACCACAGTACAGAAAAAGGTTTTATCCGCCGAGATTTTAGATTTTTATGACATTCACTTTTTAAAAAAATCTCTTGTATCCTTATAACTTTTTGCTGTTGCTATTGCTGGACATGGTGGTGGTGTGTGTCTGTGTGAAAGTGTGTATGAATGAGGAGGTCAGTTTTTGATGTCTACTGTCTTCTTCAAGTGTTCAACACTATTTTTTGAGACAGGGTCTCTCATTGAGTATGGAGCTTGTTGAATAGGCTATATCAGATGATCAGATGGCTAACCAGTCTACTAGATCCTCCTCTGTGTGCCTTTCTCTCACTAGGATTACAGGCATATACTGCCACGCCTGTCTTCTTATGTAGTTGCTGAGGTTCTGACCTCAAGTTATAAATATTTGTAGAACTGCTGAACCATCTTTCCAGTCCAAAATTCGCCTCTTGGTGTACAGTTTTATGATTCTTTTATTCATGCATATATTCTTGTAGCCCATAGTACAAATAGGATGCAGATCTCTCTAAGCCCCAAGGAGCTCTTTCATGTTGACAATTTCACACTTAAACCCCCTGCTGCAATCACTGAAAACTCTGGATAATTCCCAATCACTTTTGATAGGTTTTTAGTTGGATATTTAGAAAGATTTAATTAATTAATTAATTCTGACTCCATTCCCAAGGAATAATGCCTCTGGAGACATACCTAGTTGAGAAATCTCAATGTTTGTTAACCACAGAAAACCTTTCCAGGCAGAGTTGTTTATCCATTAACCTGCTAATGGACATTTAAGTTGTTTTCAGATTTGGGGATTTGGTGTTGCTAAAAATGTCACTGTGTGGGTTTATATATGAACATAAATGTATTTCTTTAGCAAAATTTCTCTAAGAGCCACTGTGAGGTCATGTAGCAATCTTCATTTACCTTCATCAAAAAACTAACAAATGTTTTCCGACCTCCCTTTACTACTTTGCATAATTTGAACTAAAGTAGATTAAACTGCAGGTCTGAGAAGAAAAAAAAATTTCCTAGGTAGTTTTCATGAGGTTGAATGATAATTTTACAGCAAAAGATGTAAAAAGAGATATTAAATAAATCCAGCTCTGTGAATTTTAAATCCAATTTTTGCAGTTCTGTGTTTCCTTGAAGAGGAATACAATAAAAGATAAATATTGATGAACATTAAGATAGGATGATGTGCTGCATAGCCACAGTGGTAGTGGGGAAATACGTCATGCCTAATTTGTGTTCTCTTCCGGCTGAAACAAGAGATAGTATGCAATAATTTCAATTATGCCACAGACATAGGAGGTTAGGATCTCTTCTGTGACTAAGAGCCAATGGGAAAGAATGCTACGTCACCCTGGAAAACAAAGTCTAAAAACCCAGATAGAGGCATGGCCAACTGTGGCTGCATATTTCAACAGGGAGTCAGGTTGACATACTGTTTGGGAGAGGCAGTGATGAAAACGAGTCTATAAGCTGTTTGTTCAGAAACTCTGAAGGACAAAGAGAGAAGGTGAATTCTTGATGGCTTCTCTGGAGTTGCTGTATTAAACTTTCTAGGAAGCTCCACTGCACACATATGAATTGTTGGAGCTGCCATCTTTTACATATCTGTGAGCTGCCATATGACAGACACTAAATCATGTCTTCAAACAAACATGGAACAACATGAAGATAGAGGCAAACTTTGGAGTACATATATGAAAAGACTGAATTGTTCGCTGTGTTCCACAAGTGAAAACAGCTCTTCAAAAATGTAGAACTATATGATGAAATGAAATACAGTTAGCCTACTGAATATAAATTATTGAGTGTCCATGAGTTTCTGATAAAGAGAAAACCCAATTAAGCGGAAATAATTCAACCAGAGGAATATAGTAAGTTGCATGATTAGAGAAAATTTCAGTTTTCTCGACATCTGTGTCACTATCTGTAATGTGGGAATCTGCATTGTGGCTCTTAATTTTGTTCTAGAGAAGTTTTCAAAGAAAATTAATTTGCCCAACCCTAGGCAGATTAGAGAATGGTTAGTGATTTCTAACTGTTTACATTTTGCTTCAATTATTCATCGAGACTCTTTGCCAGTCAATTTTCCTTAAATTAAAAAATATATAGATTCTATTCTGAAATCCATGTGTTATTTCTATTAATAGATTCCCCTTTTTGTAAAAATTGATCATTCCATTAAACTTGGCAACACAACTTCAGCATGGAAAAAAAAAAAAAAGGCTGATTGGGGCTTAATATTTGCACTCTTGTCAATACCAGCTGTATTCTTGGTATATCGTGACAGCATCAAGTTTGGTGTATGCTGTTGCAATTCATTTTGCAGTTTTGTTTTGGTTTCACAGTTGATTTATTCCAAAATATCCTTTTCACCTGAAGAAGCAGCTCAATAACTCTCTAAAGAAACTTTGTGAAATCCTAACATTTGACTGCAATTAAAGGGAAAAGGTTTGAAGTGGAGCAATTTTTTTTTTTCACAGCATAATCTAAAATGTAGGCGCATGAGCATTAGGGGTGTTGTGCACACTGCCATTTCCATCATCATCAGATCCCTAATGCTCCCAGTAAACTAGACAAGGATAGTTTTTCCCCCTCTCTCAACTTGTATGATCTACTAAATCTCCTTATTACTGCTCTGCCCATTTATTTAGACTGTAAAGTCACCTTTTCATATACAATTCAATCATTCTCCTATGTAGAATGAACTTAGAAGTTCACAGGTCACAGATAATTAGATTTAAGAGATCCTGAAAACATTGTTGTTAAGAAGCATAATCAGCCTCTGCCTAAGAGGAAGAGAATTTCTGTTTCCTATGGACCCAGACTTCAGGGTCCCCATGCTGCAGGAGCTAGCAGTTATTTACCACAAATAGTCCCTTCCATAAAAGTGCAGCATGGCATACTTGGCCCTGAAATGTTTCAGTCAGTAAAATGACAAATTCTGATAGCAATTTAAAACCTTCTTTCCAATTCAAAGCCTTCACTTCAAGGTGTTCTGGGTAAATTGAAATTTCCCTTCACAAAATAACACTCTCTAACTCTTCTAGTTTCAAAGACCATCATCACTCAGTTACCCTTCTGTATTGCAGCTCCCTGGTCTCAGCATCCCCTCTGGCCTCTTTCCAATCAGTGCTCTGAGAGGCCAGGCTGATGTTAAATCTGGTCCAGTTATGCAAATCTGATGGGCATTCCTCATTCAATGGTTCCCCCCCACCTCACCCAACAGGGATGGTCAATGATAAGAACCAGGAAGCCTAGTTCTCATTCATTAATTTGTATCTAGATTACCCAATGTCCCTGACTATAAATTTATGGAAGTTACTATAATTTTCTGTGCCTCAGCTTATCTGAGTTAGTGCATTGAAGGTTTTAAAGAACATATACCATACAAATAACACTCAGCATGTGGTTCTATTAGTAAAACCGTAGCATGAAACCAACACTGGTCAATGGGCCCAGCAGACTCTGTCACCATTCAGGTCAACTGGCACTGGTTTTCTCATCCTTATTCTCAAACATACTTTGGTTTTGCATGTTTTCCATTGAATGTATTTCCTCATATTTTCCTTGAACACCATTTTCTTCTTCCTCTGCCAGTACTTAATCTCTAGATTTCAATGCAGCAGCATTTCCCAGGAACAGCCCTCAATTGGACAGATCTAACACTAGGTGCTGTATTGACTACTGAAGGTTATCAGCCACCTTCCCTTCCGTTTTGTGAAATCTAGAAAAAGTCATTGTGCTAACATTGGAAAAATTAGAAACATCATAATTAGAAGAAGTGAAAAAAAATTTATAGGTGGGATCTCATAGAGCTATATGGACAGAATGAATGATTCCAGATAATAACTCAGGAAATGCTTGATCTTGACAGTAAATGCTGAATTAGAGTCTGCCTCAGTGTTTTTGAGAAAAAGAAACTTGAATGCTGGAGATGATGTGTAGGTAGTATTTAAAGAAGCTGAGAACCCTCTCACCGAAGTGTTCCTTTCTACGTTTGCATATGAATAGTATGAATTAGGGATGGTGTGCAAAGGATCTACCAAAGATAGAGTCAGGGAAGTGAAGTGAGATCTGACTTTTCTCAATACTTCTCTGATGCAGGCATCCTTCTAAACACAGAACACAGAAAAGAGAAGATCCCAGAAAATCATAGAGGTCGCTGAGATCTACGGAGACAGGATGTGAGTAGAATGTCTACAGGAGGCTGAGAAAGCAAAGCAAGAGATACTCAGCAAGGGGGAGGCAAATGGTTCCCAAACAGCAAAGAGCCCAGTCAAAAGAGGTTGAAGCAGGTGACCCAGTCTTAGGGTCCAAAGGAATGTGTGTTCACCTTTTCTGATGGTAACGGTCTTTCTCCTCCACCCTCTCTGCTCTTGGGTCGTCACTGCACACAAGCATAAGGACTTTCTTGTCTGCCATGATTCTCAGTTTGGCATTCTATGTTGTGTGTGTTTTTTGGGGGGTGTACACTTGCTCTCATAGATCAATCCATTTTGAGAGAATCTGTGTGAGAGCAAACTCACTACTGTGCAAGACTGTGCCAGAATGTCATGTTATAGACAGCAAGTAAAGGAATGAGGTAACTTTCTATGGGGAGATTTGACATTCCAAATAGGTCACATGTACATATACAATCACATATGTACATATACATATATACAATTTATATATGCACTAAGAATTTTGACCGTTATCTTGAAGGGTATGAATTAAAGTCCCTAAAATACTGCTAAACACTGACTTTTGGTTAAGTTTTTGCCTTTTAGAGGCATGATCTCTCAATGTAATCTTGGTTTGTCTTGAAACTCACTGTGTAGATCAGACAGGTTTCCAACTCACAACCTCCCCCTTCTGTCCCCAGAGTGCTGGGATTAAAAGCCTACACCACCACTCCTGACACGAACAATGGATTTTTAATAAATACGTGTAAATTAATGATATCAATGCCAATTAAGGCATTATTTGAACCCCTTTAGATGTGCCTTGTTTATTTAGCTTAAAATTTGCAAGAAATTATCAACAAGAATGGAAATATATTTCTACATTTAAGACAAAATTAGCTGTAGTACCTGTATGCCTACAACTTAAATCCTTTGGTTTGCCATGAAACATATCAACCATTTACTACGTACGTGTAGTTAGAAGGGTTAGGGAAGCAAAGGGCACAATGTTGTTCTAATAGCTTTACAGTTCACAGCAAGCCTTGGAATATGAACTCTGTCACGTGGCCAAACCAGGATTGTCTTGACTGCAGCGATTCAACTCTATAGAGCTATCACTTTCTTTAAAACAAATTCAAATGTGCTTGAATAATTAAGGGAAAAATTAACAGTGTGGTCTCCCTACGATCATTCTCGCATTAAACTCTGAATGTCGAAATCAAAATTATTTTTATGCATGATGGGCAGCTTCCCACTAACAATTTTCTAAATTGCCTAATAATTTTATGTAGCATAATTACAAGACTCCTGCTTGTGTATTTTTCCTTCTCTTTGCCTCTATCTGAATACAAATTAAGGGCAATCGCCAGCAAACCTTTATGGTAGACATTTACAATGCACTGCTGCACCAGAGCTGTGTAAATGAGCCGAGCAGGGAAGCTCTGGAAATGCCCTCGTCACTTAACAACAGACCATGGAAGTATAAGAGGGAAATTTTCCGGAGTAAGCAGGTTTCTAAATAAAAATGGATGAACACACTGGGGCATAATGATTGCTTACGAATGGCTTTCATTTCTCAATCCCTAGTGAGAATTCCTTCTATTCTAATCCATCAGTACGTGCAATCCACATTCTCAAGCCTGAACTCTGTAACAGGATGCGTGGAAATTTTTTTTTTTTAAATTTCTTTAAAAATGAAACTTGTTCCCATCTGAGGTATGGTGGATATTTGTGAGTTTGATATGGAATGTGCTCAATGCCAATGCCTGTAATTTGGTTATGTGCAGCTGTTTTGCCACATGTAGCTTGCCATTATAATTGTGTGCCGCTTGGGTTTATGGGAACTTTTGTTTAGAGTGTAAAAGGTTTGATGCCCCAAAAGCTGGGGTGGGTTGTTAGTAAGTGGTTCGTCCATTGTTGGTTCGATTATGTTTGCCCAGAAGAACTTCGGTGGGAGAGACTGGATTTACAGATAGTGAGTTGAGATGCTAGTCTGTCTCATTGTCAGCTTGTTCTCTCCGAACTTTACAGCCTAAAACAGCTGTAAAGATTGCTACCTTTCTCTCTTTATCAAGGTCGCTTGCAAAAGTGGTGAAAATTTCTTTCTATCCTTCCTTTCTCTCCCTAATTGAAGGAAAAGATTGTAGTTTACTACAACAGAACTCACTGAATGAGTGTCACGTGATGATTAACCTTAATGTTAATCTAGTCAGACTTATATTTTGCGATGGTATGTTAAATTAGCTAGATCTGTAAAATTTTAAAAAAAAATCTGTCTCAGGCTAGAAATCATAGCTGAAAGCCTAGGCTCCTGGAAGACTTGGCTTTTGGACTTTCTGAACCTCTGATTTATGTGAGTCAATCTCTTAACACGAGCATTAGTCTTCCTTGCCCTCACGCACACATAAACACGTTCTCTGTTCCCTTGGAGATCTCAACTGCTATAAACGTATTCCTATTTTCTTCCTTTTATGATGTTGTTCTTTGAAGAGTCATTGTATTAGTCACTTGTCTCCTTGCTGTGACAAAATAAAAAGCTGACTAAAGCAACTTAAGGAAGAGTATATTTTGGCTGATAAAAGATAAAGTCCATCATGGCAGTCAAGGTAAGGTAGCTGTCGCAGAAGATGACTGTTCGATTCGCATTGGTTTCTTTTTCTCCTTTTTCTTTGGTCCAGGACTGAAGAAACATCTCAGACCCATGAACTCACATTATATTGTGGCCTTCCATGTCAATGAAGCCAATCTAGAGAATCACCCATAGGCATGCCCAAAGACTTATTTCCTTGGTGATCAAATTTATATCTGATATCAACCATCATAGTCATCATATAAATATTTATGTTACTGTCTTCTGTGCCACTCAGGCATGGACTCTGCCTCCACTTCCCTCCACTTATGAACTGACTCATCTGTTTCCTAGTGCATGCAATCAATTCTATTTCACCACACTGCCTCTATTCCTCATCGCATTGCCAACCTTACCTAAATCAGGCTTCTATTATATAAATCGAAATGGAATTCCTAATGACTAAATCTCTATCTTAATTTCCTGTATTTCTATTAACCACACACCCAGCAAGACAATAATCAGAACCCAAAGATACACAGAAAAATAGCTGCTTCCTTGTGGAGAGTATTTAAAAATTTATTGTTTTAGAGGTCTAGAGCTAGATGAATCTCATATTTTGGTTAAAGATGTCAAGTTCAAAACTTAGGATACAGATTTCTCAGGTAAGAGTGGCCAAAGAGTGGAGAACATATTAGTTGGTGTGGAGTTGTGTAATGGCCAATCTCCTTGTTTGATGTTTGAATCCACCAAAGGTCCAGAAACATGCCCAATGTGCTCAAAATGAGTAATTTTATATTAGTCAGTAACACCAGTTAAATTTTTCATCATATTCTTAGTGCCTACCACCCCCCCCAGTTCAAACCACAGCTTACTACATAAGCCCTCAAATCTCAACTCTCAGTTGCTTGAGCTAAACCTATCCCTTGATTTTAATGGAAGAGAGAGAGAGAGAGAGTTAAAAAGCTGCAATTAGGTTACACAAATATGCTTTAACTATAGGCTTTAGAGTCCAGTGATCTTCCCTTAAAAGGTCACTTTTGTCATAGGACTGAAGCCTTTTTTGTGTATAAAGCAGATTCACCATGGGGTTGTCTTTCCACATTTGTCTTTTGTTTCATCTTTCCACTCAAGTTATACAAAGCAGAACATTGATGAGCACATTATCTTACTATATTCTTACTATATTTTAAACACATGTAGTGGAAATTCAGTCCCTTTTTTGTTTCATTAGTGTCTGCGCTGTTGTGGAAAGGACTTACTGAAGGCCCTGGCAACGACATTCATAGTTTCATCTAATACTTATGAATGCTGAAAAAAGTAGACAGAGAAGGCTGTACATTGACTTATTCCTTTTCTGTGGAAAGCCCCCTTCCCTAAATCCATAAAACATGGAACTGCTTGTGGTTGCTCAGAACTGGATGAATGGGCAAACAGAGTAATGGAAGAGGCATAGGAGTAATGGACAAGAATCATTCTGCTGGAATGGTTGCTCAGGGAGAAGCCAACTGCTATGTATAACAATTCTGATTTTGGGGGCTAGAAGGTGGTTCAACAGTTACGAGTGCAGAAGACCAGAAGACCCAGGTTCAAATCCCAGCACCCATATGGCAGCTCACAACTGACTGTAACTCTTGTTCTAGGGGATCCAACACCCTCACACAGACATACATGCAGGCAAAACACCAATGTACATAAAATAAAAATAAATAAAATACTTTTAAAAAAATAATTCTGATTTTTTTGCAAGTACAAAATGAAGAGGGCACACAAAGGTATTTTGGATTATGGCCCCAGCTTAATTCTTAGCCAAGGGTCTACCTCAGATGCCAATCTCCGTGGGTGAGTAGTAGAGACTAAGTGACCAGTTCCCAACTCCAGTTAACTGTAACACAGTCAATGTCTGACCACAGATAGCTGTGCAAGAAATTCACCTCTGAGCTAAATGGGCTCATTTGAATTCACAATCCTCAAATTCATAAGCAAAATAGAACATCAGCTCACTCCACTGAGTTTTGTGTTAATTAGTTATACAGTAATAGTTACACAGAGCAAGGGAAGGGTGGAAAGGTCATATTTTCTTTGATAATGACCCATGTAGACATCCTATTGGCCAATACAAACCTGGGATACATGAAACACATTCCTTACATAAAGGGCCTGGGTAGTTTCTATGACTGCCATTTTATCCAGACTCCCATTTTCTATATAAAATCCATGACTTCCCATTTTTCATAATAGAGCATTAATTTATTATTTGTGAATACATTCAGAAACATAAATAACCACAGAATGCACATTACCAATAGTTTCTTACAATTGCTGTAAACATCTAAGCTACCGTTAAACAAAGAGTAAACCTACTTGTTTGATACATAGTTAATGAATTGTTGCTCAGTACAAATAGAAACTAATTTAACTGGAAGACACTTTACAGTAGGCTGCATTACTATAGTAATTGGTAGACAGTTTTACTAGATCAGAAAAATTTCCTTCTGGCATTAAACTATTCATATTTTTAAATTGAATTCTTACCAGTCATTTTGTAAATACCTGAACTTCTGTTCCTGGTATACAATGTCCCCTGTTCTATGGTGCCACCTTAACTTCATCTACTTTTGTTCTGAAAACACCTTATATGTCAGTTTAAGTAAAAACCTGGCATATGTTATCCAATAATAAGTCACTTAGCGATTGTTAAGAATTCCATGTGGGAAAGATTCCCAGAGAAATCTGCATCCTTAAAGGTTTTCTAGTCTAAAAACTTAAATACTTAGCTATAAATAGCATCTTCCTCCTTGGATATGTAAGACTGATTTTCATTTGCCATTCTCTTTCCTGCATCACTAACAGCATTATAATTATACATTAATATCTGTCTCCAAAGAATTTTGGAATGGCAGTTTAGCAAATGTCACTGAAGACAAATATAAATGAGTGCATAAAAATATAAACAAAGGGACAGAGTGGGGGAGGGGAAGCAGAGGGGAGAGAGAGAAGGAGAGGGGGACAGAGGCAGAGACAAAGGGAAGGGGAGAATGTAGAGATCCTCTGGATATGCAAATAATAACAATAAAAAGATTCCGACTAGAATTCTGGAATTGAAATGTTCCCCAAAATTAACTATACCTTGGAGAATAGTCATAAGAGAAAATAATTCAATTTATTTTTTTTTGGAGGGGCAGATAAAAAAAAAAAATAGCTGTCTCAATATAAAATAGACCAAATTGCTAAGTCAACACATTTTTAAGTTCATATAATTAGTGATGATTTTTAAATACTTTCCCCAAAACACTGTTAGTAAAAATATTCTTAGAAATTAGAAAGCAGCATTGTTCCCTGCCTTCCCCAGGATACATAACTCTGCAAATCACTTGTGCCTATGATCCTCTTCCCTTTGTCTTTGAATTAGGCACCGGCCTCTGCACTGCCTATAGCATGCAGGCCAGCTCTCAAACACTGCCACTCTAGCTGTGAAGGATGTCACTTCTAAGCACATAGAGTAGAACACACACAGTAACAGAGGAATTAACACACGAACTTGGAATGAGACCGACAATACCACTTACCTTTTTTATGTGCTAATCTCTCTGTTAAAGATTTCATTTGTGCTTTTTAATAATGTGTCTGTGGCTGTGTGTCAGTAAGTGTTCAGGTGCCTGACAAGGCCAGAAGTTGTTGGCTTTCTTGGAAACAGTGTTACAGATGACTGTGAAGTCTGACATGGATGTTAGGAATGAAACTTGGGTCCTTGGCAAGACCTGTGTGCACGTTTAACTAAAACATCTCCACAGCCCCATGCTGGAGCAATCTGGACCTGCCTGTCTTATGAGGACATGAATGTAAAATGCAGACACGCAGTATTCCCATTAATGTGACTATCTGAATTATTTTCTCTATGTTCACTGGTAGCTTTTTCAGAACACACACACACACACATACACACACATATATATTCCATGAAGTGTAGAACATTTCTATATTCATCTGCCATTATCTCAAGTCTCCTAGTATTGTTAATATGCTAATAAAATAATGTTATTACTACACATAACATTTAGGCAGGTTACTATCAATGCTTTCCAGACCCTGTATGGTTTAATTGTATTTGTTTCTACCTGTTGGGAAATCGTCTCAGCTCTGGGATATGTGGGCCTCGAGCTAGTATGCTGTTTGAAGCTTTGTGTGGCTTTTCTATGTTCATGAATTATGCCAATATTAACTTTTGTCTTGGGACTGATGATATCGCATGAATTTCTTTTATGTACCATATTCCAGAGCTAATGGTTGAACACAATTAGAAAAATGTGATGCATGCAGATATATTCAAATTAGGCTGAAAATAGGAAAGGTACACACCACACACACATACACACACATACACACACACATACATGCACACGCACACACACACACACACACCACTAGTCTCTCTTGGACAGCATTTCTTTCTGCTCGGCACCTCACTAATGTTATTCTTGTGACTAGGAACATGTTTTAGATTCTCAAGGAAGCCAAGTGATTTCTACCTCAGGACCTTTGCACATTCTGTTCCCTCTTCGTGATGTCCACCTCCGTCTGTCCATGTAACCTTCAGGCTTATTATATCTTTCGTCTTTAACCTTCACGTGGCTAAATTAGGGAGCTGCCCGCAGAGTCTTCCTTTGTTCATGTCTCTAAGGACCTGCCCAACCTACTTATTATCTCCATTGTCTTCAGCCCTAACCCCATCTCATTCTCCCATGGAGCTGTTCATCACTTACCTCTAATCTTTACAAGAGATTACAGCTCTTTTCCTCAGTACTTGTTACAGATTTATAACTTATTAATTGAGTGGATGAAGAAAAGAGTTATCCATTAAATGGTCCAGCACAAGTTCCTATGAAACAGTTTATCTTTGTTATAACCTGTGCTCTGTGCCTCCAGGGTTACCAGACACTTGGATGAAGTAACACCGAATGACAATGCTGTCCCCTCCCGGTACAGTTCTTCTTGTTACAGCATAACCATTCAGAACTCATAAGATGGTTACAGATTCCAGCATTCATAAACAACTACTCTGAGAATGTCCTTAGTATGATTTTTACTTAAAAAAACCATGTCTGACATTTGTCCATTTGTACAACCATGCATTCAGTAAATACGATGTGGCACAATGATTAAGATAATACAATCTGAAGTACGACAGGGCAGGTCTCAATTTCTGCTTCTCTTTCTTTGTGGCTTTCACAAGTTTGTGCCTCAGTTTTCCTGGGAATGAAATAGGGTAATTGAAGTCTACTATCTGATGAGATTGTTAGGACCTCATAGTCCCAACACAAGCTAGTCCATGGACCACGACTCCATCTTCCTTTGGCCTCTTCCTAGGCGGTGATAAGGCATGATAACAGTCACTGTGATCCACCAAACACTCAAGAAGATCCTCTTGCAGCACTGAATAACGGAGTTGTAGACAGATGTTTAAAATTGGAATAAAGCAATTTTCTCCTTATTCTCAAAGCAACCAGCAATAGGAAGGGGAATACCTTCTTCCTATTTATGGCACATACACTGAAGGAAGAAGACTCCTGGAGACCAAGCATGGATTAGTAGATCTTCCAGGTACCCATAGAACTCTTCCCTAAGAGCTCACCCGTAATTTACATCAGTAAGCCTCAAATTGTGACTGCTATAAATAATTCAAAGTTACTTTCCTATACATTAATTAAATTGCTTAATTGTGAAACATATACTGTAGTATGTATTGGTTTGGGTATCCCCATTTGACAGATGAGATGGCTAAGGCATTGAGAGTTATCAAAGCCGACCCAAACTGATATTCTCAAAAACAACAACAACAAAAACAAAACCAGAAATGAGCCTTGAATTCAGGGCTTTGAAGAGTCACCCTTGGCCATTTCTTCCATGACCCATCTATTTCTTTGTAAGCCAAACAAGCACCTTAAAAAGAATTCTTCCATCACCTTAAGTCTTTTCTATATTAGAAGTAGCCTCATGGGCAGGAATGATATGAAAACTTAGAGATTGATATTTCTTTCCAAACTATTATTTTATAGATCAAAAGCCTATGTTTTAAAATTACATGTTAACATATATATCACTGGGGGATATGCTTAAATTTCATGATTTAGAAATGATTTAGAAATGTGCATGCCCTTTTCAAGCTGAGCAGAAAGAGTGACAGGTAATCTATAAATTAAAGTAGAATCTTGTTAATTCTAATGAGAATCTGGAAATGCTGTTGCCAAATTAATGAATCTTGCAAGCAACTAAATGACATAAAATTTTCGCTGAAGGGTAATTTGACTGAGTTGTGTGTGTCCATGTCTGCAACTGAAGACAGTGCTGATGACAAACCGGAGCCTGATGCAAAACCAATTGCCAAAGCCTGTGCAAGGTTTGAGTGACAGGTGCTCAAAGGAGCAGAGTAGACCAAATGGGGTCAGCATGTCATCATCATGACAGTAATGAGTTGAAGTCCCTAGAAACTGCTCTGAAGTGAGTGACTGCCTAACACGGATGCCTCTATTGTCTCTATGTGTTCAAGCACAAAAAATGAGTGGTTGGTGTGTTTTCAGTGGTAATGTGTATACTTGACGTCTACCTAGGAAAAATATTTCTGCTAAATGTCACATAGATTTATTTACATAATAGCACTAGAAAGGGAAAGAGTCACTTTGGGACAGTTATCTTTTAATAGTTAAAACTCAATTATTGAGATACAATCCAACTGTCATTGCTGTCAAAATTCAAAGTGAGAGAAAAATAAGAGAGAGATCACATGGGACAAACACAAACACATATGGAGATCAATTGGCTGTGAGTGTGTGAATGTGTGTGTGTGTGCTTGTGTGGTTGTGTGTGTGTTCATGTGCATATGTGTGCATGTTCATATGTGTAAGAGGCCAGAGGGAAACTTTCGTGTGTCATGATTCAGGCACCATTCATTCTTCTATTTCTTTGATACAGGATTTCTCACTGGCCAAGCAAGTTAGACTGTCCATGCTCCAGCCCCAAGGACCATGTCATCTTACATGTTATTTGACACAGAATTCGGGTGTTCATGCTTGTATGACAAGGGCAACCTTGGTGATCAATCATTTCAATGAAATGGTTTCTTCAGTGTCATTAGGAGCAGGACACACATTCTCACATACATGCACACACAGACATAATTGCACTTGATCATGAATTCATGGATGATTAAAAAGTTTATTGATTTCTTTGTATATTAAGTAGAAGAGGATATGGATAACAAACTTTAAGTCAAGGAGGCCGAATGAAGTTTGTATTTAAAAATTCATATGCTGGCTGTCCCTTAAAAGTAGAGAAGAGAAATGAGTTAAAAATTATCACATACTAAATATGACTTAAAATATCAAGATATAAGATATGATCTGTTCATAAGCACTAAGATGCATTGTCTGTCTGCAGGGCCAGCTTGAGCAACAGCTGAAAACAAAACAAATTACGCACTCAGTTGGGTAGGGTGTTAAGTAAAACCTGTATCAAGAGTAGTTCTCAAGGAGAGCAAAACCAGTGTATTCCTTATAAATGAAAACTTAATAGGTTACACTACTGGAAACCAGATATTTCTACCATGGCCATAAATATGTTGGAGAACCAAGAACCTAGTGAATGCTTAGTCTAAGATGAATGCATCACAGCAAAAAGTAACAATGACTTCGTTCAATATGTGGTTGAAGGCCTGGAAGCTCCCTGGAGAGTTGCTATTGTGAATTCTTTTAGAAACTTTGAAGAAGCTAGGGACTACTGTCCATGGGTGATAGTAGCGACAGAATACACACTCACTGTGGAAGAATGGAGCATGCAGATATTGGCTAGCCTCCTCTTTTTCTTATTCATTCCATTCAGTCTTCTGGAGGCTTCTGGACATCTCACAGGTACCAGGACACCCCGCTTAATCTCAGGCTAATCTAGCCTAAGTGAATGCTCATGATCAGAGCAGCCTACTGCCTCCAAAAACCATAGTGTTTCTTTTGAAGGAGATAAAACTTCATGAGTTGGGTCCTAACGAGAAGAATCAGACACCAGAGAGATGCCTGTGAAGGTTGCACCTGGTCCATGCTCCTTCCACTCTCTCTAGTTCCTGTCCACCATGAGTTGAATACGCCTTGTACTTTCCTCCACTGCCATGGTGCTTTGTCCCATCTTGGGCACAAAATCAAAGAAGTCAAAACTGTGGAAAAGAACTTCTTAAACCAGGAAAATTAAACCTTCCTCTTTTATTATGTGGTTAGGCACAGTGACTGAAGATGGATTAACACAGAAACCATCCAAAATTCACCTTCTTATAATAAATAATCATGCAATGAGTAGAATTGTATTGGATTTGTTCCACAACTTTCAATAAACTCAAAGCTGAGTTTTGACTTAAAAGAAACGTAAAAAAAAAAAACAAAACCCATAGAATGATAAAAATCACTGTCTTTATTTTTATGACGAGCCTTAATTTATTGGATAATTTCTCAATTATTTCTTTAAGGTAAACACGCAGTATTCTTACCAATATCTAATGAGAAGTGAGTTTTACGTAACATTGAGATATTTCAAATGCTTCCTCCCTCAAAGTATCTTTAAATGCCAACATGAATATACATCAACATTATTACTTAACAATAAGCCTTCACCACAGAAATATGATTTTATTATTAATTTTTTCAATATTTATTTAATTTTGCTTCTTATGATTTTGTTTTAAATGAAGCCAATAAGTTAAAAGAGCCTCACACGGATAATTTCCAGGATTTCTCACGTATACAAAACTTCCAGGACTTGAGGCAGCACCACATAACTGCTTTCCAATCTTGACGTAAGACTGAAGACTACTTCAGAAATCAGGCTGAATCACCCAACAGCATAAATCAAAGGAAACTTTATTGCAGGGTAGCAGAGACAAGAACTTTAAACAATTAAAATAAATCACTTTTGTGAACTGACTGCATTTAGGCTGCAGGTAGCAGGTCTTCTAGAATCAAAGGCTCCAGGTTACCTATTATTAGACTTGCTATAAATAAGAAAAGGAACACCATGGAAGGAAGTCAATGAGCTACTGAAAATGTCCTACATACAGGTTAGAAGAACTGGGGTGTGACAATACCATGTGACCCAAGAGAGCTGCAGTGTTGGACTACAGTTAGTGTAGCAAGTACCTGGGATGAAGCCTTTTCAATCTACCCAGGTGGTACGCAGATACAGTCCACTTCATATAAAATATACATTTATGTTACAAATTTTACATGGAATATCTAAACGCTTTTTATTATAGGCACATGTATGTAAAAATTTTTCCCACCTTCCGGGCCTAGCCTATGTACCACTTCCTTCTAGGAAACATTGTCTCTAGTGGCAGAGGCAATGACAGACCTCTCTTCCCTTGCCTGAGAGTATATATGAATTAATACTTCAGCTAAGAGGCATGTTTGTGAGGGTCTGATTTTCTCAGAATTGGTGGCCTGCTAAAAGCCAGTAAGAGCTAGCACAGAGTAGAGGTACACTTTAAAAAAAAATCAAAACATTATTTTAATGAAGAGAAAACTTAATTTCTAGGACTACGATGTGAATGTTAAATAGATGCAAATGATAAGGCTAGAAAGATTAACATATTAATTAGCAATATAGAATACCAGTAGCACTTGCTGATTAATTTACTCTTATATGGGAATTACAGAATCAGGCCAATAGCGGCAGGGTAGGAGATTTAATACCCCGGCTGTTTTACTATTGACTTTAATTATGTATACTCCATCGTGTTTTTCCCTTCCTTCCTCCCTCCCTTCCTTGCTTCCTTTCTTTCTTTCTCCCCATTCTTTCCTTTCTTTCTTCTTTTTTATATTTTTATTACTTAAAACAATTTTTAAATTTAAATATATTTTGATCCTATCTTCCCCTCCTTCAAGTCTTTCCATATCCTCTTCCTACCCTGCCCATCCAACTTTAAGTTTTTTCTCAAAGATCAAACAAAAACTCAATATAACAATAACCCTCCCCCCAAATCAAGAAAACAAACCCACCACCACCCCCCACAAAACAAAAAAAAAACACCACCAAATTGTAACCAAATAAAAGTACACAAAAAACTGTAGAGTCCCTTATATGTTGGCTAACTACCTTCTGAACATGAGATCTGTCCTGAAATAGTTAGTATACCCAGTATCACTTTATTGGAGAAAACTGATTTTCCATCTTCCAGCCCATCCAAATGACAGTTCAATTGTTAACGTCTACCCTAGTGGCTAGTTTTCCATTCATCCATCCATTCATTGTTTTAAATACAGCAAAATAAAATATAAAACAATACACATCAAAGTTGGACAAGGCAAACCAACAGAAGGAAAAGAGCCCAAGAGAAGGCACCAGAATCAGAGACCCACTGATTTACACACACATGAATCCCATAGAAACACTAAACTTGATGTCATAATGAATACACAGAGGACCTGGCATAGACCCATGCAGGCCCCGTGTATGCTGCTTTGCTGCTTCAGTCTCTGTGAGTTCATATGAACTCCACACATGTCAATTACAACAGTCTTGTTTTCTTGGTGTCTTCCTTCCCCTCTGGCTCTTACACTCATTCTGCCTCTTGTTCTACAGGGTTCCCTGAACTCATCTGAGGGGAGGAATTTGATAGAGACATAAATCTTAGGGCTGAGTGTTCCAAAGTCCCTCATTCTCAGACCTTATAATGTCTGACTGTGGGTCTCCATACTTTTCCCATCTGCTGCAGAAGGAAGCTTCTCTGATGTTAAAAGCCGCACTTATGAAGGGAGTAACTATAGTGTCTGTAGTAGCAGCTCTCATCTCCATGGTCCATCTCAACCTTCCTTTCTCTGGCTCAAGCAAAGTCACATACTGAGAGTCTAAACTGCCAGTCACAAAACAGAGCATTTCATGGGTGGCCCTGCTGTCTCCTCCTTGGACTTCCAGCTTTTGAATTCTGCCCCTCAGAGTGCCATTCTATCCCTGCAAGTATAGTTTATTGGAGTCCCTGGACAATGCTGGTACTCTCCTTTGAAGTTGCTGAGAAGATGCTGTCATATGCAGCTAGGATGCTAAGGATGACATCAAAGTGACTTTTCCCTTCTTATTACTTCTTTTTATATTTGAAGGAGGAAGTTTGTCAAAGAACTGTTTCCAGAAGTCTTTCTGAGGAAGCAAAGAAGTTAGAGAGTGCAGCCTAAAAGTTCTCACAAGATTGTGCATCTACCCTAGTGTTAATCTCTGGATTAAAGAAACTAGTGGACAGATGGCCATTTATTATACACATACCCCACGTCTGATCGAGAAGTGTGAACTTTGGTATGACCTTTAAGGTACTTCTCCTGACCTCTAAGGAAGGGGGTACCATAAGGACACAATGTTTCAAATCAGACAGGTACCTGTTTGATCATTTCTCTTTTGATGTTCATCTTCATGGACTTGATCAATTTTTGGTCTCCTAAGATCTCACTGATTTAAGTGTGGTTCTGGGAACGACATGTTCCCATGTTACACAGAACATGACAGCAGTGAAGAACCCCTAAGTCCTACTCAGACATAATGAGTGGAAAGCAGATGCATTTTTCACTTATACTAATATTCCCTCTCTCTCTCTCTCTCTCTCTCTCTCTCTGTGTGTGTGTGTGTGTGTGTGTGTGTGTGTGTGTGTGTGTGTGCTAATGTCAGAAGATAACTTTTGGGATTTGGCTCTCTCCTTCCATCATGTAGGTATGACTCTTACTTGTCAGGCTCAGGGAAAAGCACCATTACCTACCAAATAATTTCTCTGGTCTAGGAAGCAGCTCTTCTAGAAGAATAACAATCAGATTGTATGCAGATGAAATTAGGAGAGGGCTCTTCAGAGAGGGACCCTTCAGAATCCTTCTCTTTCCTCATCTATAAAACTCAGTGAACAGTAGCTAATTCACAGAAGTGATGGAGGATCAAGCTTATACCAAGCGCTTAACACAGTTCTTGACATGGAAGGTGTCTGATAAGGACC
The DNA here is from genome assembly GCA_026225945.1 of Cricetomys ansorgei. Classification (NCBI taxonomy): domain Eukaryota; kingdom Metazoa; phylum Chordata; class Mammalia; order Rodentia; family Nesomyidae; genus Cricetomys; species Cricetomys ansorgei. Next base: position 13,876,272 of record JAMJFZ010001203.1, on the reverse strand, counting down.
TCTACTATCATTAACGTTGAGGATGCATGTCCACACAAGTTATATTTGTTGTACATCGTCTTTAAATGGCCTCTATCGACTTACAATAATTATACAAGATATTTATGTTTGCCTTTCTTTTACAAATGATTAAGTCATTTAACACTTATAAACTGTCAAACACAGGGTTAACGTCTCACAACCAGTTGGTGTTCAGAGCCACCAGTGTGAGTCTACTTAAACAGCTTCAGTGCCTTTTAGAACAAAGCATTTTATTGAACAGCATAGGGGCCCAACAGAGCATTTTGGATGGAGGGCAAAACTATTCTTGTAGGAAGATGCATACATCTCCCCATGTTAAATTAAATAGAGGAAAAAATTGACTAAAACTTTTTGTAAATAGCTAGATATAATAATATATTACTGATGCTACTACAGCTTATACATATCCTCAGGTCTAATTCTTTCCTGAGATTTCCCTCTCAAATTCACATATTGGAACTCTACACTCAAATAGAACAGTACTAGATGGTGGACTCATGGCCACAATTAGGTCCCAGGGTGAGAACCCAATGATGGACATCTTTCCTTCCATCGTATAAGATTATGACCAGAAGGTATTGGTAGCCACACAGAAGGCTCTTACCAGAACTCAAGCACGATGGCCCCGTGATCTGATATTCTGATGGCTTCTAAGCCATCCAGATGGCAGTATTCTCTCATGGAAGTCAAAAGCAAGTCTGAGAGGTGTCTACTGGTAATCAAAGCATGAGAAACATGTAAGATCAGTTTACTGAATATCCAAATAACTAAATTTCCTTCTAATGACTTAAGAGAAGAATTTTGTGTTATATTTGACAATATTTACAGGCACTATGAGTTTAAGGTGGTGAAAGTCCCTATGTTTGTTATGGCAAAAAAAAAAAAAAATTAAAAAATAAGATAAAGATAACCCTATTGTTCAACACAATAATGATTACTGAGATCATTTACTCATTTTTATTCATTCATTCATTTTTTTCTTACATTCATTTTTTCAATACGGTATTGGGGACTGGGCAGAAGACCTCTCCAAATAAGGCAAGTCCTCAACCACTGAAATAAATCTCAGCTCTGAGCCGTTTAAAGAAAATGAAAAATGCTTATTAGGCAAATATCTTTTGTCAATTGGACATATGTGATAAAGCTCCTGATTTTATTTTACCTGAAGAGGGAAACTTTTAACGTAGATACTGATTTAACAACTGTGCTGAGAACAGAGGAAATTCACAGTCACGCAGCAGTGTCACAATTAACCACCTCTTGTCACAGCTTCAGGGACCGTGCTAGCTTATTTTGAGAACATTTCAATGGCAGCCTTGCATTAAACCCTTCAGAAATGCTCTGTACACTTGGTTTATCTTGTTCACTTCACATTCCGGAATGAACGACACGCAGGCAACAGAAGGGACACCTTCATAGAATCAAAAAACTCAGGTCCAGATGCTTGTGTCCAGGGTGTCGTGACACCCATGAGCCACCAATGGCCAGAGGGAATAGTTTCTCCATGTTATTTATAAAATTCATTCTCCTTCCCTTTGCAGGAAAAAGGCAGATTACTGGGCCTTTAAAAATTAGCATTTTGTGCCTTCTTGTGATTGTGGCAAGCAGTTTTAAGTGTTCCTTTAGTTTTTATTTATTATGCCTAATTTTGAGTGAGGGACAATTACTCTCCAACTGGATTAACAATTCCTACTAAAGGAAGCCACCATCACGAGCAGATTCTACCCCACAGTCAAAGGTACATCATCAGCATCATCTATTGATCTCAGCTTAGCCCCTTTGAAATCCCATTGGGGATATGGACTAGTCTATGTCCCATCCGATAAAAGATAATGCTTCTCTTGTCTTTTGTTTCTCCTTTTTCCAAAGCCAATTTCTTTTTCCTGAACTCTGCAGGGGGTTTTCCTGCTGACTAGTACTTTGATTTTCCTCCCTAGCCCAGATCTTCCCCAAGGCTGTTACTGCCAGGCCTGGATCTTCCCTGGGGCTGCAGTGGCAAGGTTTGGTTTTATTTCCCTTGTTTTTTGTTTGTTTTTTTCCGGGTAGGGGAGGGTGTCCCTAAAACTCAATAAACACCCAAAACAACCCTGCAAACCTAACCTAAGCCTTGGATATCCGTCTCCTACAGGCACCCTGCCTGATGCATACAATGTAGCAACTTCCTGGAGGGTAATTTCAGAAAGACCCTAGACTGTTGAGTGCTCAGAGTTGAAATCCCTCAGGGAGTGAGAAGAACAATCTCCCTGGCAGCAGGTGGTTCTCTTATCCTTGCTGTGCCCTACTCTGAGGAAGCAGCTGGTATCAGTCACATAGTCTCTGGGATAAGCTGGCTCTTATTAAATATTTGAGAGGTAAGATGGAGGAGTCTTCAGTTACTCTATTTCTTTGTGAAGGGAGATGTTATCTATCTTTAAAAGAAAAATATTGGCTTAGCAGCCTAACCACATATTTCCTCAGAGAGTATGCTATTTTGCCCTTTTGCATTACAAAGCATCCTTATAAAAATAAGGTACCAACTCATTTTTGACAGGCATTTAAAACTCTGGCATTTAGGAACTGGCTAGTGACTTCTGCATGACTGTGGATAATAAATGTCTGGAAGATATTGAATTAGATAAACAGAAATTGTCCTGAGCGGCAATTTTTACGACAATGCATACTTGGGTCATTTCGAATCTACTCTGTGTCTTAAGTTTTATTTCTCATTTAAACAAAGCAAGATTTTGGGGCATGTGTTCAATATATAAAATAAATAATGATTCTTTTCATTACAAGGAGATTTTGCTTTTTAATTAATACATTTTGGGTTCTAAATCGTGATTTAACTTTAACAATCTAAATTTTTATACACATAGTTTAAGAACACACTCTTAACCCTGTACATGGTATTGTAGGCCCAATTAGGAAGCATAAAAGATTCAGCATGGAGAAGCACTAGCTGTGGGACTCTGGAAGTTTGCAACCAGAGAGAAAACACCTTAAGGGAAGTGGTAAGGTACAGGCAGGCTGTCTTCTCCAAGGATGACTAAGAAGGAACACCACTGGAGTCACTGGGGGAAGGATGACAAATGGCAGGAAGACACAGATGTGCTATGTCAGTAACGGCTCTGTCCCAGGGATTCAGACAAGAATGAGAGAAGTGTGATGGCCTCGGACTGGTAACCAGAAGCTGTACACAGTAATAGACACTTTAAGTCACTATGTCCAGCGTTTCAAAAGCAAGTCTTCCACCAAAAAAAAAACAAAAACAAAAAGGAACAAAAAACTTTAGAAATTTAAGATTTAAAAGTCCAACCCACACAAATGCACACAAAGGAACAGACACACAAATACACATGCAGATGTATACACATATGTATAAATACACATATACAAACAAACACATCATAAATTGATATAGATTGATATTGATATAGATAATACATCATCTATAATTTACCTCGATAGAGTTAATCTTTTGTTACACAGTTTAATTAAACAACATGAATTTCTGAACAACAGGCTTCAGTTTTGAGTTACATCAGTACAATTAATGTGACTAACTATGAAAACAACAGATTAGCCTGGTAGCCCGTCACGGTGTTATCAATCAATCCCTCTAATCCTATAACCAAGCAAAAACGATTAAACTGAAGGGGCCAAGCTATTCTTGGGGCAGAAAGAATTCTGCTCCTTACTTTGGAATCCAGGGATGGAGCTTCTTTTAGGAAGCATTTTTAGTCGGCGCTCTATTGCTGTGAAGGGACTCCATAACTAGAGCAACTCTTATAAAGGAAAGCATTTAACTGGATCTTGCTTACAGTTTCAAGGCTTAGTCCATTGTCATCAAGGAGTGGGGAATCATGGCAGCATACAGACATGGTGATGGAGAAGGAGCTGAGAGTTCTTTATCTGGATCCACAGGCAGCAGGAAGAGAGAGAAGCTGGACATCGCTTGGGCTTTTGAAACCCCAAAGCCAACCATCAGTGACATATTTCCTCCTCAAAGACCACGCTTTCTAACCCCTCCCAAGTAGTACCTCTTCCTGATGACTAAGCATTCAAATATAAGAACCTATGGGGACCATTCTTGTTCAAACCACCACAGGAAGTTATTCATATACCCGGGCACACCTGCTGGGACTTCACCGTTATCCTATTTGTGTGAAGCAGAAGTACGGAATATGCACTAGATTGCCACCTTATTTAGGCTTAGCTATATCAAGGTAAATCATAGACGATAATATATTATCTACATCAATTTGTATACCTGTCTGTTTAACCATGCATCCATACATACATACATACAGATACACATACACATATAAGCACATACATACACACACACACGCATACGTACATAGTTTTGCAAAGTACTGTAGTCCTTGTGAAATAATGAATGTTAGTCAAAACTGTATAAAGGTTTCTTAATGATGAATGAGAACTTACCATCACCCTACTACTTTCAAAAGACTAATGAAATAGTAAAAGTTCTCACTGTTACATACAGAAGAATGAAAAAAAGGACAAATGCTTATTAGTGAATTTAATGTAAAATTTTCAAAGTATTAAAATTTAACTGTTTTCTCATTAAAATCATAGCAGGCTACTTTGTACATGTTTCCCTCAGTGATCTGATCTATAATACAGATAGCGGTCTTCCTGCAAAGTGTCAACTGTTCGTACAATCTTTTTCAAGTTAGAATTCGTTTGCAATAACATCTTATCCTTTGAGTTTTCCACACAATGGAGGACTGGGATTGTCAGGAAATCACCAGTTCAGAATCTCCACTACCTTTCTCTGCCTCAGTCATCCAGTTGTGTTTGGAGAACCATGTAATAAAAGAGAAGAGGGGTGTTAAAAAAGAGTTTGACCCAAGACCTGTAAATCGTTCCAGACCTTTGCTATCCACCCTCTAAATGAGACTCGGGTCCACAGCAAGTTAGCATCCTGCTTCGTCTCTCCTGCACTTGCCAGTTATTTACCCGAGTGAATGTACTAGGTGATTTTGATTCAGCAGGCTGGCTGCAAAAGGTGGTAGGCCATCTTGTGCTACATGGTGGGTGCCTGCCATAGGTCTGCTTTGTCAATGTGCTCTTGCATCTGGTCCTGAAACGATCAAGGAGATGCCAAGCAAAGTCTGACCTGAGGGAGGAAGGGGAAGCCTCCCTCACACCTGACACAAGAGGAAACATTGTTTCCTTCTGGATCTCTCAAGGTCTGCAGAGGTGGTGATATCAGCCATCATTTTAGAGAATTATCACAGTGTCATGGAGTAGAACATTGGGTTCAAATAAGTGACTGGTTGTGTGAGAAAAACAGACGAGGAAGGAAGAATCTACGTACTGTACCAGGATCTGTGCAGGAGCATGGGAGTGAAATTTGAAAGATCGAGCACAGGTAGAGAGGGCATGACTGACAGAAGACCTTTTAGTCCTACAAAATGCCTCCCGAAAGCAAGAAACAAACAAACAAAAGGAATTTCAAGCATCAATGATCATAGAGTGGACAGGTATGGACAACCTAGATTAAAATATACCTTAGCAGGGGAAGTAGGCTTTTTGAAGATTTCCCTTTACTTCCTTAAGGAGAACCATACCAACTGGCAAGGTGCCTCGATCCAGGCCAGGAGCAGTATTCTGGACACATCAACTATTTCTCTGCTTTACTGTCACCAGAGTGGTGAGCCTAATAGTCGATGTTCTTTTGTTTATAGTCACAAGAACTCTGGTTTTCCTTTCCAAGTAGATATGCACTCCTTTGGAACTGAATGAAGACACATTCAAGCTTAGTTCTCTATTGCCTTTACCTCAGTGTTTCAGATTCCGTTCCTCCTTCCCTCATTTCTGTAGAACTCTATGCATCTTAGTATACCATTTCTATCTTTTCCAAAGGTTCCTTTTGTTCTTTTCCAAGGACTACTTTTATCTTATTATATGAATATGTCACACTAAATGAGACTTAGTGCCAGCTGTATATTAATCTCATTCTGATCTAGTGAGCTCTTTTGTGTGTGTAATTTGCATGAGGCACACACACACACACACACACACACACACACACACACACACACACACACGAGAAGTATGATGAGATTTTGCTCAGAAAGTAGCATAATCTCAGTACAATCTAGTTGAAACTCCTGTCACTTAGAGGTTATCTAGGGAGATGCTACCTCTGCTAACTACACACTATGTCTATATTCTTATTGCTGATATTCTGAAATTGCCAAAGGCTCCAGTAAAAGCCCTCACAACAGGTTTGGAATGACCTATGAACTCTACTTACAAAGTGATGGCTTTTCACCTCTAGGCCATTTCAACTCAGTTCTTGCAGGAAAGTAAACTAACTAATCAGGCTGTCAAATAATTACCTCCAGATACTCCTCAACTACCACACTCCTTAATTTTACAGATGAAATAAAAGGTCATAATTGTCACAAAATTTCATGAACCAGTTAAAAAAAAAAAAGAAATATAGCCTCCTTTGACCCAGAAATATGGGATCTGAACCATCCCTGCAGCCTGCAGATAACACTCCTGGCATTTTGGAGTCCATTCAGTGTGGCTTTTCCTTTTGCTGGGTTAGATCAATATCACACTGATACATGTTCTGCCAGCCACACTGTAATGCTGCATTCTTCCAGGCTCAGCAATAGAAAGTGATTTAATGCTTTCAGCTTGAAAGATATTGCAATGAACACCGTGATTTATAAAACAAATGGGCTATTGTCCTAAATAAGTTTAAAATTATATAGACCTGCGGAAATAGAGTTAACTAAAGTTTTAATGCTTCTTGCCTATTTTGTGCTGAACAGTTTATACAGACACATAAGCAATTCAACCCAGAAAATGCAACAGAAATTTATAGCCTGGATCCTCCATACATAATTTCTTTAACCTCGTGTACCTTTTGGCATTTATTAGTACACAGAGTCCGCTTCCTACATACCCTCTTTTTATTCAGGCAACTGTCTATATATTTATAGGGAGCATAAATCATTGCATCTTAAACAGTGGCCTATCAGAAAAAATATGCTAATTGTGGAGGGCAGTGTGTCCTATATTGAATGCTACTGGCATTTTGGAATATTATTTCTCACTTTATCACAGAAGCGTGCTAGGAAATAGAAATGACGGGAGCACTATAAGCCAGAAGAATCTCAGTGATACATTGAAAAGCTGCCATCTCTTATTCCGAGAACACATTGGTGAAGACAGCGGAGTGTGATAGCAGTAGATGGGAAATTTTCATTTAATCTTTTAAATGTATTGGCTTAGAGATGTGAGCAGAATTCACATGCAGCAATTCTAATGCTTTTTCCATTTTAATTTCTTCTTCATCTTTGTCTTCTTCGTGTACTTGGGAAAAAAAAAAACCCTCAAGTTTGGGAGTGCTACAGATGAGAACTATTATAGTGGAAAGAGATGGGGGGCAGGGAAGAAGCAACTTGCATGAGAGTTTAAAGAACAATTTGGTCACCATCTGAATATGTGATGATCATTTCTGTAGAAAATCTGGAAGCATCTGGTAACAATGTATCGAGGGTTGCTTTATTTATTTTTTTCCCTTTTGTTTTGTTTTGTTCTGTTGAGACAGAGTTTCTATGTTGCAACTTTGGCTGTCCTGGAACTCACTCTGTAGACCAGGCTTTCCTTGAATCCACAGAAATGGGCATGTCTCTGCCTCCCTTGTGCTGGGATTAAAGGTGTGCACCACCACTGCCTGGCTCTCAGGTTGGTTTTTAATTACATTAATGAAGAAGCTTCCAAACAGTAATTTAAAAAGAAAAAAAACATACTTCTTTAATAAAAAGCAATGCTCAGGTATACAATTTAGAAGAATGATCAGAGAAATCCCTCCCCAAATGTTATGCCTTTTGAAGTGTCTTCATCTGCCTGCCTGGGTAGTGTGGTATGGCCACACCTGTGTTTCAATATATAGGAAGACCCTGATTTGATGTGATTTGGCTGGATCACCTCACCAGGAGTGCTAGTCCTCATCCTGTTGCTATCACTGAGATAATTAACTTGTAAAGAGGGAAAGGTTTATTATGGCTCAGGGCTTTGGAAGTCCCAAGAACAGGTTGGGCCTTGCTTGCCCGAGTATGTCAAATGACTGTATGATTAAAAAACCCTCCTTCCATGATAAGGACAGCAAAAGAGAAGATGCTGAACTCATTATCATATTTGAGTGCACCCTCAGCCCCAATCCACCTTCTCCAGACTTCAATTCTATACCCCTGTCTCTGCCACCACTCTCTCCACAGCTGAGCAGTATCTAGGATCACTTTCAAGCTTCCTCTGGCACACTTCCTTTATCCTTGCACTCTTCCAATTGCCCAACTACAACCTTGAGGCAAAAGAGTTCATTTGTCATTTGTCATCGGTGGAGACAGAGACAGAGTCTTCTTTTTGTTTTCAGTTTGTGTTTTTGCAATGGCGGACATTATCCCTAGGGTCTCATGAATGATGAATAGTGCTTTACCATCAATCTATGCCACCAGCTCTCTTTTAAAATATTAATTTTATTGAGATTATAATCCAATTACAATAATTCCCCATTCCATTTCATCCTTCCATATATGTGTGTGTGTGTATACATATATATGTGTGTATATGTATATACACACACACACGTATTACATATATTCCTAAATATATAACTATAGCCTGTTTGTCAGTAGGAAAGTATTCTACTTCTTTCCCTTTAACTCTGGGGTGAGATGAGCACTATACTCTGAAAGACCTTATTAGGTGGCTCATAAGCCATGTTTAGATCACCTTCATTTTTAAAGGCACAGACACCGGGAATGTGTTGCTTCATTCTTCATGCAAAGGTGTATACTGAGTGCGACCTGCTTCAGTCAAATGCATAAGTAGAGCCCTCTGTTCATAGAGCATCCTCCCTAAAGTGAATTCTTGAGGAATATGACTCTATTTAAGATTCTATTTAAATTTTTACACCGAGAGTACTATCACCTGAATGCTCTGGAGAAGGGATTTTGATCAGTCATATTGTATAATCCTAAAAAGTCTAAAACAAACACATGCAGCTGAGTACATATAATGTACTGAGTACATCAAGTAAGATTTAAGTGGCAACCAGCTTATTTGACCTAATCATTGACATCGAGAAAGACCATTAGCCTAGGGCCATACCACCCACAATGTGACCAAATTCACCCGAGGAATACCATCAAAGAAAACAGAGGCAAAATCTCACAGAGGACTTTATGAAAGTGGATCTGTAAGAGTCTGAAGAATGCACTGCCGCTTCAGGAAAAGGAGTGTTAGTTAAGGTGCAGAACACTGTGATAGACATTCATAAGAACTTTTGTTTCTTATTCTCAATAACAATACAGTGAGGTCAATATTACATAAAACTCTTACTTTATGAATAGAAAATTCAACATCTGTGTAGTTAAGTGGTTAGCACCATTTGCTGTAGAGATTTGAACCATGTTCTTGAGGCTAGAAAGATGGCTCAGTGGTTAAGAGTACTTGTTGGGCTTTGGAGATCATGTGGGTTCCTAGTACCTATTACATGGTTGGCAACCATTAGTAACTCCATTCTCAAGAGATCTGACATCTTTTGTTAACCTCTATGGTCCCCAGACATGCATGTGGTATACATACACAAAAGCAGGCAAAACATTTGTACATCAAAATTTAAAAACAAACAAAAACATATTTATCTGTCTAGACATGGACAGGTCAACTTATGAAAAGTGACTAAAGGAACTATTCTAGTAAAGCTAATATAACATTTCTGATAATTTTTTTTCACACTTGAGAAATGTCATTTTTGATGCCATTGACTTCTTAGTGTAAGATTCTAGGTACATTTACAACTCTACAGAATGATTTTAGTGTTTCATCAAAATGTTTTTTATCACAATTTACGTGAAGAAATTATCCATTTGTACATGTGTGCATGTATATGCATGAAACTACTTATTGGATGCTAACTGTAACTTTAAATTTAAACACAGTTATATCACATTAACTCATAATATTTATTAGTCTACTAACCTATTTTAGTTGGCTGTTGTATTAAAAGTGGCTATCAATGGCTGTTTTATTTCCTTCTATTAATACAAAAACCACTGAAAATATACATAGGATGAATATTAGTTACAAAAATTAATCTTAACAGAATTATAATTGATACATCAAAGCAATGAAGAAGTATGTAAGTATGGGCAAAAATGAGATTTCTTGCTGGCTCACTCTGTGGTAATAAACAGCTGGATGGCACACAGCAGTTCACCATAAAGCAAAACAAACTATGAGACTGGTTCTTTGAAATTACCCTAACACACTTCTTTGCACTTACAATGGCACCTTTCCTATCAGCATAGAAAAAGCATCAATGAGTGAATTCTGATTTCCTCTCACAAATTCTATCACCCATGGTGACAACTAGTTGCTGTTTTGATTTGTCTGAGACTCATGTGTATTGCCCTGTATGAAGTCTGTAACATTGATAACAGGTTTCCTGGCACACAAATAACTCTGATATTTTCATGTTTCACTGAAGTGATAAGTTACTTAGGAAAATCATTTTTTTCTATAGTACAAAAACAATGACGCCTTTAATATCCCATAAGAGGGGCTGGCAAGACGGCTCAGTGGGTAACAGGAGAGCATACAGAGCTGATGACCTGAGTTCAGTTACCAGATCCTACAGTTGAAAGAGAGAGAAATTTCCCCAAAGTTGTGCTATATTCTGCACACACTCATATGCATAGCAAATGTAAATCATCATCATCATCATCATCATCATCATCATCATCATCATCTTGTGTTAGAAGTGGAATTGCTGAGTCATGAGACAGGGGCAGTTATAAATCACAAGGCTTTATATTGGAGCTATCTACTACAGCAAAGCTGCACTCACATCTTCTTACCAACATATGGACAAACTCCTCACTCGTTGGGTTAAATGGTAGTATTTCACTATTAATGGGTTGAACTATATATTCAGTATGAAGCAAACACAACCCTCCTCCGTAGAAATCAGCATATAATTTCTGACTTTATATTAACATTATAGCAATTGTCCTCTTATTTATTCATTTATGGATTTCCTTTTCAGTGAGAAGTCATTCCAAAAGAAAAATGGTGGGGAAATAGGCAGTCATAAAAGTTGATGTGCAGAAAATTTTAGGTCCTGGGTGATACATGTCCAGAAGGACTAGATATTATGTACCAAAATACAACATAGGGAAATTTTCCAATGTTCTCCAGTACATTGAGGTGATTACAGTTTGTAATAATTTATTCTGCATTTCATAAAGTGAGTTAGAAATGAGTAATATCCCCGGAGATAGAAATGCATTTGCTCTGATTTAATTACCCCACATTGTTTCTATGGAATTATCACTCTTTACTCAATAACATGAACAATTAATATACGCTAATAATAAAAATATCCTTAGCATAATGGACTTATGTGAAATTTTTCATTAATGAACTTTTCATCCTGACTGATTTTTTGGGGAGAGCTAATTTATATATTACACTTAAAATACTGAATTTGCTTATGCTTTCAAGCTGAAAATCTTTGAATATGGTGAGCCTTTCCTCTGCTTGTCTCTTAGGGTCAATTTATAACTTACATATCACTCTGAAAAGCAGAGATGTTGGACATGACATACACGTAAGGGCAGGACCACAGAGCCACACCTACCATGTCAATGGCAACCAGTCAGCTGGACAGTTGCACTCTATGAGAGAGTAAGACAGGAGTGTCAGCCAATGCAAATGTGTATGATCTACTTGAAAATTTATGTAGATTAGACAGAATCAGGAGGTTGGGGTTAAGAATGTATTTATAACAAAGAAACAAATAAGCAAAAACATTAAGACAAAAAGACACCAAGACAAAACACAAAGCCCACAAAACAAAGAGCAAATAAAGACTATGGTGTCCATTTTGTGTTGACCAACTACTCCTGGGCATAGGGCCTGCCCTGGAGTGATATTCCATTGGGGAAAACTGATTTCCCAGCAAGTGTCAAATTACACATAGCTTCTTGGGGTGGTAGGACTCTGGGTTTACTTTCCATTCTCCATGGTAGAATTCTATGTGGCTTGAACCTAGAGAGGTCTTGTGAGTGCTGTTACAGTCTCTGTCACAGAAAGGGGTAATTAATGGTAGATAAATATATGTTGTTGGAAGGAGAGACAGAGAGAACATGAAGCTGGATAGGTAAGAGGTAGAAAGGATCTTGGAGGAGCTCAGAGAGAGAAAAACAATCAAAATACACTGTATGAAAAAATATAAATGAAAAATATATCAAAAAGAATATATGTAGACTTGTGTGATTTGTTGGAGATTTTAAAATTGGTTAAAACAGGAAACACAAAGTTATAAGAAGCAATCACTCTGGCTTTCATTTCTTCTTGGTAAAGGAAAAAAGAATGACAAATGAATAAGCTGGAAAAATAAAACGTGATGCAGTGTACTAAAAAATCTTCCAAGAATGGACAAACATTTGTTCCAACAATAGCTCCGATTCAGTGATTTTTGTAGGACATGCTGTTGAGTAATTTTTAAAGTATTATTAAACGTGTGTAATGTGTCATTTAAAAAATTGGAACCTTTAGGATATAGAGGAAATTACTGAAAATATCTTTAACATGAGTCAATAACACCTCTCGTGACATTTGAGATTAAGTATTTAATAAAATTCCCTGGCACACGTTAGAGAGGACATAATTCTCATGGCACCCGTGAGAAAGCCTGTGAGAGGAGAGGACAATTAAGAATGTCTCCATGGGTACAGCTGTCAGTACAGGTTTGACTTCCACTGGGAATTTATGAAGTCATCATGGGTTCCGAGCTAAATATTTCTTTTTTTTTTTTTGGCCAACTATCATGTACGATTTTAGAAAAACACACAAATAACAATCTACTATCCAAATGAGACAATAAAATGATGCATTTTATTGCTAATGTAACGTCCTTTATTTTCTTGCTTAAGAGGACTATTATTAAGGAGCCAGGCTGCAAATAACGTTACTGCTCTCTAAGGCTGAGAAGTCTTCGAGCTTGAGGAAATACATCACGGAAGCCGCTGTTCTTACAAGAGTTAGCGATAAAAACTTTTTCCTTTCTATATAAACATTCAGAACATTAAAAAATAACCACGTATCATTCATGGTCCATAACAGAAAGGGCTGATGAATGAATGGTAGGTAAACATAAGCAAATTTAGACTTTTCTCCTTACATAATGCCTGGCCGTGGTTCTCCGCACCCACTCACATTTGGCTCCTGAGGAAGCCTCTCTAATGACAACCGGACAGGGCACCCATCTGACACAGACCCATGCAGGCTCCATGCTTGCTAGTCCAGTCTCTGTGAGTCCTTATGAGCCCTGCTTAGTTGATTCCATGGGTTGTGTTCTTCTGGTGTTCTTGACCCTTCTGGCTCCTCCAATCCCTCTTACCCCTCTTCTGAGGAGGTTCCCCGAGCTCCCAGGGGAGAGACTTGATGGAGATTTCCAGTTAAGGCTCACTCTCCGCCTAATGTTGGGCTGGGGGGCTCTGCATCTGCTACCATCAGCTGCCAGAGGAAGCCTCTCTGATGACAATTGGGCTAGCCACCGATTTATGATCATAGCAGAATATCATTACAAGTCATTTCTTTGATTTTTCTTTTTCTTTTTTGGCCAGTCCTGTTTGGTTCCACCTTAGGTCTCTGGGCTATCCAGCCTCAAGTTCCTGGCCATCCAGGCAAGAGTATGGGCTCTCTCTCATGGCTGGACCCCAAGCCAGACCGGTCATTTGTTAGCCACTCCCACAAGCTCCTAGTCTCCATAGCCCCAGCACATCCTGCAGGCAGGACATATTGTAGGTCGAAGGTCTTGGGGGTAAGGTTGCTGTCTCAGTCTCACTACTAGGAGCCCTGCTTGGTTACAGAAGATGGAGGGTTCGTACTCTGCATCCTCTACTAATAGGAGTCCTCTCTAGTGTTACCCTTGTAGATTCTAGGAAGTTTCCACTGCACTAGGTTTTCACATTTTTGCCCCCCCCAGGCAGATATGCCCTCAAATTCCAGTCATCTCTCCCTGTATTCTCTCCCACAATCTCTACCAGTTGATCCTTCCTGTTCCCAGCCTCACCTGCACCCAGTCCACCCTCGAAATCTACTCTTTTCCCCTTTCCCAAGAAGATCCATGAGTTCCCCTACAGCCCTCCTTGTTACCTAGCCTCTCTGGGTTTGTGGGCCGTAACATAATAGTCATTTACTTAACAGCTAATAATATTCTGTTACAAGGGAGCGAGAAAGGGAATGGATCATTGTAGTGGGGAGGTGGGGAGAGGAACTAGGAGGAATAGAGGGAGAGGAAATCATAATCAAGATATACTATGTGAGAAAAAAACCTATTTTAAATAAAAGAAAAAAATATTATCGTTCAACTTCTTGCCGTTTAATCTCCTGTTGCATTACTGCCACATACTATTTTCTAGAACATTCTTCTTACTAAAGTATCACAACAGGAATGTTATATGTTTTAAATCTCTTTGAAAATTTTTATCTGGTTACATACAGATACCTATCTATAGCCATATATTGTTACAAAGCTAAAACAGGATAGACATTAACAGAAATGATAAACCAGTGCAGAAATATATTGAGAAATTACCAACGTAAAATGTTTATGGCCTGGATGATATTTTTTCCTGGTTGTTAACAATATTGATGATAATATTAAGACATTCTATTACCAATTGCCAAAAAATAAAGTAAAAGTACAAAAAAATGTGACTGAACTTAGCCAAAACCTCAGAAAATAATTAGGTTAGTTGTTAAGGAAATTTTTTTTTGAAAAAAAATAGAAATAATTTCAAAGTTTTTGAGGAGATAGATACATGAATAGATAGATAGAAAATACCTTGATAAACAGTCAACTGATGAAACTGAAAGAATTAATCATTTATTTTAAAACATAACATATAAATTTACATTACATTAAAATATTACCTGGCATAACTGTTATATAAATCTCTCAGAAACTTGTGGACTAAACAAAGACCTTTAATAAAGTATTCTGTGACATAAAAACCAAGTGAGTAGTAATATAATAGGAATTTAATAAAAAAATTAAGAGAGGACAATTTTACTAATAAATATTAAATTAAACGTACATTATTAGCGGCTGCAATTAAGCATGGAATTAAGTTCATTCCATGAATACAAGGACATTTCTGTAGAGGCAAAGCTCTTAGTTTAATGTGCCACATAATCAGAACAAGAACTCCTGCTAGATGGGTTTGGATAGAAAAGATAGGCACATCATTTTACCCATGCCAAAGAAGAATACACAAACATCTGCAGACAAGCTCTTCAGTCTGTGAGAATGAAGGCTGTTCCATATTTACATCAGCTTAGACTGCTGAATTAATATGCCCAGCACAAGAAAGCCAATAGCAAATAGAAGAATGGAGGGCTAGGAAACAGAAGATAAGCTGTTTTCATATTGCACAAGCACAGAAACATACATTTGATCTAACAGAACTATCCAATTATATAGTGGCTAGATATAAAGGTACAAAAATTTATCTCTCAATTCTCATTACAAAATATGGATATCAGAGCCATTATGTAGAAATCGAACAATAAATTTCAGGATAAAATAGTGAACATGAGTATGAACATATGAATGAACATAAGTATGAACACAGTTATGAATGAAGAAGTAAGGAAATCCACAAATTGTCAAATAATATTTGTGTGTGTGTGTGTGTGTGTGTGTGTGTGAAGCACACACTTTTATATGTTCGCAGTAATAGCGCATGTGGGGATGAGAAAATGAAATATTAGAGAAATATTTCTATTCGAGGCTGGAAAACTCTGACACAAATATTAATAACAACAGATTAATAGATTAATAGAGGTCACTGTTACTACCATATCTGTACTCAGGTCATAGCTTGCGCTCTGGTGAACCAAGTAGATCCACTGTCCTTGATAAGCCAATTTAAAAAGTAAAATTAATACTGAAGAGCAGAAAAGGGAATATTTATTCATTGTGGCCATATAGGAAACAGAGATTAAAAATCTCCAAAGACACAATAAACTCATCTTTCTGGATCCAAATAGAAGGTTAGGTCTAAATAAAAGTCAAGAGATGGACACAACTAAACAGTTAGCTGGTCAAGGTGAGGTTCTAATCATCATTGTCTCAAGTCCAAGTCTCTTTGCAAGGTCATCTGCACAGTTATACATCTTACTCTGAGAGACAAGCTCTTCACTATAATCATCATCACCGTAACTGTGCAGGGACCACATGAAATGAGCCTAATATGGGATTGCCAGGTTCTTGGAAACCACAGTTAATTTCATTCACTACATCCCCTGAGACTATCCCTCAGATCCAGCTTTCATTTCATGTTCTTGAGAAGGACCTTTATAGGAGCAATCCCTTTAGATATCACTCACCATTTGTGGGGTAGGCAGAGGGGAAGATGGGCAAAAGACGAACAAAGTTTAATTATTGCCCATGTGTGTCTCACTGGTTGCTCAGTTATGGTTTTTGCACAGGTTTTCATCTGGTCGAATCCAGATTTCCTGGTTTGAATGACATAGATGGAAGCCAGCAAGAACAAAATCCAAGTTTCTCCTTTCTTGGGTTATAACCCATGGCAACATCTGGCGCTCCTATACAGGCTCCAAAGGACATATTCAGCATGTGTTTCTTGCAGGTTTTCAGGGGGTCTATTAGAATACTTGCCACATGTAAATAATTCTCCAGGCTGGTGTCGGGGGAGGAAGACAGCTAACACCAAGGCTGATGCTACAATTCTTTTGTTCCCTACAACTACACAGATCTTTTTGAACAAAAAAGAAAACCAAAGCAACATTCTAAATAATTTGAGATGCAAAGTTCCCAGTTTCCCTCAAGGGACAAATGTTCAAGATCTTCTTTTCACTCTTTGTCCAAAACTTAACTCTTTTCTAGTCCAAATGCCTGAGGAAGAGGTGATGGTCAAGTTCTGCTAGAAGTGTTGATACTATGGTCTCTGTCACAAGGTGGCAGCATTGAGCAAAGTGGTAGCCTTTAAAAAAAAAAAAAAATCAAGCTAGCCAGACCTAGACTCTTTTTTTGTTTATGGAAATCTTAGCCTTCTGAAGATAAGTAGGTTAGAATTTAGAGTTAGCCTGTCTGCTTTATGGGGTTATAGGTCTCCCTAGCCCACATACGGCGGAAACGGAGAAGGCAGGGAAGACCTCATGCCCAGCAGAATGTTCTCAGGCTGAAGGTTTAAACTGATGTCTTTTATTGTGAATTTTCTCTGCTTCTTGACTTCCTCTTGCCCTTGATAGCAATCAGGCCATTCTTTTTTTCCTAGACAAGCACCCTTCATTTTGAATTGGACAGCATAGCTTGGATTCTTGATCTCTTTCCTCTCAGAATTTCAGCTCCTTAATAACTGCTTGAAGTTTTCTCTAATTCTGGCATCCTACAGCTTCTGCAGAATGCTGATGGCAGCAGTCACACACAAGCACGTCCATGCTTTCAGTCCATCTGACTGTCTCGGGTTTGTTTTTCTTTTTTGCCGTGATTATGCAGGACCATGGGTGCATGTTTATTTCACATGCGCAAAGCTAGAGAATTTATTAAATTAAACCACCTTTGCCACAAGGCCTCTTTCTGTGCCACCTATAACCAGCAGCATCAGATGGTGAGAATATATGAAATATGTATAAAATGAAAACGCTGTTCCCTTACCTAACAGCTCACTATCTTCCCAGTGCTCTGCAAAGCATTACAAAAAATAATAATGTATAAATTTATATTGTAATCATATAAAAGACATAAAAGGTTTATGACAAATAGACCACAAAACATAACCTATCAAATCAGTGAATAGAAGTTGAGCTAATGTCTGTGAAATATTTTGCAATTAAAAGCCAGGACCGTGCTTATATCCTTGAGCCAAACAAATTAAATTTTAGGTTCTACTTTCAAAGATACAGCCATGAGAAGCTATTTGACCTATGTACAAATTTCACTGGAGCGCCCATAGACTTGACAGAAAGTGAGTATTCCGTCAACATGCACAAGATCATGGGCAGAAGTAGAAAAAAATGAAATGAAAAGAAAGAGGGAGGCAGGTAGAGATGCTTCAACACTGTGGAACTCTCCACTAAACATGGAGACGGGGGATAACATTGATAATTTGAAAGTGACAATTGTAGAGTCCCCTGCAGCAATCTGGAAATATGCCTACAGGTCAGAGGGGCAGAACACGGTTGGTCTGGAGTCTAAGGAAATGGAGAGGGGAATGCTCAGTCATGTAAAGACAGGCTGAAAAGATGCTCTTAGAGGGCAGCATCATTTCCACACGTAATCCATTTCCTCTGCAGATAAGGTGGAAACGGCTGGAAAATACTTGCATTGAATTGCACCAACATTGCAATAGTATGCTTGAAAATAAGGAGAGCTGGGCAGCAAGTACATCATCATCCTGGAGGGTCCTCCTCCTCCATCGTCATCCCAGAGGGTCCTCCTCCTCCATCATCCCAGAGATCCCTCCTCCATCGTCATCCCAGAGGGTCCTCCTCCACTGTCATCTTGGAGGGTCCTCCTCCATCGTCATCCCAGAGAGTCTTTCTCCATAGTCATCCCGGAGGGTCCTTCCTCCTCCATTGTCATCCCAGAGGGTCCTTCCTCTTCCATTGTCATCCCAGAGGGTCCTCCTCCTCCATTGTCATCCCAGATGGTGCTCCTCCATTGTCATCCTGGAGGGTGCTCCTCCATCGTCATCTCAGAGTGTCTTCCTCCTCCATCGTCATCCCAGAGTGTCTTCCTCCTCCATCGTCATCCCAGAGGGTCTTCCTCCTCCATTGTCATTCCAGAGGGTGCTCCTCCATCGTCATCCTGGAGGGTCCTCATCCATAATCATCCCAGAGGGTCCTCCCTCCTCCATTGTCGTCCCAGAGGGTCCTCCTCCTCCATTGTCATCCCAGAGGGTCCTCCTTCATCATTATCCTGGAGGGTGCTCCTCCATCTTCATTCCGGAGGGTCCTCTTCCATCGTTACACCGGAGGATCATCCTCCATCGTCACCTGAAGATCCTCTTCCATCGTCATCCCAGAGGGTCCTCCTCCGTCGTCCCAGTGGGTCCTCCTCCATTGTCATCCCAAGGGTCCTCCTCCTCCATCATCATCCCGGAGGGTCCTTCCCTGTTGTTGTCCCGGAGGGTCCCCCTCCATCGTCATCCTGGAGAGCCCTCCTCTGTTGTCATCCCAGAGGCTCCTCCTCCATCGTCGTCCCAGAGGGTCTTCCTTTGTGGCAGCAGTGTGGAGCAGCAGCACCCCTCTCTTAGCTGCCAGCAGCAATGACCTGAGTAGCTGTGAAGCTCTACAGAGATCTGAGTGGTTTGTTGTGATTCGGTGTGGACATCTTAATGCCGGGTCTGAATGATTTCCCTATACAGTTTGGTAGAGAAACATCTTCCACATAGCCCCAAGATGGCACTGGGTCATGTAAAGACAATCAGATATAACAATAGTCCCACAAAAGGCCCATAGCCCAGGAATTCCTCCCCAGTTCCCCCTGCCTCTCTCCCCCCAAAAATCCACATGCTCTCTCCTTTGTTCTCCTCCCAGCCAAACAGAAACAGCCACCCCAATCCTTCTCCAACTGTACCTCTGCCTTTTCCCTTCCTGCCTAGGACCCTTTAGAACCTGTCATTTGCCTAAGGGTCTCCTCTTCCCCATAACCCCCCCACCCAGACAGTCCTTTGTCCCTCTGAGGCAAATACATCTCTTTTGTGCCAAGAATCTGATGTCTGGATGTGTTCTGGCTGACTCGTGGTCCTTTTATAATGGATATTGAGGGGGTCTGTTTGAAGGCCTTGCTTGCCAAAGCCAGGCCCATGATCAACCCATGGCATAGCAGAGACTTACAGGAGATGTAAAATTGTAGTGTCACCCCATTTTATGGAGCCATATTTTGCCCTTGTGTTTGCTCATTTATGGGTTTGGTAACAAGATCTCCTTGTGTAAGCTAGGATGGCTTCAAACTCACAATCTTCTGCCTCAGCCTCCTGAGTGCTGGGTTTCCTGCTGTGCACCACACATCAACAGTCAGGCCTGCACTGTGAACACCACCTGGCTGTGCACATGGGTGTACCAGCTAGGGAAGCACCGGCATAGAGGAGAGCCTCGATATCAGCATTGGGAAAGCTTCTCTGTGATATTCGTACACTGGTACCTTAAACCAGTGGGCACTTATGTTTACTGGCACAAACAACTTCTTTTTTCTCAAGTATTTCTATTTTTATTTGCTAGGGAACACAGCCAGCTCATGGTTGTTTATCAACATAGGCGAAAAGACACAGGCCTACTCAGTTTTCTGAACAGTTAATCTAATGTGACCTTTAGAGGGGCCCTCCAGTTCCACTATTACCCAAGGAAGAATTAAGGCCAATACAGACCAAAGACAATACCAAATATCACATCGCTAAGAAGCAGCAAAGCCTAGCTTTGAACAGATCTCTCTTCACAAGTCAATATTGTCCTCTTGAAAAGCCTTGTGCGCTGCACTCTTTGCTTAGCGTGCTGTTTGGCTTATGTGTCGGAACTTGTTTAAAAATGATATGTTAAATATATAGAAAGCACTGGATGTATTATCCTACATGAGACGACTAGAACTGTGTGGCTACTTCCATTCTTTAACAATTCCTGCTCCCATAGCTTTGAATGTCATCAGGAATTTTTTCCACAGACTTGGAAAAACTGCCCAAACCTATGACCTACGAAATATGAAAGTCATGTTATAACAGCAGCGTGCAGGAAAAACCGGCTCCTGCAGATGAAAGGGCCACAGGATGAATCCCTACTGCAGGTACTAAGGGATATTTATTGGCAGGTATATGAACTAACAAGGCAACTAGGGGAGATAAGGATGGTCTTCCAGTGAACACACTGACGTTTTGGTGAAAGTGCACAGGAAGGATTATTGAAGCATAATTATTGAGCGCCATGTGTACAGTAATAGAAGAATTACTCAGACATCTGGACAGAATCATGGTCCCATATGTGCTGAGTACCAAGGTTCAGTATCTCACAGTTCCACTCTGGACAGTGAGAATTCATTCAAGGCAAAGTGGAACCTTACAGGTTTTAAGGTTCACCTGGAACCTTAAAAATCCAGAACCTCAGGTTCTACCCCAGAATGAGTATCTCTGAATGCGCACTTGAACTGTATCCCCATACAGATAGACAGATGCTCCATCCACTTGTCAAAGACTGAGGGCATCAGTGTTATTGACTGTTCCCCATGTAGTTCTCAATAGTGAAACCAACAAAATGCATGATTCTTGGGTCAAAACTTAATCAGATTCCTCAGAGGAAGAAGACCTTGGGCTTTTATGTACTTAGTCATGGCCTTTGGTGAGTGTTTTTTGTTTGTTTGTTTTTTATATACCTATTTACAGGTCATGTGTATTTGTGAGTGTTTGTCTGTACCCATGTGTATCTGTTGTCTGGCCGTTTCCTAGGAGATTGAAACACTCCATCCTGCGGGAAAGCTCTTTAAGACAGAAGGCAAACAACTCGAAACAACTTTAAAAGTAAGCCATAAAGAAAGCTGAGGGTCACTCTCAGACAAGCCAAGCTGCAAAAAAAAAAAAAAAAAAAAAAAAAAAAATGCAGAAGAGTCAAGCTGCAGAGAAAGTGCTCAGTCAAAGCCAATCTGCAAAGACTATGAAACCAGACCAGCTGCCTGGAAGAAGCAGAAACCAGTCCAGCTACCTGGAAGAGGTTTAGACCAACTGAGTTCCCTGAAAAGGACATTTTCACATTCTACAATCTTTTGAGTTACCTGCAGGCTGTGTAGTGTGCTCCTACTTCTCAGCTTCTGTGAGCTTTCACCCATACAAGGTAGGCTTTTAGGATCTTTGAGACATTTTTGCTCCTGCAAGTAACCCGTCACCTGTATCTCCGTAAGTAACCTCAATAAAACTCATTGGTTCGCCAAGTTGGACTTTGATGGTATCCATACTGTGGTCTGCTGTTGACTCCCAATCTGTGGTGAGTAGATATGCTGGCTGTGCATCTCCCCAGGAAAAGTATCATCACATAACAGCACCACATTCATGCCTGGGATTTGGATACCAAAGCGGGCATTTGATCACCTGGAGCTAGAGTTACAGGTGATTGCAAGCCACCTGTGTAGGGACTGGAACCCAAATCATGTCCTCTGCAAGAGCAGCAAGTTTTCTTAAGCCACTAAACCATGTCTCGAGCCCTTTTGGTTAGTTTTACAATGAAGTCAGTTTGACGAAATGCATGATTCCGAACTCTGTAATTGGGCAGAACCAATAGTGGCTGTCAGTTCTGCCACCTGATGACCAGTATCACTGATGTGGCTCTTTCAGGAAGGGGTTTCCTTCTTTCCTGTGGCCAACGGGACACAGCATTCCTTTGTATATTTAATAGAAGCTGTGGATAAGTAATCACGTGACATTGTAGAAAGGACCAAAACTGTGCTTACTGAATAGGAATAAAAATAGAAGATAGTTGTTAGTCCTTTTATCACCTGTTTGACACCTTATTTTTGCTTTCTAAAAATTAAGGATGATAGGTGCGTATGAATTTTAAAATTTTGCATGTATGGTTATTTAGCCAGGATATATGCCTGCAAACCACATGGATGCCTGGTACCCATGGAGGGCAGAAGAGGATATCTGAAACCTTGTAACTGGAGTTATGAATAGTTGTGAGCTGCCACGTCGGCGCTAGAAACTGAACTCTAGTTTTCTGGAACGGCAGTTAGTGCTCTTAACCAGTAAGCCATTTCTCCAGTCCCAAAGGCCTTTATTTCATTCATTTACTCTGTAGACCATAGGTTCTAGTATCAAAGAAGAAGTCAGAGACTGGTGAGAGCATCAGGTGGGTGAACAGGAATACCATGTAGAGACAGGAGTTGTATTCACAAATGGATCATTTTATACATCCAGATAATGTCTGCTTAGCCTGTGGGGGAAGATACCAAAGCTACTATTTAATATCATTAAAATAATCATTATTTCTTTCACATATGCTAACCCAGGCAGAAAAGAAAGAGCTCTGAGTGCACTGCAAATAAAACCTTGTCAAAGAGAGTAAGGCTTGCATGGGACTCTGATTGTGTCTCTAAATTAGGCCAGAAGAACACCCCAAATGGTGGCGACATTGTGACCTTATTTAAAGTCTATGCTTTATCAGCTCATCCGTCCTGACAATTCTTTCTGAGCTGGTGCTTTCTTACTCCCTTTTGCCTATTATTAGCCTCGATTCTATAACTGCCAGAGAATGCTTTCCTCCAGCAGCAGAGCTACCCACTGGCACAGGAGCCTTGCTCTTCAGAGCCTGAGAGCTGAACACTCAGGGTTGCTAATTGAATCTCTGCCCTTCAGGAGCACAGGGTCACTGGGATCAACCTGCTGTCAGCGGACCCCATAGAGACCAGGCTTAAGGCAGGCTCACCCCTGGATATCATCTTTGTTCTCCAAAGATGCCTCTGTCCCCAAAGCCTGGGGTTTATTTATTTAATGAAGCCTTCTACTGAAATAATAACTCCTTCCACAGTTGTAACTGCATTTTAGTATTTGTGGAAGAGGGAAAACAGTTTTTGCAAAACTAGAAAAACCACTCCATTGTCAGAATCTCATGGGTTTCTTCCCTGGTTTTCATTGTATCTTTGTGTTGCTAAGCATACCAAAAAGTGGCTTCCTGACTTGCACCCCCTGTGGTAAGTACAGCAGGCTGTAACAGGAAAGAAATACTCTTCAGTTGGGAAAATTTAGGACATTTTTATTTGAATATACCAATAAGAATCTCTAAAGTAGTATTATTCAATAATAATTACTGGCAATGACAAAGCACCTTGAGTGAATATGTTCAACCCCCTCAGAGGGAAAAACGGTTGAAAAAAATAAAATTTCTTATACCTACAATCCTAACTAATTAATTTTTAAAGAAAGTAATTTTTGTATTACACTCTGAAACAGTTTTTATAAATGTCTCACGTGTGCAGATGTTAATACTGGATGAATAAAAATATTTTTTTGATTTCATAATTCAATCAGCATAATACTTTGTCAGAAAAAAAATGAGTCCCTTTTCTATACTTTCCATTTACCATATAAACAGTGGGAGCAAATAGAACGAGTGATGTTATTCTATGTCATTCAGTCTTTGAGAATTATCTGGATGTGATAGAGAAAACAATTCAGGAAAGGAGTGACTAGTTTCATGAAGAGCTTATGATAGAAAGAGGTTGTTTTCATTTGCATCTAAAT
Organism: Cricetomys ansorgei; assembly: GCA_026225945.1. Lineage (NCBI taxonomy): Eukaryota > Metazoa > Chordata > Mammalia > Rodentia > Nesomyidae > Cricetomys > Cricetomys ansorgei. The sequence goes on along the minus strand of JAMJFZ010001203.1, from coordinate 13,851,964 downwards.
ACTTTTTACTTTCCTTTCCTCCTACGATTTGATGGGAATCTTCCCCAATAACTGCTCAACGACCCATGTCCTTGTTGGCAAGCAATAACAGACTTCAAAATGAGAGAGAGCTCTTATCTTGCCAAATGCAAATTTACCTGCTACCTCATCAAGGAAGCTCCGGAGGCTTCAATGAGCATGGATATCTGATATCTTATTTCTACAGCACAGAACCCTTCACACAAAATTGAACTAGAAAAGTCCCATCAAGATCCCTCTTTTACGAGTTTTTCTGAGAACATTTATTACTATTTTCCTACTACTCTCTGTTGAGCCTAAACTTTGGTAAAACTTAAGAGACAATGGCAAAGAGAAGGGAAAAACATGTATAAACTAATCATTTTTTTGGTGGTGGTTTTGTGTTGTTTTTTTTGGAGAGGAGAATAGACACACTGAAGGATTAAATGTTATACCTGGTAGCACTGTGTGTGTGTGAATGTTTGTGCATGAATGTTCGTACGTGTGTGTGTGTGTGTGTGTGTGTGTGCATACACAAAGGTATTTTTCAATGATTTTAAATTTTATGTTTGATCTGCTTATATTTTAATCATCTCAGATACACACCTTTGTGTACAAATATACTCAATGAAGCAAAGTGATCTAATTGATCACTCTGGAAAGGATCTCCCTGCTGCCCCAAGTACAGGCTTTGTTGTCCAGGGATGTTGAGAATTTGTGCAACATCTCTGTTAAAATCACTCGGTGTTGATGACTCTGGGCTCTGAAGTTACATGGTCTGTACAGAGAGCTCCTGTTTTCCACAAAACCTCACAGCTTTGCATGACGGTATTTGGACCATATAGGAACACATGTGATCACAGAGCTGTCTTTTCTTCATTTCGCTTAAACTGTTTCTCCACGTTTATAAAACCATTAAAATAACCACGGTCGTACATAAGTCAGCCAATGAAAAGCCAGCTCTGAATTCTGTTTTCAGCAAAAAAGACTGAGGTCCTGATCTCATTTTTCAAGGTTTTTAAAACCGAATTTTAGATTTATTTTACGTGTATGGGTATTTGGCCTGCATACATGTCTATGTGTATCATATTTGCTTAGTGTCACGGAAGCCAGAAAAGGGTTTTGGAACCCCAGGAACTGGAGTTACAGATGGTCCTTAGCCACTGTGTGGGGGATGGGAATTGAACCTGAATCCTCTGGAAGAGCAGTCAGGGCTCTTAACTGCTGAGCCCTCTCTCTGCAGACACAGTTTTCTTAAGAATTCGTAATCAAATAAAATACACATCAGGTGAGGACATGTGGATACACAAATGCTGGGTATAAGAAAAAGCTCTGGGTACCCTGTTCTGTCTATTCATCTATAATTTTTGAAAAAAAAAATTATGAAAAGGAACACATTGCCATAGGGTAGGCTTGATTTCCTATTAATTTCAGTTCTATTTTAATTGTAATTACCGTATTTTCTGTTTAACATATCACTGGTTTTCACTTAATTTTCAGAAGAAATCAGCAAAATGACCTATTGTATCTGAGGCTAACCAACACACAGGTATGTATGCCCACGATCCTGGCACAGGCACATGGCCGTCAGTGATAAGCATTAACTGCAAATTTGAAGTCAGGCTAGGCTACAGGGTAGGGTCCTGTCTCCAGAAAACACACGATAGAATAATTGGGGGGGAGGTCTTGGTTAACTGAGTATGTCTACTCAGAATATAATATGATTAAGAGTTTATGGGGATGGTTTAAAGTTAGCAAGTGTTCAGACATTTCCCTCTCAAGCAGTTGAGATTTGGAGATTACTGAACAAGAGGGAATTTAGAGAAGAGAGGTTAGTAGGTATGTTAAAGCCAGAAGACACTGAATTGCCTGCTGGATCAAAAAGACAGATGTCTTTTTTTTTTTTTTTTGAGTATGCATTTTAAAACGATAACTTTGTCTTTATGTTCTCTTTAATGTATTTAAAGTGCTGCTTAGATCAATGTGAGCTGAGAAGAAAGCATGAACAGAAATGTAGAGATTCTGACTGTACTGTGATACGGAACAGAGCAAGTAGCATGAGGGAACAGCATAGAAGGACATTACAAACTCTCTCACTTCCCTTCGAGATAGCTCAGAACACCTGAGACATCATAATCCTCCTCTGAGTGGCCTTTACTGGGATATCTATCTGAGGATCAGCAGGTCCTCTGGTGCTACAGTCAGTATATACAACTGTATAAACAGTCTATTGGTAGTTGACACATTTACAGATAGGCCCTTACCTAAAAAATAGATGTCTGATGATATTTATGACACACTAGCTATATTTTGCTTAAGACATACATCACTACATGAGTCCATTTCTGTACAGGGAAATCTTCTAGATTCTTCCAACCTAATTAGGAGCCAGCAGCTCCCAAGGCGAAGTAGTTGCCTGTCCAGACCCATGACTAGGTGTTGTGGAAAACATGTCTGCAGGAACTCAGGCAAAATGGTGTACACAGGATGTGGGAAGAGAGAATTATTTTACTTTGAACTATTTTTTCAAGTACTATGGAAAGGGAGAATTCCCTTAACAAAGGGCTGCCCCCCCATTTCCCCATTGTAGCCTTTGAACAACGATTGTTGTTTTAGAAAAAATGCCCCAGAAACACTATCAGTCATTACTGTTCTTGTAAATGATAGACAGGTGTCAGTTTTGTTCAAATCAGATAGTGAGACTCAAGGTAAACTCTAAGAGCGAGGCTCTCTGTGCATACAGGCTCTGAGTATCTCTAAAGAGTACAAGAGATGAATCTAGTGCTATGCAAACATGGCCAAGCAACTAGGGTGACAAAGTACAGCTTACTATTAATACGCTACACTCAACTTCCAACGGTGGTGCTTACTCTAGTCTTACAATGCTCCTGTCAAGTCGTACCATGTCCCACTTACCACATCGGAAGACTGAGTCACAGAATAGATGCATAATTTGTCAGTCTTATACTTAAAGGTGGACACAGACTCCAATTCTTATCAGAATCATTATAGAAGAAGGCAACCCTGATTTTAGGTGTCAGCAATGAAAAAAGAATTTATATTTTAACTACTTTTTCTAAAGAGCAATCATTTTAAAATATTAATTTTATTTTTAATGATAGTGTGTGTGTGTGTGTGTGTGTGTGTGTATGAGTATGAGCATATGTAGGAGCCTTCAAAGGCTGGAGGTCGGACGCCTCAGTTACCCCTGGAGCTGAAGTTACATGTGGTTGTGAGTCATCTGATGTGAGTACTGGTAACTGAACTCAGGTCCTCTGTAAAAGCCAATCCATGCTCTCAACCCACTGATCCATTTATTTAGCCTTCTAATTGAAAACTCTTTTAAAGACACCACTGAACGATAGATCTTCCTGAATTCATCACGCTGCTATAAGGAAAATTTGATTAAGTCATGGGATAAATAAATTCCGGGCTCTATCGGCCGGAACAGCATTGCATTGATTTTAAGAGTGTTTTAATTAACAGCACTATCTTAAGATGTTAGAAAGAGCCCGAAAATCAATTATATCACTTTAGATACCACATAGCAACAATGCTTTGCATTTTCCATTTTCCATTTGACATTCACACATAGGGTACTCCGATGACATTGATGGAAAATGTAACATCCATCCCTATTTCACAGCTGACAGTGAGTCATCACAGCACCAAACAGAAGTGAACAGAAACTGGTGGGGTTGGGGGAAGCTGGGGGAGTACCTAAAGATAAACCTAGTTATTAACCTCACAATGAGGAAGAACTAAGAGCAACTTATCCAAAGCAGTGTGCCAGCTGCCAGTGATCTGACATGGTCCATGCACTGGCCATCTTGCCTTCGTTCATTTGTAACCAGCACTGAGACGTCCAGCATTATTCCAAAGTTTTCCCTTTTGTTTCTTCTCTGGGGCTTCAGAAATTAGCCACTCAGGCTTTTAGTCCATTTGTATTGTACACCCTAAAGTATACAGACAGCCAAAACCTTGGGAAAAACTATTTTGAGAAAGAATGATGAAAGCAAACACTTCATTTTATTGAACTGTATATTTCCACAAAGGAAGTCATTATTTTTTAATACGTACATCTTTGCACTGAAGTATAACTTTCCTGCCAAAAAATAAATAAATCAACAGGCCATCCTATCGCTTCATGGAATGGCAACACCAACATTCATTTTATGTTAACAGTACAATCATGGCCTGTTAAGTCAATTAAACAAGGAAATAAAATCATCTTTTCCTCAAATTGCTAGAGATTCAGTACAAAGAGCACCTGAGAAAGTCAAGACACGGATGAATGGGAGAAATTATGGAGCACCGCTAATTCTCTAGGGTGTAAATGTTAACAGGAACCCTAAGGACGGAGAAGGCATATAGAAATTCACTGACTCGGCTGCCGATTCCCGTTCTAACTCCAAGTCTGATATAATGCAGCATCTTTCAGGGGATGTCTACAAACATTCTATTGGTGGTTTTCATTGTGAGTAAACCAAAAAGGAGCCATTCATCTACGTGCACACACACACACACACACACACACACGCACACACTCACATGTACACTGAAATAGAACTATCGAGCTTCTTGCTACTCTATTATGTTTTGAACTTAAAAGTACTTTAACAGACTTTTAGGGTAGATATTAATTTTTAGTTTTTAAATAATAGCCTGAAAATTTTGGCTGAATAACTTTTGAAAATGCCACCCAGCCAGTGGAAAGTTGTATGAAGCTTTAATGGTAGTTTCTTGCCTTTGAACATTTGTTTCCTATCCCATCAACGCTAACTCACACTAGGAAACTATTTTTTAAGAACAAATGTGTGACAAAAATTTGATGCAACAAATCAAATAATAATTTGAAATCAAAGTAAAATCAAATATAATGACACTTGCATTAAGTGCAAGCTCCTGCTTCAGCTAGAGTTGACAATTAAGTCAGAAAAACATTAAAATAAGCGGAGTCTTAGAAAACTAACTGAATTCGGTGTTGCTTTATTCCTTCTTAGATGTGTTTCCCCTATCTTTTGTATAACATTTAAGTCATTTGAGTAAGTATCTGGACATACCAAATGGGGTCAATACAAAGCAGTAAAACTAAAAGAGGCAACATGAATATTCCAGAATTATGACATAGCATGCATGGTGCTATTGGTTTGCTTTATGAGATAAAGAGAGTATATTGAACAACTCCATCCATAGAGAAGAATGATTACAACTCAGCACATTTCTTCTTGTCAAGAGCGATCAGTAGACCACCTATTATAAGCATGGCTATGGCAAATTACACAAATTATATCTGGGCCATGACAACTGTGTCCATAAGCTTTTCTTTGATAAACTTGAAAGCGGTTCTAAGGTTCTTCACCTTGTTATTAACCCCATTCTGCAAGGGCTCTATGGCTGAGGCTGGATTTATAGGCATGTCAGCCTCCAGCCTCTCTTGTCAATACCTTCCAGAGATGTTTGCCCAGACCCCCATTTTCACTATGACTTTCTTTAACCACAGGGAATCATTATCCACTGCTCTCAGAGCACTTACTGGAGAACCATTTGATAAAGAGGACTCTTGCTAGCCTGAAGAGCTAATGGACCCACAAAGTGACAGAGCAAAGCACTCACCAGACTAGTCCTGTAATTTTATATATCAGAGCACAGAGATATTGTTGTACTGTTCCCAATCAATTCCCTTCAAAATGGGAGCTTTGATTTTAAAGCCTCCTCAGATGGAAAGGGACACAGCAATGTGGGGCAAGGTCTCTGAGGCTCCCTCTGCCCTAAAGCTGCAGCCTTCCCTCTCCAACCCCACTCCATTGCTGCGAGTCCTATAGCTCTTCACTTGGAGAAGGAGCTGTTAGTGAAATATTTTCTTCTTTTCTCTAGAAGTTCCATATTTCAAATAATTCAAGTGTCTTCAAGTGAATAGATTTCCAAAATGATCATGCTAGGTAAAATATAGGCCAAATGCAATTATTTCCAAAGTTTGGAAAATCTACTCTCCCCCTCGCCCCACCCATGATGGATAAAACATCTAATGAGCTTCAATTCAGAAAAGCCACAGCCTTTGAAAGCAAATTTTGTCTTTGAACAGATTAGGTCCATTCAGATGTCAAGCAATTTTAGTGGTATTGGCTATCTCCTTCCCATTAATACAATGTTTATAGAAGGTGCTTAGCAAGTGCTTACATTTTCTAGAATTTCCTGAAAATAAATAGTTACTGGGATAACTAATGTAAAGGAATATTTAATCTTCTAATCTGATAGCATGGCTGTTCTATAGTTGAAAGAATTTTAGTACTTGCCTTTAATCCCAATGAAACACACAACTTCAATCCCAATTCAGAGGGTAGTGGTGGTATACACCTTTAATCTCAGCACTTGGGAGGCAGAGGTGGAACTCCCAGGGAGAAGCAGAGAGTAGAGGCAGAGTTCAGAGAAGAAAGCAAGGTAGAAGCAGAGTGTGGAGGCAGTGCTCAGACAGAAGTGAGGTGTGAGCAGATGGGAAGCCAACTACACGCAGAGCCAGAGAGAAGCAGAGACGAGAGTTAGGCTGTCAGTCAATCAGAGTATTAGTCTGCAGTAAGTCTTAGAGACTGACATGTTCTAGGTTTAGGCTTGAAGATTAGAATGTAGGGAGGCTGAAGCCTTCTAGGTTCAAGTTAGCATCTTGAATTTTAGATTGTAAGGAGGCTGAAGCCTATCAGGTCTAAGTTTAAGATTAGATTATACAGTGGCTAAAACCTTCTAGGACTGGGGATTGAATTAGCAAAGAACAAACTACCTTTTGCCAAGAACCCTGGAGAATAATAAATAAACCAATGCTCAGATCTATGTCTACAACCTAGCTTCTGTTTAAAATATCTTAATTTAAAATATTTCTGGAGACACATTTCCTTCACTTCTCTTCTCCATTTCTTTTAAGATATATCTTTCTGTTACTAAAAAATCCATTTTTTATGTTCTCAAAATCTGATATTAAGACTATCAATAAATTATTAATAAGATGGAGTAGGTATTTTCAAAGAGATCTGATACTGATTTAATTTGAAAGTGCTTAATTGAAAGTTCTGCTATCAGCCTAAGAATAGTGAAGGATAAAGACCCTGATGTAACAGAGACAGGGAAACATTGTATATCTCATAAGGGGAAGACTGAAAGCAGGATTCAGGAGTCTTTGGCCAAGCGTTACCTGAAGTACATATATGTAATACACAGAGGCCATAATTTATTTATTTATTTATTTGTGATTTTTCAAGACAGGGTTTCTATTGTAACTCTGGCTGTCCTGGATATCATTCTGTAGATCAGGCTGGCCTCAAATTCACAGAAATCCACCTGCCCCTGCCTACTGGGTGTTGTGCTTAAAGGCATGCACCCCCCACTGCCTGGCTTCTTTTAACATCTAATAGAAGTATTGTATACATATTAATATTTCACATGCTTCCTGAAAGCTTTATAAAAATTGATAAACAGTGAGGAAAATAACAAAGGAACAATCATGACGGCCTTTCCTCACTTTTACCTCATGGAACACTTTTGGTTGGTATGGTTCGCCTTTGTTCTTGTTTACTTTTTGAGAGCCTCTCTGTATAGCCATGGATGGCCTAGAGCTGGCTATGTAGACCAGGCTGGCCTAGAACTCACAGAGATCCTTCTGCTTCTGCTTCTGGAGTGCTGGGATTACAAGTATATGTTATCACACCTCAACTCTGAATGAACAGTTTTGCGTTGTTTGCTAAAGTGTTTTTGAGTCTCTACTGGAAACTTGTTACTAATTCTCTGGTGTCAAGGAAAGAGGTCAGAGGATGGTTGCTTCACACGTCATGGAAAGACGGTTGATGTGGTTTGTTAGAACACTGCAACTTTTAGAAGTCAAGAAAACATCATCATACTTGATCTCAGATTTTGAGCTCTATAGTATTTTGTAACTCAAAAAACATACTGCAAGTCAATACAAAGACTTGTGCCTATATTGCTGTAGAAATGCACTAAAAGTGATCTTAATGTACGTGAAACATTCTCCAGCGACTAATACATTCTAAAGGTGCCACACTACTGCCATACAAGTCACCTTCAAGTTACTTCACATTATTTCTGATATTTCCTCAGTATGAACTATTTCCTAAGAATTAAACACCCTACTTTAATTAAACACGTCACAAAGGGCAGTGCCATTTAATTTTTAAATTTATTCTTGTATGTATTTATTCAACAGCTATCTTGGTGTTAGAAGATGTTCGATAAACATTTACCAAATGTGGAAGAGTGAATAAAACACGCTACTTAAGTAGAATGCTACACAAATGGTGGATTATTAATAACTGCCTCAGAAAGTTTAAGAGTGGCTGAAGCAGGAACAAATGTGTGCCTTTCATTCGCAGCAAATTTTGGGGAGATGAATAGCAGACAAGTGCGATGTGTGTTATTCCCAGCAATTCTTGGGAGATGAATAGCAGGCACGTGTGATGTGTGACTTATTCATACACACCAGTAAGAGATTTATAGGCTAGGCATCTATTAACATACCTCAGTTCCAGTCCTGTATAAGGCTGGTCTTTTGTCATGATTAGCTATGTTGTCAGTCTATGTTAAATAACTGGTTGTCTGAAGCAAAATATGCAAGATATATGAAGACAGAAGGCCCAAGCATTACACATCCTTCTGGTTAAGCCACAGATACATCTCCAATTGTATGAGATACAAGATATAGATATGTTCATGTATTTATACAGAAACAAAGGATTCCCTTTCTTAATAGGAGACCTGATATTATGGGCTAAACTACGTTTCAATAAATCCCTGTGATGAACTATTATTCATTTCCAATGTTTCAGAATCTAAGCATGGAAAAATTCTTTACTGAATGATTATGTTTGCTTTTCCTTTTTTTTTTTTTTTCTGGCAACCTTAGGGGTGACCTTCTTATGGCTTAAATGTGTGAGGCAAGCAATCGAGCACTATTTTCCGAGCCAGAATGAAGTTAACAGAAAGTCACACGGAGGGACATCATCTACAATGACTGGTGTCACAGAAGGAGGAGAGATATCCACATAGACACGTGCAGAGGAATCACAAAGAGAAGACAGTGGGAGATGTCCCACACAGTCAAAGTCAAGAGACCTCAAAAGAAACCAAGCCCAATGTCACCTTGATCACTGACCTCTAATCTGCCTAACTGGGAGAAAACAGATTTCAGTTGCTAAACTCTATGGTCTGCCAAGCTTGGCCTTAGGAGTCCTAGAAAATTATGACACCAAAGAAGTATGGGTGAACAGTAGAGACAGAAAAGATGTGGAAAAATAGGGAACAAACTCTAAAGAAACTTAGGGATAAAGAAGGGTGCTGGAGGGTGAAGAGGGTAGGACAAGGCTGGGCGTGATAGTTGAATAATGTCTCCACATAGGGAAGTGCCACCATGAATCCCAATAATGTGTATAATTAATATGCCTAACATAAAAAGTTAAAACAAGGGCTAATATACTGACAAACTTAAGGAATCAGGCAGACCATATGTTTAAGAAGGCTTTGAATCATTCTGTTCTTTTTTGTATACTCAGTTTTAGAACAGATGACTCATACTGGAACACATGGGTTAGATCTGATCCATCTCTGTGGTAAAACATCATCAAAGAAAGTTGCCCTATTAGCTGATTCTGCTAACTCATCCCTTCTTCAGTGGACTAGAGGTCATCTTTAATTGACTGATGCTCCTTTCTTTACTTTGTATTGCTAGTACTATAACAAGATATGTGGGGTTAAGCAACCTGTAAAATAAGGAAATGATTTTTTTTTTGTTTGTTTGTTTTTGTTTTTTGTTTTTTGGTGACCAGAAACCCAGGCGACAGGGTGCCAATATCCCAGTGGTTCTGTATCACATTGGGGTAGAGAAACAAATGGAGGAACCCGCCATAGCAAAAAGGATGAACACACAAAAGAAGTTGGGTTGCTGTTATTCATGAAGACCTACCTATCCTCTCTTATTGAATTTGACATACTCTTGGAAGATACTGTTAATCTACTCATAAGGGTGGAACTTCCATGACCTAATTACCTTCCACGAGCCCCCGACTCTTCAAAACCATCACTTCAATATCAATGCACTGAGGTCTATGCTTCCAGCATAAGGACATCTACGAACAAACCCTGCAACCAAACCTAGCACTAATTCCCACACCATGATCTCATCATGAGAACTGAGATAACTTTAACACATGGCTGAGTGACTAAAAGACCTTGGCCACACACCAGGCTCTGAAAAGAATGCCCATATATTTTTTCCCTGTAGAAATCAAAGATACTTATATGCTACTTACCAGCATTCTCAGGGACATAGCAAATACAGGGAAAATATGGTATGGGACCATTTCTACTTCCGCTCATCATCCACTCAGGTTTGAAGAGGGTAGAAATGAAATGAGAATTTTGTAGTTGTGGTAAATTCAGAAGATAGAGAAATGGGTGTGTAACTGCAAAGGCTAAGTAAGCCACATCGGAGCTCTATGCCCTAGATGAAGAAACATTGCCTCCTTTTGCCCTGACACAGACAGAGACCTTCTACTATCATTGATCACTGTTTCATACCTATATCTCCACCCACAGTGGCCACACAGTCTCCTCGTGGACTCGGTGGTGGTTCTCGAACCAAGATAGATTTATCGTCAGATTCTAAATCCACAACGAAAAGATGGGTTTCCCTGAATCGTCTTAATAAAACCAACATGGGAATAAAGTTTCATAAACCAATAGAGATAAAAAAGTCACTATTTTCCATGCTTCATGATTCAGCCTAATTTATTTAATAACTGTGTCATATGAGAAGAGTCATAGAGGAAAGGGAAGGGTCGTGGATACAGATGGCCACTGAAGCACATACAATTGCAAGGAAAAACAAATTACCAGGGTAGCGCTGGAAACAAAGGCGTGGTGCGAAATATCTTGTGAGTGCTGATCTGATTCTTTTATTGAGCCTTACAGCGGCAGTGTCTGGGAGTGCGCTGTTTATCTCCTCTTGTGTTTATTTTTAGCAGTTACATAACCTAGTATCTCTGAGAACCAATTAAACACCTTCCCGAATCTACTGGGAATTTCCCTTAAGCGGTTGTCTACCTAGGCTCCAGCAGGACGATGATTTCATTTACAACATCTTGCTGGAGAGCGGTTCCTCATCACAGGTGTTTGCACAAAGGTATGAAATTAGTAAGCAAGGGAGGAATCGAAATAAAATGCAGCTCTCTTCGGACACAGGTGCAGCCACTGGGGTTTGTTTCCCATTAAACGCCGAGACGCTCTGTCTAAGATGAGCGATTTCTGTCTCTTATCGAAATTCTTAGATTTGCAAGAAAGTATTATTTCTGAGTGCCAGGATACAAGCGTAGGGTCCATGTCATTGAAAGCAGGCTTTGGAGAATAAATAATCACCTCCATTAAACTGGCAGATAAGAAATAAATTTTATTTGACTTGCTAGGCAAAACATGACCATATCTACTTTAATTTTTACTGTTTCTTCCTCAGAGAAGAACAAGCCATGCACCTTGTTCTTTGCCTTATCAATTTCTCCACTAAAACAGCAGCTCTCCACACACCCAGACATTGTGCTGTCAAGGCTGGCTACCAGCCTCCACGTCTGGTCCTCCATGAGGGTCTTCACGTTAAACTACCTGCCGCAGGGCTTACCGACAGTGCTTGTGGGATCCTGTCAGAGTCTCGATCACGAAGCACTCTCCATCATTGAGACAATATGCCAGGTCCTTGTCTCGGCAGGGTTTGAAGTGCTCCGATCGTTCAGTGGAGTATGTTGTAGTATCTGAAGAGGAGAGAAGAGAGGGAGATGCTGTTGACATGTGTCTAGCACAGACCGCTTTTATCACTAGCTGGACTTGTGAGCCCAGGACTGTACACAGGTGATAATCATGAGGATTGGAGACAGACAGGACCAACCCTCAATGAAACTAACCTGCAAGGCTGAATTAACTTACTGTTTTCAGTTGCCCTATAGTCGGTCCTCCATTTAGACTGGCTCTGTATCCTGGGATTCAACCAATCACACATGAAAAATATTCAGGTCAATAACTCGCAACTGGGTGTAAGAACCTCGTCCCTATCGCCAGCACCCCTAGGTGGAGGCTGGAGGATCATGAGCTTAAGCAAAGCCTGTGCAACATACAGAATTCAAGACACGCTAATCAACATAGCGTTGCCCTTTCTTAGAAACGACGACAACAAAAGCAACAAACAGAAAACAGAGGCTGAAATAGCTAAAGTACTCTTAGCTTTGCAAGGCTCTGGATTCAATCCCCATCACTGCATGCAAAATTAAATCATATCTGGTCATAGTTTTTCTCCTCACCGTTATTCCCTACATAAGAGATAATGACAACTATTTACACACCATTTGTATTATACTCTGCATTATAAGTGCTGGACATGAGTTGCATTATATAGGAGGGACTGCATAGCAGATGTGAATGTTGCATCATTACAGGTAAGGGCTTGAACATCCAGACACACTCTAATGCATGCCTTGGGCCCAATCTCCCAAAGACACCCTCCTCAATGCATTTTGACAATAGAGTCACCCTAGGGAGACACCACGTGAGCACACATAACACCAGGAGCTGAACAGTCCTAATTCAAATACGGTACAACCACTCCGATTCGTTTCGGTTTTAACCAACATGTCATATGAAGGATTGAAACCACATGACATTCATTCCTTTTATCGTTCCCAAATGTTGCCGAACATCTGATCAATGTATACTGTGACAGTTACGTGGAGATGCATGTCGGTTTGGGGGTGCTTTGCTTATAGCTACAACTGCCTAATCGCTTTTAACCATTCTTTCACGTTCCTGTTTCATCGTGTACTTAGAATTTCAATGCTTCAAATTCTGAAAGATAGTCACCTGTGAAGAATAGTCATGGAAAACATTTCATGGTACATCTTATTGTGATTTTAAGCATTCCTTTAAACACGTATTTTTAAATCATAGTTACTTATTTTTATTAAGCTATAGATACATACCTGTCCCAAATAGTAAGTAAGCCATAAATACATCCTAACTACAAGATTACCCCACTGCCTCACCTGGACACTTTGCTTTTTAGTTGCAGCAAATTAACAGCAATTCTACTGCAGTGGCCAAGAAAAAAATGTTTTGTAAGGTAAAATATAAATAAATTATTCTGCATTTAATCATGTTCAAGTACCTTTTTATGTATTTAGGCTACTCACAATGTTTTGAATTGCAAGGTTTCACTCCCAAGTCCACTCTTTACTTATTTGCATGACTTCCTGGTGGACCAGAGCTAAGCCCTAATCAGAATCGGTACTCAGGAAAATATGGATAATAAATATGACCTCCCAATATCACAAATCAACTGAATGTTATGAATGAAAAATAAGATCATTAATGACCTCATTGCAATGCCCCCAGTAGTTAATGTATCTCTAAGAACAAGAAGAAATAGACATGATTTCATAAGGTGCAATAGTCTTGGTACATTTTAGTATATTAACGAATATTTCAATTTGAGGCCTTCAGAGTCTTCACTCATTAGTTATGCATAGACATTTAAAGCAGGACTTTTGAAGTCCCTTTTGGTTACAATGGGAACTGTTTTTGGATTTAATATACCTCCCTGTTAAGACTTTCTACAAGAAAAAGGCTCTGCAAAACAGGCACATTCTATTGTCTAAATCTTCCGTACAGCAAAGATGTGTTATTTAGGACAGTATGTATGATACAGCCACACAGAGTCCATCCTGCATTCTACAGAAAACAGTTGACATTCAGGAACTTCAAGCAGAAAATTCAGTAGAAAGCACTGCACAGTTGATGGCTTTCCCAATTGCTGAAGTATGCTGTTAATTCATGATCGGCTACTTAACTTCTCCTTTAATTTCTTATTATCCATTGATTGATATTCACTGATCATTTCTCTAAGAGCAGATTTTCATTAACATAACCTACAGCAGAAAAAGTAAGAGCCTTATTTTTATAATCAGTGGTTTTAACAAGCTACAGACTACAAGCGTAGTACAATGGCAAAGCAATTACAATCAATTAATTTCCATCTGACAATTGCTATCTCCTGGGGTTCCCATCCAGTTCCACCAATTACATTGCTGTCACAGTGGGAGTCATCTGCCTGCACATTACAGAGGATCAGAGACCCTAGCAAGTGGCTCTGAAAAAGACCTAGGTTTGAGAAGCAATGAATGCAGATGTACTTGAAGCGTTTATACCCATAGCTTGGAGAACCACAGAATTAACTTAAAATAGTTTAACGGTATTCCAAAAGAAGACTGTGATTATTTTGTAAAGCCCCATGTGATGGACCGTGACAAAGCACTGGGTTTGACACTCCTATCAGTAAATCAACTGAAAGTACCAATAAGTTTAAAATCTTAACATTTACCTAAACCTTTTGTTACGTATATCCATACCGTACTACTCAAGGCAGAGCACAGGACTTGGGATGAGATTAAGACGTAAGCCTCATGAAGGAAAAGTTGGCTCTTAAAGTAATCATGCCAAAGATGTAGATTGACAGGTGACAAGATCAGACTACTATATGAACTTGAAAATCACGTACCTAGGCTTATGCTATGTTAAGTAAGTAACATACACAATTCCAAAATAAACATTAGTCAGGCTTTCTACAATTTATAATCAAATGTAGGCTAACATGAAACAGTAGGCATTGTGGATAACACCCACTAAAAGTGATGAATCTGCTCACGAGTATACATACATATCTGTCTATACATGTTTAATATTTCACATAAAATCATTACAAAACTCATTATATAGAACATAAATTAAAAATCAACTACCAAATGCAATTTATTAAATTTTTTTCTGTGCCATAAAGTAGCACAACAGATGAGATCTAGTTTCAGTCCATTATTAAAGTTAAAGACTTGGGGTTAGATCAGTGATTGGATACAATATTCCCACCTATAAACTTAGCCAATACTTTTGGGACATATTTATGGTTTTTAAAATTGCAGCACAATTAAGATAATCTAAATACACTGACTATAAAGTGTGTGGTATGTACCACACACTTTGGTATGTACTTAATTTTTAGAAACATATAATGTAGTAATTTCAGCAAAAAATGGATACTACATTTATTTATAGATTTTTTTTTGCTATATGGATAAAAGTTTTGATAAAACAATACTTCTATGAATTTCCATTTTCCTTTAAAGGCTCTCTCTTAGAGTCATACTCTCTCTTAGTGTCATTACTGGGTGGCCTTCTCTTTCGTCCTGTCACTTTATGAGTATCATGTATGCCAAGACTGAGAGCTCCTGAGAGCAGTAGGTTTACACCACTCTGACCCCTGATTTGATGGAGGATTTGACAACGAGGTTCACATCATAGATAACTGTAGAATGATTCATATGTTTATGCTTGAGCATATTTCTCTGTTTACGTTGAAAAGTGTGAATGCACCTTTGTGTCATCATGAGAAATAAACTCCAGGCCTGGATAGATGGTTCTGGGGTTAAGAACAATTGCTATTCTTGAAGAGAACCTGAATTTGGCTCCCAAAGCACACATGGAGGCTCATAACTGTCTATAACTTTAGTACCAGGGTATCCAATACACTCCTCTGGCCTTCCCAAGAACCAGTCACAGGTGCTATTCAGAGATACATGCAGATACACACACATGCACCTAAAATAAAATAAACAAATTTTAAAAAAAACTAATAAAATATCTGGACAATCAAATATTTAGAAGTTCAGTCTTGAGAAGCACCTTGAAAACAACTTAGGAGCTAGGTATGGTGGTGCAAGCCATTTGTCCCAAACCCCAGCTCTGTGGAGGCTGAGGCAGGAAGGAAGACTGTAAACTCAAGGGTAGCCTGAGCAACATAAAGAGATACTGTTTCTAACGATGACAACAGCAAAAAAAAAAAAAAAAATAGGTAAAATAGCCCAGAATTTCATAAAAGGAAAGAAAGATAATTCTATGTGATGGAAGACAGAGGTAAAGAAATCAAAACAAAACAAAATTATAGTGAGGTCATCCAAGCATAAAGACAAAAGGCCAAGAGTTCAGGGAAGGAAGTCAGGTTGTCAGTTGAGGAACCCTGCCACAGGGGTCATGCAATTATCTGGGTTACTCATGTGGTACTACTCCTTGTAGTTTAATGTGCTTTCTGCTTTCTTATTTTTATGGGTATTGGTCTCTCTACCCAAGGAGGTCACAAAGAGGTTTTTTTTTTTTCTTTTTTCTATTCTTTCCACATCATGTAGCACACATAGTAAGCAATCAGCTCTGTAATTAAACACACTGTGGGGAGTAGTAGTAGTTAATTCATTAAAAGCAAAATGGGAAGAAAATGTATAGCTGGAAGACAGGAATCCCTGTGGATTTTTGCAATGGAAGTTAATTTATTAATGACTAAGAAAATGTCTCCTTTTCCCTTTAAGTACCGAGTTGAACTTGAGAGTCACTTAGGGACGGTTTCTCTGTTTAGAGCACAATACTGCATATGCTGTGGGAACCCCTATTTCAGTTGCAAGAACAGGAATGTTAAATTGGCTATCACAGATAATAATTGCAGTAGATAGTCAAGGAAGATGAGAGCTTATTTCTGGCTGTAGCTGCTTCTGAAGGTATCCCCAAAGAACAGCACCAGAGCACTGTGTTGAATGTATGTGATTCATTGTCAGAGGAAGAGGAATTCTATCAAGAAGGCATAAATTCACCCAAGGAAGAAAAGTTATAGGGCAGAAAGAGAAAGAGTGGATAAGTCCTTCACACTCCTGACAGGCAAATGGCAGCTTCTTCAAGAAGTTGTTCTCTTCTCTGTGATAGTTCGCCACTTGACAGTTCCCTAAAGGAAGTTAAGATTGTAATAAAACAATCCCAGTGGTTTAAAATTCTCAAAATACCTTGCAGGTGAGAGAAGCCATTTGCATAAGGCCTGTATCTCTGGCAACCTCTTCAAGGGAAGTGGTGTAAATGAAACCTGCTTCATATATTGAAATTCCCTGTTGAATCTTCCACTTATTTGACACCCAGGAAGAAACACTGGTGTGAGATTGATTTATAAAATATTTAATACAGTGGTGTTTGAAAGGAAAACACACCACTTCTCAGTTGGGAAGAGGCAAAGATAGCTTTCTTTCCCCTATGGTCAGAGATCACACAATTGTTCACTTTGCTAAGGCAGGGAAAGTGGGAATACTGAGCAAAATATTTTGAGGTTCAATTGAATGACAGGCCTGCTAAGAGGTTTGATGGCTCTTGATGGATCCTAAGGACACCGGTTCTCACAACAAAGGCAGAAAGACCCTGTTTTAAATTTCCATGACATACCTGCTACTTTCCAGGTAAAAATACTACTTTTAAACGCTGTCCCTGTAGTTGAGTATGATAAGGTATACCTGTAACCTGAATTATATTCTGGATGCTGAGCCAGGAGATACTGTATCAGAGGCCAGTATTGGGCTATACTGGGAGATTCTATCAAAAAAATAGTAAGTAAAAGGAAAAAGAAGAAAGAAGGAAAAAGGTAGAGGGAGACACTCATATGGATAAGGAGAGGGACAGGGACAGGGAGAGAGAAAACTACCTCTGTTTCAGCTTAAATAAACCTACATGGAGCACAGCCTGTTTGGTGGACGTAAATTTACTTTTTAATTGGAGAATTTATCGTGAAGGTCAATATTTATTGTTTTACCTGTACACCAACACACATCTATACAAACTGCTTTCCCCAGGACAGTAATAGTAGTGAGTGTCACTGAAGCCCTTGGATTCTGTGTTTGTTCTTCACAAACATTATCTCTGCTCTTCAAATCATGTTATTGAAAAGACCCGTAGTACGTTCCCAGACTAATCCAATGAAAGCTTCATTTTCTCATCTTGTTTCACTTACTTTTCCATGTCTGCCTTTGTAACCTACCTTTCACCAACTTCCCTCTGCCATGTATTCTTGACTTCCCTCCCTGTGTTTGACTTTTGCCAACCATGTCTCAACTAATCTATATTTAAATTCTGGATTACTAAAGACTGGTCTTCAAAATTCCATCTGAAGCATACTCAGAATCATTACTGATCATTCATCTTTCAGATAACACTGAATTTGTATCTTAACGCTTCTCTTCTCATTTGATGAGTGCAGTGGGACAGTTTGTGTCTTGGACTTGGGCTTCATTGTTGTTATCTGATAACGTCTGGACTCAACGAATCCAGCTTGGCATGCTTTACAGTATTGCTTCCCACTGGCCAGGAATTTATTTCTGTTCTATCTTCTACTTTTTCTCCAGGGATTTGCTACTCCCTGTGTGGTGTTCAGACCAGAATTACTTGAGTCACCTGCAGGCTATTGTGTGACATGGGAACTCATGGGTATCCAGCCAGGCTTGATATTCAGGTGACTGTCCATGCATTCTGTGCTCTGAACATCAGGTGCCCTTGATGACCTTATTTATTATTATTTACATGTCAGTAATTGACAATTATCTACCTCTAGTCCGGGAGTTTTTCAGAGTTCTTGCCTGCTTACATTTCAACCTGATAGTCATCCACAAAACAACACAAGAGTAATCTGTAGAAAACTGAACTCTTGTCTTTCAGAAGGATCATCCTTCAGGATATGAGATTCCTCTAATTTGGAACCATTGACTGGACTGTTATTGCAGACTCTTTGGAGCATCCTTCTTTAGATTCTCCACATATAGTCCTAAACCTCTGGTAATTTGCCACTCATCTTTGTAATATGCCATGCCTTTCTATTTCTTCTCATTTGGGCTGATATTCTCTTCAGGGCTGCCTGCACACAAACTTGCCATTAGATAAACTATGCACACTAAAATCTGTGAAAAAGATAACCTTGACTTGAAGTCTTCTCCCGCCTCCCAGGTTAGAGGATGATACTTGAATCTACCTTGCTAGTGTCTGATAATCACACAGAACTGCATGTGACTGCTTATGAGATTATTCGCTATCAATTTCCCAAACTGCCTGATGAGTCCTGAAGGTCTGGCAAGGCCATCTCCATATTTTCTTAAGTTCTCTTAGGGTCTGACACAAAACACATGCTCATCGCTTGCTACATGAGGGAAAGTAAAGAAATGATTACCATACGGATGAGTATACTAACATTGCAGCCTCACACACACACTGTCAGCACAAGGTAAATACTACCATGCAGCCCTGTGACAGTAAGAATAAAAATTTTGGAGTGAAATGCTAAAGAAATAATACCTATGCTTATATGAAAGTATGCACCTGAGGCTGGCTTAGGTTATTTTTTATTTGATGTGATAGATGCCGTTGAAAATAAGTAGTTTCATTTTTATAAACATTTGTTGATTCAAGAGCTTCCCCAATTTAAATTTACACACACACACACACACACACACACACCGCACACACACACGATATCAAAGATATTTAATATGAGATATGGATATTATATGATAGGTATAACTAGAATTAATATGTGTTTCCATTAAATTGCAGGGTCCTGTGTTTCCAGGTGTTAACTCTTTGATTTCTGAATCAATGTAGAAGACATCTGGGACTTTGGGGACAGGTATCCATGGTGGTATATTGACATACATCACTCTCTAGTATGAACAGTATCTATTTACCAGCTAGAACATAATTACTGCACTATCTTAACAATTTATCCACGTGTAGAATTAATGAGGCACATGACCTTTAAAGTTTCTTCATGGTCTTCATCTGTCATTAGCACATTCACTTTTAGGAATTCAAACTAGATAGACTTGAGATAATAAATTATTGAAGTCCACATAGGCTAACAATGCTTAGAGTAAACATCTCAAATGTAAATATTTCTTTCATTTCAAGAGAAACAACTAGAGAATGGAAAGATCCTACACTAATCTTAGTATTCTACGGTTTATCAATAAAACTAAAGTTCCATTCAAACATTTTTTCAATATTCACAGGACCATTTTATAAAGTGTGGAACTTGTTTAAGGCATATATATCTGCGCATTTCCTTGACAGATACGCTTAGATCTTCTGTAAGGAAATATATCAGCAGTCAGGATACACTATTCTCTGCGACTCATTTGTCACCCAGCAATCCGTATTTGAAAGAACAGACTGAAACACTGAGAGCTGGTAGGGAGTAGGAGGGGTAGGTGGGTTCAAAATTAAAAGAGAAAGCAGCAGGTTCAGGAACCTCTTCATTTTCTTTCAAGATTTCTTTTCATTCTCTTATGGCCTAGAAATGTCTAAACATTGACATCGTTCTCTAAAATTCTGCATAAAAATGAACATATTCACTTTATTTAAAAATCTTTCTTTTTCTCTAAATAGTCATGGCCTCTACTTGAGTCTTTACGTGTTCAGAAAGGAGAGCTCCACCTTCAGTGTGTGGGGCACAAATTGGGCACAGGTACTGCAGTTTACATTGTACCAGGCTCTCTACTTTTGCCAACTACATTAGTATCATGGAATACCACGGAAGTAGGAAAAGTCATAGGGCTTTGTCTATTAATTAGAGCATGAAGAAAAGGTGAAAAGGAGCAACTCCCAAAAGAAATGGTCAAGGATGCCTTGGAGAATATTTGTTCTGGCTGCATGCAAACAAAACAAAATGAAAACAAAAACAACCAAAAAACAGGTGAGAATTATACCAAAGGCCTCTAAACAGCCAATAGTTTCTCAAGTACATTGACTACATCTTCAAGGTGTCCTGAATTCTCAAGACAGCTAGAACATTGCTGTGCACAGCAGAAGGTAAAGAAATACCAACAGAGGCAACTGAGCTGTTCACTTAAGGAAAAGAAATACAAGCATGCACTTAGAGTATGAGCATCAAAAGACATGAACAGACACAAGAAACACCCTAAAAGTCAAAAGAACACTAAAGATAAGTAAATGGAATGTTTCCATATAGAAAAGAGAGAAGGATAAAAGAGAAGAGAGGAGAAGAGAGAAGAAAATTGTTACTAAAATTACTGAGTTATATATATATATATATATATATATATATATATATATATATATATATATATATATACATACATACACATTTTTATAGCATTAAGTCCTAAAATACTACTACATCTATTTCAAACAGAATGGCATTCACACAATCATCAAGTCATTTATCATTTTGACAGCGTACACTTCTTTGGGATATGCAGTCAGATTATGAGACACTTACATTGTTCTTCAAATCTCCTCACATAAGGCAACTGCACTCTGATTCAACTTCCTTAATAGCCTGCTTCAGCTCCCATGTTCCTCTCCTTAGAGATAGTGAGTCTTATCTTATGCAAAAGAGGAACCACAAATGGACTCTGTACTTTGATCTCTGTATCTGGAATCAGGTGTTTTATAATTCATCTTTGGAAGGTCTAGAATTACGATCTAGTATTGCTAGTCACTAACATGTAGAACCCCAATAAATGGAATGAACAGAACCATAATAATTCACTGGGTTCCTTGAAACCTAAGTGAGTAAATAGAAAAACAAAGAAACAAACAAACAAAAAAAAAAAAAACCACAGGTAGTGAGCTTAATAGAGTAATCAGAATCAACTATTTTCTTGTTTCTTCACTTTGCTAAATAAATCAGCCTATGTTTATTAAGTATCTTCTGTTGATCTCTTTCTTCAGTGTCTCCATATGATGCCAATTAAAGTCAATTTGTCATTTAATATCTACCACAACCTGCTGAGAACAACATGAGTTACTGAGGTGGGAATGGGGAAACGAGATCGGAGATGTGGCTGCTTTAAGGGGCTGCCAGGTAACTGCAAATGCTATGTGCTCAAAGTAAGTTCTGCTGAGTGCTGAGTAAGGGAAGAAGTAGACAAATATCTTCCTAACACCTAGCACCTGTTCACCTCGAAACACTTGCTTGGAGACACTAACTGAGACTCAAGTATTTAAAAGAATGAGGAAAACCTTCACAAGCGAGGGCATGGATTTCTCATTTGCTATTAAATGGATGGATTACCTATCGTGAAAGCATAACAGCATCGCCAGTACTGGACCTCACTCTATTGTCCCACTGATTTCAGAAAGAGAAATGAGACTGTCCTGCATTATTCTGTAAAACAGTATTTTGATGTTTGACTTTTGCCATACAGAAAAGGGATTCCCTCAATGGTGGGTGTCTTAGTGATCTTTGGAGGTATAGACAAGACATACAGGGTTAGAACATATGTCATATCAAAGAAAATCTACACATCATATCTGACTTTTGACACAAAGACTTGACTTCAAAAGGCTCCTATAAGCTCTTACTTTTTCAGAATTATTCATAAAATTTATTCATTATGTCATGCTTTCCTTTTTAAGAGTTGAAAATACTTAATAGATGACAGAGATATTACCGAAGAGTAATCTTGTTCACATTTGTCTTAAAATTCTTTTCATTGGCATAGACATTTCTCCAAAGTATGCATACATGTGGCCAAGACACCCAAGAAAAGTAGTTCAAATCATTCATCTTTATTAAAAGGGAGCCTTAACTAAATGAAATGCCACCTCCCATTCCACGAGAACAGACAAAAGCAAGAATCGGCAAGAATGAGAAGACTGAATGCAACCTACTCTGCCATTGGTCAGTAAATGTTGCTGTTGCTGCATACAACAGTTTTACAATTCTCAACACTACATTTCCCATATGATTAATCAATTCTACTCTTTGCACAAGAGAATCAAAACCAAACATTCATATTTGTATGTGAGTTCTCATGGAAGAGTTAATCATAGGAACAAAAAGTAGAAGTAACTCCTGGTAGTCTACCACACTTAAGGACTGCATTTTAGATGTGATTCCTTCATTACTGATAGGTACTCTAACATCAATTAACCCTGAGACATTATGCCCAGTGAAAGAAGGCAGACTCAAGGCTATGTGGTATATAATTACAGCTAGATGAAATGTTCAGAATAGGCAAAGAATCCAGAGATTGAAAGTAGATTAGTGGAAGCAAGGAGATAAGAGGAAGAGTGAAAACCATTTCATTTCAGCATTGATTTTCTATACTTCCTCTTATATTTTCAATGTAATGAGGAGCAAAATGAAACCAATAAGTTACAATATTTTAGGTTCTGACTGTAAACTTGGATTCAACTTCATGTTTATGTTTGTAGCTCATTTGAGTGAAAATGAAAACTCACCACATACTTCCCCAAAGTTTCTTGCACTACTGACAAAATTATACTCCTAAACCTGTCTCAGATTCAATATTATTTGGAGAAAACTAGTCCATTCTCTGTGACTGTTGAAAACTCATTGAAGCCAAGTCAAATAACTGTATCCGTTGGTTCATTTCCAACATTTTAAAGAGACAGTAGCTGTTATTTCATTGTCTATAATGCATTCAATAATTTAAGTAACAGAGAAAATAGTTATGGAAAGGAATTGATAAAGAAATTTGGAAGTTTAAACAGAAATTCTAAACAAGGTACAAATAACAGGCATATGACTATCTATAGTTTACCTCCAGTGGTAAAGTTGGGAGAATTTACATCATGAATATTAACTTGAGTTGTTTTCCTACAACATACTCTTTTCTCAAGAAGAAATTCTGTATGTTACCAAAGGAAAAAAATAAACACCAACCCAATGGCAAATGGTGTCCTGCCTACAAGATACCCTAGGTCAATCATGGCACAAAGCTTGTGGGAGTAAGACTTTAAGAGAAAGAGGACACGAGAAAAACTAGGCCTTCTAAACCAGCATGATGGACACACATATGAACTCACAGAGACACTGACAGCATACACAGGGATTGCAAAGGTCTGCACTAGATGGGATCCTAGAGCTGAAAGAAGCAGACACATGCCCTCACCCCTAACCCAGAAGCTATCTCCAATTGATAACCACTAGCACATAAAAATTTAGTTTCCTCCCAGGGAGTCTCACTGTGGAAACAAACTACTCTGAAGGGAAGGCTGCATGGCCAGCAGTAGATGGCCAACAGAAAATGAACTAATGACTTCCTCTTCATCTCATAATGTCATGTCAGGCCTTTTCTCTTTTAAAAAAATTATTTTATAATGAAAGAAAAACTAAGATAACTTTTAATTTATATATATTTATATACAATATTTATATTAATATATGAATTTTATATATTTACAAATTTATATTATATAAATTTATATACATAAATTTTATATGTAAATTCATATATGAATATAAATAATATGTATTATACACATATATTATCCACCTACTCCTTCTCTTTTTCATCTCCTCTCCTTCTCCTTCTCCTCTTCCTCTTCTCCTTCCTCCTCTCCTTTTACCCTACAGGTTCTTTGTGAATATATTATGGCTTCCACTTTTGTGTTTCCATGGGATTCCTAAGTGTGTTAACAAATGAATCTCTGGTCTCTGTTTCTTGTGCCTTCTGTGGGTTCTTCTCCTTCTGTTTGTTTTGCCCAATTCTGATGTTAGTTTTGTTTCATCATTATATTATATTATATTATATTATATTATATTATATTATATTAATCACTTAGAAGCCTGTTTTCTAATGAGAGTCAGGGTGCAGATCTAGATGAGTGGGGAGGTGGGGGGAACTTGGAGGAGGTGAGAGTGGAGAAACAATAATCAGGATATATTGTGTGAGAAAAATAATCAATTTTCAATAAAAGGAAAAGAAAAGAAAAGAAAAGAAAATAAAGAAAAAAGAAAAACGAGGAAAAGACATTGAAGAGAGAGAGGGGTAGACAGAATAGTCTCTTTTAAATTGTATACTCACAGCCATACACCTAAATAAGGATTTAATCAGAAGCACTGCAAAAGCTTTATGGTATTGAAGTGCAAACACTTTTATGTGCAACATTCTGTTTGAAAAGTGATACTGAGTAATGTGCTGTATAAGACATGCACGTTACCTTTCACTGTAAAGATAATATTTTCCTGTCATGAAGAAAAGCAAAGTATTTTTCAAAAGGGAAGACATACTGTCTCGTAATCTTCTCTGTCTCCTCCTCTCTGATACTAGTAAGACTTTTCCTTTTCTTCCCTGATAAAATCAGTCTCTGTCTTAGCATGTTTTCCTCAAGAATAATATTTAGTTCATGTTAAATAGGGGTCAGTAGCTGGGATATATTACATGGTCTAAACCTGTCCTGCCTTCTTATTTAATCACAGCCAAATTTATTTGGACATCTTGTGTCCATATTTTTGAGCTATAATATGTAGATCATTTCTGGTACAGACCGTATGATCCACAAAGCCTAAATTATTTAATATTGGACCCTTTATAAATAAAATTTGCCCAACCCAACATAAAAGATCTGGGGATATATATATATATATATATATATATATATATATATATATATATATATATATATATATATATGCCATCTAACTGTATATTGTTTATTTCTTTCCTCCTTCCTGGCCAGAGAAAAAGACACTCACTGTTCAAGGAATCAAGAGAAGCGGAACGTAGGCACGTATCAAGAAGAACATCCACTATAACCAAGTTAACTTTATCCTGAAAATGCAGAGAGAGTTAAATACAAGTAAATATAATAAACCATATGAATAGACATAAAGACCAAAAAACAGATAGTCATCTCAATAGATGCTGAAAAAAACTGACACAATCCAACATGTTCTCAAAATGAAAGCCCGAGAGACAGTAAAACTGAAGGAAACATATTTCAGTGTAATAAAGGCTATATATAACAAATCCACATCCAACATATGTCCTAAATATAGAAAAATCTGAATCAATGCCTTTAAAGTCAGGAAGTATACAGGGCTGTTCACTATCTGCATTCCTTTTCAATATAGTGTTGGAAATACTAGCTAGAGCAATAAGGCAAGAGAAAGAATTTAAAGGGATGCAAATAGGAAAAGAAGTCAAATTATCTCTATTTGCCTATGAAGTGATATTATACATAAGAGTCCCCTCCCAATTCCACCAGATTAGGGAATCAACAATATCAGTAAAACGACGGAGTACAAAATCAATTTACAAAAATCAGTAGCCTTTCTATATACCACAAGCAACACACTGAACAGAGATCGCAGACACATTGCCATTTACAATCACCTCAAAAACAATGTCTTAGAAAAAAAATAGCCAAGGAGTTGAAAGACCTTTATGGTGAAAACTTCAAATATCTAAAGAAAGAGATTTCAGAATGACACTAGAGAATGGAAAAATATCCTGTGTTCAGGGATTGATAGAATTTAATATTTTAAAGATGACAATCCTACCTTTTCAGATTCAGTGCAATCAAAATAGAAATACTCACAACGTTTTTCACAGAAGTAGTAAAAGAAATTCTAAAACTCAGATGGAACCAGAATAGAAACCCAGGAAGTCAATCCAACCTTGAACAAAAAGAATACTAGAGGAATTCCCATACAAGATTTTAAGATAAGATGCAGAGATATGGTAATAAAAATTATATGTTATTAGCACAAAACATACATGTAGAAAATGGATTAAAATAGAAGATTCAAACAATGTACACAAAACTACAGCAATATGATATTTGATAAAAGGGCCATGGACACAGGAGAAAAGACAGCATCTTCAATATATGTTTCTGGGAAAAATGGAATTTTCTATGTAGAATAATTAAATATGGTCACTTCTATCATCTTGCACACCTCACAAAGACCTCAATTTGAAACCTGAAATGTTAAATTGCTGGAATAAAAGATAGGCAGTAACATATACAAGGTAAGGCCTTTCTAAATAGGACTCCATTTGCTCAAGAATTAAGGCTAAAAACTGACAAGTGAGACCTCATAAAACTAAAAAGCTCCTTTCCGGCTATGGAAATAATTGAGTAAAGAAGAAATCCACAGAACGGAAGAAAATCTTTGCCAGTTACACCTCAAATTAAGGATCAGTGCAGGGGACTATTTATATCAGAAAGAGCTATTAGCACGTATTCAGAGAAGATGTGAGAGACACCGGAAATTAGAATTCATAAATTATAATAGACAAACACACATATCTTAATAGACAGAGTGAGCAGATACTCTGAAAAGGAAAGGTGCACGATGAATGATGCACACAGAGTTTGGAAAGACCCTACCTCTCAACACTAAGGAATGTTCTAGAAAACTGCCTCCATGTAACAGTATGCCCCTTTTAATCCTTGCCTGCTGAAATGGCACCTACTTTCCTGTAAGCAACTGATAATCAGTCAGGCTGTGTACTTTGTCCTAATTCTCCCAAGCGATATTAACTGGTCCTCCCACTTGCTTCCTCAGTGCTCTGCTTCTGTTCGTATTACAACATGCATCACTCTTCACCTTCCATACGAGCTATTGGTGTGCATGTTTGCCATCCCTGCCTCCCACTGGGGAAAATATGAGCTTCCTGAGGATGGGGACCATAATTTGTTTCTCTCTTCTTTCTCATTACCATGGAACATCTAAATTAATATAGACATAAAGACAGAGACACATCTTTCAGTAATATGACTGAGTATTTTCTTTCCATTGTACATCACAGTAAAACTGAAAGCCCATTTGTAAACAGACTGTCTCCCTTAAGTTAGTATGGTTTTCAAAATGCAAAAACTAGGTTTGAAAATGTTACTGGTGAGGCTTTCTATTTAGTTGTTTATGTAAATAGAAAGAACACTGAGGGGGCGAAGAGCAGGGCAAAGATATTGTATCAAACATAAATGTCTGGAGTAGGGTGAAGATATTGTATCAAACATAAATGTCTGCTTTCCAAATTCCATTTCTTGGGAAGGTATAGTCAATCCCTTCCCCTATGAATGACCAACCTAAATATTTGAGAAAAAAATATTACAAATATATTGTATTGGAACCATTAAAGAATAGTGACTGTCTCCATGATACTTGTTCAGTTATAGGAATGAAACAACGTTGAAACTGACTTATTTTGACCTGTCCAGTAAATTACTCTCCCCACCAATGACGGTTACAATTCTGTGTCTACTGTCAGACTAGAACCACCATTAGGTCAGATAACCAACACTGGTCATTGGCTAAGATAATAACTAAGGTCCTTTCCAGTTGTGTTCACTTGTGGAAGTTCATCCCTGGGATTAATCTAGAGGAATATCCAGAGTAGCAGCATCAGCTTCCAAGGTTCTTTGTTCCCCTTGGCATCTGATAGGCAGTTGGTAGTGTCACGATGCTACCTAAGTGTGGTGCACAGGCTTCCAAGCTTCAACACAGCATGTACCAAACACATTGACACAGTGTCTCAGGCAAAAATTAGAGCTGTGAAAGCTGATTAATTTTACATCCAACTGAAATTCTATTTTACAGCAAAACAGTTCCTTAGCTGTGAAAAATGAGTTCTTGGCTTTTACAGAGATCAATGATACCTCTAAGCTTCTACCCAAGGTATCCCTTTAGGTGACAGATCATTTTCCCAGAACACTGTTCTTATGTATCCAATTCAATCATTCTGATTGGTGGACAAACAATAGCGCATAAAGCTAGGCACTGCTATGACTTGGGGACTAATTGGCTCTTCTCTGGGAGAATAGCATGAAGCTCACCTGCTCAGCCTGTATGCTGTGGTTCATGCAGAGTCCTCAGTATCCAGGTTTCTTTCTCCTGCCTTCTTAGAAACTAAAAGTTTATAATTCTCCATGTTCCAATAGTGTAAAGACCAACCTATGCAGTCTAGTTTCAAAATGGGAAGCAAGTATTTTTAGTAATTCCTTTCCCTTGATGTAAAACCTTGGCCCGTATCCACAAAACAAGTTGAATTTCAAAGCAGCTTTTAAATAGGTTTTAAGGACAAATGACTCAACATACCGCCATAAAAGTGTAAGAAGAAAAAAACAACAGATCTTCAGTGGTGAATGATTAGATTAAAACAAATCCTTTCTTTGTGATATCTTCAAACCTTCCTATATGGTAATATGAACTATGAAACTTCAAGAAGGATATTTGAGGACTGCCATTTGTTCTTCTTATGACAATGAGATTCTTTGTTCATGGTTCCCACTGAAATCTCAATTCCATAGAACAGTATAGGAAATGCTGAACTAACATGATACACATGGGTCTTCTACATCAAGGAATGTTAAAATGCAGTCTCAAAAGTATCAGAGAACCAAAGCCTTTTATGCAAATCAGAAGCTGGTAAAAATAGCACTTAGCCTGGAAATGTATCTTTTCTCATGAAGAGCTTACAAAGCTATAAAGCCCTTCTAGAATGCTAGGTCAAGAAGGAGAGCGAACAGGAGAATGAAAGAGAAAGCATAATGAGGAATGAGCAAGTGTAGCTCATACTTTTTTGCGCAAACATGGAGCAGGAAGGATTTGGTCAAGCCTACCTAGAGACAGAAGTGAATCCTCAATCAGCCATAAGTGAAGATAGGTCCATTTTTCAAGACACCAAGTATAATTGATTAAAGTCACATATCCAGGAAAATATGGGCGGCACAAATTGGACTTGGTAAGTTTATTTAAAAATAAAGAGGGAACAAATGAACCTAGTAAGAGTTGAGTAAGGGAGCAAATACAATGGAAATACTACTAAGAAGTCGTCAAAAAACTAATAATAATGGAAAGAAAGAAAGTCTTTATTCTAGGATCAGAGAGCTGTCTCAGTGGGCCCCAGCACTTACTGCTTAAGACTGATGACCAAAGTTTGATCACTAGAACCCACCTAAAAAAAACCCAGATATTGTGGTCTACAACTGTAAACCCCTCCTTCCTAGAGTGGGAGGGGAAGTAGAGACAGGGGAATCACCCACAAGTTTATGGGACAGCCAAACTGGGTTACCTAGCGCACTGACAGATCAAGAGAGCAGTGTCTTAACAAGGTGTAAGGTAAGAACTTGAACCTAAAAGTTACCTCCTGACTATATATTCACCATCACATGTAAATATACACACAGTACATAAATTGAGTTTTAAAAATCTATTCTATTGGTTCAGTCATTGTAGATAATGAGATTTCTCTGCAGGATTTACAAACATATAAGCAATAGGGATGCTGTTGAGGAGAACTTGGGAGACTGGACCAGTGACAACCGAAGTTAGCATGTCAAATACAGTGGACAACAGAATCTGTCCCATAGACACACCATCATGTGGCCATCATGATGGACCTCTTAAAGGAACAAACACAACATCATAGTAACAACCCATAGTATACTTCAAATATTAAATTCATGTTTATTTAAGATGATTTCTTGGGAAGAGAGATAGATAAACTTCTCATACTGACAGGACTTGTCATGAGTGACAGGTTTCAGTGTAGAAAAATTGTACTCATCCAAAGGTTTTGAAAATTTCACAATTTTTGACCTAGCAATTCCATACAGACTGTATCTTGAGAAAACTAATTAGAAAATAAAACATGTTCATGTATCTGTATCACCACAGTATTATCTATAGATAATAATGTAGTCCTTAAAATGTCTCATGTTTTCAGTACTGAGTAAACTGTACTGAAGACACCTGGTAGGTTGCTATGACATTTTCAAGTTGATGTTCCAAAGCATCTGTTAATCTGATCCTAGACATAATTATATGAAAGACTAGAACACAAAAGTGTGTGCTGTGTAGTCAAATGTGTAAGGAAATAAGGTCAAACAACAGAAATGATGGAAAATATAGCAGAAGAGTAACATTTAAGTTTTTAAAAACTAAATATGACTTGATAACTTTCTTTTCAAGGTGTTTAGAATTCGTACTTTTGTTAATAGAAATATATATGGACATACTTTAATATTAGTACAGAAAAGTAATAAATAGCCTTAAAACCATGGAAACCCATGAGTGGCAGCCATGATCCCTGGTTCCAATCACCTGTGGAGTACAGAACCTCCAGCCAATAACGTAGAGCTTCTGCTTCTTTTGATAGGTTGTCCACAGTTAAACCTCATGGCTGTCTCTTCTCGCCTCCAGGATTCCATTTTATCTGATCTAGAATAAGAATCTCATTGACATTGCAAAGGTGGATGCATATTAAATACTGAGTTTTTGACCCAGAAACATCGTGTACCTGACATGTTACCACAAACAATGCCTTGTGTAGTCAATAAATAGTTTCTCTCTCTCTCTCTCCCTCTCTCTCTCCCTTCCTCCCTCCCCCCTCTCTTACTCACTGTTCCTCCCTCTCTCTTTCCTCCCCTCTCTCTTCTCTTGGCATCCACTCTTGGCATGACAAGAAATCAAAAGCTTGCCTTGTCTTTGCTTTAGAAATCTGCTATTGACTCTCAAACCCCAGCTCAGGATGTCTTATGATTCAACATATCACAAATTAGTATGGTGCTCTCCAAGTGTAATTTTAATTCTTATCAAAAGAAATTTAAATTTGAAATAATACAATCAGTTCCCTTATTGTAGATGACTGAGGTAAAGGATAGAGGAAAAATTCATGCAAAAAATATTAATAAACTAAGTTTCTAGAAAACGTGAGACTAGTCATGATTTTATAATTAGCTAAATTCTCCTCACTGAAATAGCTCTTTTTAAAGAAGTTTGTCTCTTCGGTAGAATGCAATTCTTTAATAAAGTAGCACACTGGCTCTAGCCAAGAAGAAAAGAAGCCACCCTAAAAATATCTTCATAAAAATGGAAAGAGCTGACATTTCCTTCCATGCTCCTGGAACAGGCTTGCCTGGGACTGCCTGGCTCCAGCTGTCCGGCTGGCTTCATTCTTCACTCTCCTCTACGGCTCGGCTCTGAAGGCAATGGAAAGATTCAGAAAATGTCCCAGATCTGTGGTTTGTGTTCCTGCACTGACTAAAACTGAAAAACGGTGCTATAGGCAAGTGCAATCAACAGAACTAAGCATTAATGAATAAACACATTCACATTCAGACTTGCCTCATTAACTTCTAATATTCTCAAATATATTTTTTCTGTCATGGGCACTTGAATTATTTGTTCATTCATTTTCAGATGTTGCACTGTGGTAATGTACACTTAGTATATAAAGTATAGGTGAGCATACAAGTAACTAGATGAGACCCTTCATCCTGAACTTATTCCAAAGTAGTTATAGTTTTCAAGACTTGTCCATGGTGAGGCAAGTAGAATAGAAGTTATCTTTGCTCCAGTTGTTTATGGACATTCCCAGAGCCTAAACCCACAGAGCTGAGTTCTGAGACTCACATGCTTGTGTAATCATAGACTAGAGACAGGACTGGTCAACTGACAAGTGAAAGTCTGAATTCCTCTCCCAAGTCAGAACACCACTCTAGCTCCTGAGGGCTATGGCTGAAGATCTCACTCCTTGAGGATATATACACACATAATAAAAATCCAAACATGGTCTTTGCGGTGAGGAATGAGGAACTATGAGGTAGCCAGGCATGATTCTGCAAGTATATAATCACAGCACTGCATAACACTCGGGATTCTGGAGCGTTAAGATTACAAATCGGAGACCTACCTTAGCCTTGTATTGACAGCATGACTCTCGAGAGAGAAATAAAACAATAAACCCATGAGTACATTGGCCTATCTCCTTTCTTGAGATGCTTTATTCACAAAATTATGAAAAACTAGGGTATGGTGTTTTGTTTACAAGACAGAAGTATCAGTTCTTTCTTGTATTATGAACAAATTATGCTCCCTAAAATTTAGAGACTGAAGTCTTTGCCTTCAGTGTTAAGATTTGGATACAGGGTCTTTAAGGAGAGGATTAAAGTTAAACACAGTCATAAGGGGATGTCTTAACTATACACGAGGGTAGATAGGAGCTTTAGTAATGCCCCTGCCTGTGCATAAAGGTTTAACTATGGGAACACTCAGACTGAGGCTGATGACAAACTAAAGAAAAAGGTTGCCAGAACCTGCAAACAGGCCAACAATTTAACCTTGAAACTTCAGTTTCCAGAACTATGGACATACTTATCAAACTACCCTCTAAATATGTATTTTTATAACCACAGATTAGTGCAGCTCCTAGTCTTATCAAAGAAACCTCATTGTGCATTGGAGGAAAGTTAATGCAAAAACTCAAGTCTGGTCAAAGCACAGAGAATAAGTGTGTTTGGAGAGCTTGACCATAATTGGAACATCAATATCACAAGTATACTCAGTCTAATGATGGCTAATTTAAATATTCTCCTGTTACTTGCAATTGCAATTCCTAAATCCATCAATGTAATATGTAACTCAACAGAGTAACAGAATAAAAAGGATAGACATATGATTATCTCAGCTTTTTTTTAAGAAATTGAGTAAGTCCCATCCTGGTTAATTGTCAAGTCCCAGCTGTGTCAAAGTCCTGATTTCAGAAGATTTGTTGTTCTGAGAGGATGAACAATGCTGATAGAAGTGTGTTAAGAATCACTGACTAATAGAGATTGTAAGCAATATTGTCCCAATTTAGAGACAAGGAGTAGGTTTTTTGTTTTACAGAATATTCCGACAACACTTCCTGCAGTCATTCTCACTTTCCTTTAATTATGGAAAGACTTTAACATCCCCTCCCCCCTCTTCTTCTTTCTCATCCTTCTTAGCCTCCATTATTCCCACAACATTCATCAGAAGGCTCTGATTAACAGTCTTCCAGATGGAGCTGTTTTATTCTAGGAACTAGAGGAAGAACCACTTTTTCAATGATTTTTGATTTTTATAATTCTCTTCACACTCCACTGAAAATGTGACCCTCTCAAATAGCATCAGATGTAAATGACCATGTACAATATAAATCTAGGATGTAAAAATTTTTTTTAAAAAGTATATTAATCAGCCTTTCTCTTTCATCTATAGGTTGCAATTTGTCAAAATGTTTTCTATCCTTACTAAATCACAGGAACCCATGCTTTCATATCTAGAAGATAAAGACCCTCAGAAATTAATAATATCTCTATATTTTGCCAGAAATCTTTGAATCTGTAAACGCACAAAAGTTCAGAAAGCAAATGGATAAGGGTTATATATTCCGACAAATAGCAGAAGTACCTAACTTTAAGTGTGTATGAGACAAACATCAATAACAATGCAGAGCCTAATCTTGTTAATAGCGATCCAGGAGGGGTTGGGGGGGCATAGATTTGATCAAAATAAAATGCAACCATATTAAAAGCAATTTGTTTAAATTCAGAAAGGGAGTACTATTTATACAATATAGCCCTTTGCAATCATATCTTTGTGATATGTTCCTTAAGAATTTCTATCATCTCTGAACTTTATTAAAATTAAACCTGCTTATAATTTCTTCAATAAGGGTCAAGGTGAGGAAAGGTTAACCACTATAAATGTATTTTAGTAATTTATTCAGTATTGTAATTAGTATACCTGATATATCATGCTTTTAAAATAATTATGCCTTCTCATTTTCAATGCATAAGGAGATTTGGGAAAGCATTAGGACATAGACAATGACTGGTCATGTTAGGTTACAATGAAAATAGCAGGTGTGATTTATAACCCACATTCCTAGAAGAACATAGACTGTTGTTTACTGGAATGTCAGGATATATATTATGAAAGTCTTTTAATGTAATAGAAATCTAGACCTTCCTTGAGATATAGAAACTCATTATCAGCAGAGCTGTCATTGGTCTTGTCATACCATTAATCCTTAACTCTTCAGTGCAATCAGAAGCTCCAGGCCGTTTGATATGGACAAATCCTGGACATTGCCCGGCAAAAATTTGAATGTCAGTCTTGGGCCATGACAAGAAGGACCAAGTAATCTGGAAAGAACAAACGCTATTACCTGATCAAGAAACAGAAAACTCCATCGTGCCCTTTCATCTCCCTCTCTTCCGCCCTATCTACTCCTTTTCCGATTCCTTCTTGGGCTTTTGTGAGACAGTTTTTACTCTTAAACCCTGGGCTAGCTGCAAGAAGTAGCAAACATCCTATCTCTGACTCCTGAGAACAGAGATTTCAGTTGTGATCCATCAATGCTCAGTTTCCATGCCATGTTTTAAGGGTGCTGTTTTTCGAGTAAAAATGTCATTTCGGTATGAATCTGTGTTTACATATGAGTCATACTTCTTTGTTTCATACACCAGATCACTAGTTCATAGTCTCTCAATAATCATCAACCATTAAGGTCAACATGTGCCAGGTAGACCCTCGTCTTCTCAAAATCTCAAATCATTGAATTTCTAGATGGTAAATAGAAATTTTAATTTTTAAAAAATGAGACATTAATAGAGATACAACAGAGCAGACATTCTATGTGCAGGCTCTGCGTTCAACTCTTGGTGCTCCGATCCTCAGTGGTAGAATCAGAAGTTTCTATTTTCTCAACTGTAAAAGAGGGGAGGAAATGAGTGCCACTTTAGATGTGTTTTTAAAATATGACAAAGGTCATATACTTAAGGCGTCCTCTAAATTTCTCAGCTCATCATCATCATCAACAGTAAAAAACAAATAAATGTGAGCTGATTATAGATGCCGGGAATTGATTACTCTTCCCAAGACTTAATAACTTGTTTCTGGCCAGTGCCCACGGACAGCCATGTTTACAAAGCATAGAGAATGTTGAAGGCTTTCTGAATACTGTGCGTCAAGGATTCCGAGAAGCTCATGATCAGGGCTTTCATTACCAAGAATGGAATGGTATCCTCAAGTTTGCCCAGCTCAATAGTCACCCTGTCCTCCAGTTTTATTCCAAGTGACTTTACTATGTTGTATCATGTCCCCGTTTCTCTTTATCTTCTTTTTCATGCTATCTTCTCTTTCAGTTCCTTTGCTGATAGCAGAAGTCCCTAAAAACATCATGAATGGACTCCCCAGTCATCTATGCACTGGACCAGTCATACTAACCACTAAAATTCCAAACACCGTTTCCAATGAATGAACTGGTTCATCTCCAGGATTCATGGTGCAGCCTCATAGAGCAGAAGTGCAGTACTTTGGAATATTCATTAGGAAAGAAGCAGAACTGATTAACACATAAGCCGTAGGCGTCATCCACAAAATCAATGCTGTCCATCGCACGGGCAGAAAAATATTAGTTACAATCAGCAGGTTGTTCTCCTGAGCCGCTGATCCAGCTACACACGTCTTTGCTCTGAGAGGCTTTGAAAAGTGAAATCGGTACTCTTGCCAATGCAACCACGTTCCACGGCCCAGAGCATAGAAAAGCAGTCTGTCACAGAAAGATCCAGTCAAGAAGCCAAATTCTTTTCGAGGCAAATCAGACAGACAGTTCTCCAACCGTCTGTCTCCAAACAGATTGACAGATTGGGCTGTGAAGTCAGCCACCGAGGACTCAGTCAGAGCCACCCACTCTGGGCAGCTGCAGGCTCAGCTGCCCCTCAAGTCTCTAGTCAGGCAGGCAGTGAGCACGGGAGCCTGCTACTGAGGGACTGCCAGTGAGGGCTAGATCCAGGCTTTGGCAAGCCCCAAGTAAAGCTCCAAGAAACAGTCAAAGCAGGCCCTGTGGGCTTTCTGAAACTGCCATTTAAGAGAGTCATGGTAATCTGGCTACAGTCTCGGAACCAGGGACTCAAAGAACAGGAGAGAATAAATTCGGGGGGTGAGGGGGAAGTAACACCAGGCCAGGGACAGCACAAAGGAGGAGGGGACTTAAAACCCCCAATGCAAATTGCACGCCTCTAGGTACCAATTTGCCTTGCAGCGGAATTTAGGATTCCTAAAGTTAAATTATGCATACAACAGCCTCATTACCCACAGTGGTATTTTCGTACAAAGATCTGAAGACAAAATGTAAGCTTGCCTCTTGGAGCCTTTAGAAAAAAACCATAGACTAATCCGCATATGGTGCAACTCTGGGTCCACCTGCTGCTGCCTGTACAGATGGGGAAGATGTGGCCAAGGGGACTCCCTGCAGCAGCCACAGGCCAGCTCTGCGCATCGCCAACCCAGACATCTCTTTCAGATGCTGCAATTTTGCAAAACTATTCTCAACACATTATTCTAAAGTTGTAATGCATGCTGGGAGAAAGGGATGTTTCCTATAACTATATTATATTTCATGGGGTTTTGGTCTCACGTTAATATACTCTTTCTGGTATTAGACCAAAATAAACATGTTTGAGAGGTCTAGATTTTTTTTTTCTTGACAAGCAAAAGCTGAGTATTTATTATTTATAAGAGCATTCTTGAGGAGTTATTTCTCCAAAAGGAATACTATTGTAGCTGGATAAATTTTTCACTCACTCACCAAGTAGTTATTGAGCTGTCACTCAAACTGAAAGCAGGACTTGAAAGACAAAGAAGATTTTGCCCAAGCTTTCAAGATATTCGCTTTATCCTGGGGAGGTAGCCTGGGCTGGTTCTTGTACAGAAATGTGTCCTGTGCCACGTTGGTGAAACAGAGAGACAGGGAGACACCGTGGGAGACAGGCACATCTGAGTGACAGCTTGAAAGAATAGCGAAGATGTCAGAAAGACCTTGTGAGCATATCTGAACATGTGCAAAGAAATGAAAATGATGTGGACCACAAGGCATTTGGGGTAAAGGCCAAGACCGTCCTTATAGCCAGAGTGTAAACTTTAAGCATACTTGTGATTGTTTGCAGCTGCTGAGGCTGCTTTGCCAGGAGACATGGAGGTGCTTTCATGCAAGCATTTCGACTGGGCTTACAGAATCTTATCACTGCACCAGCGTTTTACAAGAGTGCTGGAGATCTGAACTCATCTCCTCGTGCAAGGAGTGCAAGGAGAGTGACCTAGAAAGGCCTTCGCTTCATCCTGACTACACAAGGCCAGCAGCTTGGGTTCTACTCCGTGGATATATATGACTGAGGTTCGCTTGCTCATCAGGGAAACAGCCCAAGCATTGAACTCAACTCCGCTTCTGTACGTTATAGAAGTATCAACCTACAAATTGTAGCCTGGCAACAATTAAAGTACACCAGTGTAAGCAGGCAGAGGGCTTCATCCCACTGTCTAGAGCTTACAAAACTTGATGAGTTAGGGCATTTTTTTTAACCATACAGATTCTTTGTGTATATATTATGGTTTCCATTTTTGTGTTCTTATGGTATTCCTGTGTATGTGAACCTGTGTGTTTCTGCATCTATATGTGTTTTGTGTGGTTTTCCTTTGACTACTTTTTTTCTGTTCTATCCTATTCCTGTTTGTTTTTGTTGTATTGTATTGTATTGCATTGTATGGTATTGGACTGTATTGTATTGTATTACAGTATATTATTGTACTGTATTGTAGTATATCATTGCATTGTATTGTATTGTGGTGTATTATAGTATATTATTGTATTGTAGTATAGTGTATTGCTGCATTGTATCGTGTTGTATTGCAGTATATTATTGTATTGTATTGTAGTATATTACTGTATTGTATTGCATTGTATTGTATTGTAGTATATTATTGCATTGTATTGTATCGTATGGTATTGTACAATATTCTATTGCATTGCTTCTTAGATCCCGGTGTGTTTTCTAATAAGAGACAGTAAAGGTATGGATCCAGATGGGAGGAGAGATGGAAGAGAACTGGAAGGAGGAGGAATGGAAACTGTAATCAGAATATACCATGTGAAAAAAAAAATACATTTTCAATAAAAGAAAAGAGAAAGGAAGAAGGAGCTCTACAGATTTAAGAAAAAAAACCCTACAAATAGAAAGAAATGCCATTTGGTTACTTCCTACATTTTTCTCACGGCATCAAGACTTTCAATAGGAATAGGGGTGTTAAAATTCCTGATCGGATGCATTGAGGGACAAAACAAAGGACTTCACTTCAAGATTATTCAAGGCATTGCAGTGATGGCTTGGCAATGCTGTAAAGAGCCCTGTCTGCTCCTGCAGAAGAAACGATTTCAATTCCCAGCACCCACACAATAGCTCACAATTACCTGTAACTTCAGTTCTAGGAGATCATGTGCCCTCTTTTGGCCTCTGTGGGCATCAGGCACACATATGGTATACATAATACATGAAGGCCAAATATTATTACACATAAAAGATACAGATTAAAAAAAAAATATGCAATCATTTCAGTGTCCAAAGAGTATTTCCATTCATTTAGTGATGAAAAGTGATGCAATAGGAATTTGAGCTCTGTAACAGCATAAATGTTAGAGAACTATCTTAAATATTCCTTTGGGTTATTAATGGATACTTTCAAAAATATCAGATAATTGAAGTTGAAAATACAAAGCATCCTCCTCATGGTAGCTGAGAACTCTTGAGTCAGCACACGGAAGCCAAACCTCTCAAAGCTGGCCCCAGGAACAACTTCAGGGTTCAACTGGCAACATCGGCGTGGATTGTCAATTCTGAATTTCCACACACTTTGCAACTTAGCTGCTTCCCAACACACTCTTACCCCTTCCTACCATAATCACACTCCAGTGATCCCTTATCTTTAATAAAGAAGGAAAACATACACTTACAGCAGATTCCATTCTTGCGCCTAATATGTCATCAAACTTTATGAGTACCACCTGAGTGTCATTAACCCATAAAGTGGCTATCCCTGCTTCTCATCCTCCGTAGGCCTCAGTCTAAGGGCCTCAGAAGAAGATTGCTAGGCAAAGGCAAATGTACTTTTGTTAATATTGCCACCTGTACTTTGCTTTAGGCCGTTCTGAAATATTCAAGTGTATCTCAAAGATAAAGATTTATTTTACTGTCTCATAACCAGCGTGCCACCGAGACCCCTCTGCATTCAAAATGAGTTCAAAAGATCCTCCAGCTGTGAGTGTTTTGATGTACCAAGAGTCAGTTTCAACAGATCTCACATATTGCTAAAGCAAATCTCACTTTGCTGCATTCATTCATCCATTTATCCATTCATTATTTCCTTACTTCAAATAAGGTTTTGTTGTATAACCCAGCCTGTCTATTTGATTTACATTCTTCTTGCCTCAGTCTCCCTACTGCTAGGCTTACAGGATAGTGTTTCAATGCCTGGATATTATCTTTTTATTTTCATATGCTAACACTTCATTCCATACACAGTTTTTGAAGATGTAGCATACATTGACATATGGTTCCAGAGTTCTGGTCACAGCTGGAGAAACAAAATTCTATGTGTATGAGTATTACTTCTGGTAGTTTAAATCTATTCATTAATGCACAATGATTATCAGGTTCAAGTTTATCATTTTCTAGAGAAGAAAATGAAGTCGGTGAGAGTATATGTCTGCTGAAATGGTCTTTTAGTACATAAACACATGGAAACCGCATACCTCCTGTGAACTTGGTGCTTTATGCCTCTTTGAGGTTGGTGACAGAATTCTGACAACAAATGAGTAAATCATCTTTCTTACCTTGGCATTCATTCATCATTTTTACCTTGGCCTTCATATTCCCCATTCTAAAAAATGAGAAAGTTGGCATGAGAGTTCTCTGGGGTCCCTCCAAAATTAAAACCTTGCCATCGGGCAATTTGAGAAGATCGGGTAGAATCGGGATAATGAATGAAAAGTTTGGAGTACCATCAGAACATGAGAAAATGTAATTATAATTTTAAAATGACAGCAACCCACAACTCTTCTAAATAACATCGACTCACGTAGATTGAATTTCTGTTGTCAAGAAGACATTGACAATGAAATGCCTATTTATAAAGAATGCACAAGAGGAACATTTATTCAGTTCAGTGTATGGTAAGGAAACATGTTAGATTACTTTTTTTTTTATAATTGTGTGAGTTATTTTCCACATTATCTCATTTACTCATGAGTTAGGCAAAGAGTTAAGCAGATAATGGTACATGGTTAGTTACTAAGGAGCATACTTTATAAACCTCAATTCTGGTTCCTTTTCTGAGAAGAAAAGGTATATCAAAGAGTGTGTGTTTGGGGAGGTTGAGAACGAACCTTCTATCTAGGACTTTTCTTTTTATTAAAAATATGTTTTCAAAAAGCATATCTTGATCATATTCTTTCTCTTCCCTCAATTACTCCCAGATCCTCCTCACTCAACATGAAAACTTCATGTTCATTTTCTTCTCTTTCTTACCATACCCACTCAAGAAAACAAAAAAGACAAAAAAAACCCCAAAAGAATAAAAAACAATAAGACAAAAAAACAAAATCAACAAACAGAAACCCACCAACAACCGAACCTGCTTTCTCCATTTTATGAATAACTCTTAACATTATCAAGAAGGACTTCCTTATTAGTTACCTAATAGCTTCTGTAGACGTAGCATCAATGATTTGCAGACAGATATCCTGACATTCCCACACCTGTCACTCTGTGGTTTGAAGGCTGTACCTGCTTCTAAGAGCATCTCCATCTAAAGATGGCTCTCAGAAGCCAGAGCTTATCATGTGATTGCTCTATGGTGGGTGGACACTGAGAAGACAGCATGCTCAGAGAGCACAAATCACAACATTTGTTTATGATATAAATGACTCCCCCTTCATATAGGCTAAAATAATGACTAAACAATCATCATTATAAAACAGTGATTCTGTTTGAATGGTGACCCACTTCTATGGAAATCATTTAATTTAGCATAGTTTTTTTTTTCCCGAAAATGAATTATTGTTTCTCCATACAAATAGAAAACTAAAGAGGAGGCAAGATGTATACATGTTCCACGAGCTAAAGGATTTTGTGTATTGTGTGTGTTTGTGTGTGTGTGTGCATGTGTGTGTGCGCATGTGTGTGTGCATGTGTGTGTGTGTGTATGTGTGCATGTAAGTGTATGTGGGTGAGGGTGCATTGCAGAAGTCAGAGGACAACCCTCAGGTGTTGTTTTTACCTTTCCTCCTTATTTACAACAGGGCCTCTTCCCAACCAGTTAAAACAGAGTGTCTTCCCCAGGATCTTCTAGATGTGCACCTGTCTCTACCCCCTTTCTTATGGAAAGCCATAGGAGCCTGCTGGGATTGCAGACTATTGTTCTGATGTTTCTGGCATTCAGGTGGGCACCAGGGATACAAGCTTAGGCTACCAGGCTACTTGGGTAACAATTGCTTTTAGCCCTGAACCATTTCCTCAGCTAATATGACATTTTAATTATTATTTGACCTTGTAAGACAAAATTATTTATCCTCACAAAAGTCCATAAAATAGCAAAAATCTAAGCTGAGAAGGGAATCTAATGAACAGATAGATATGAGTATACCAGCCTCATATTCTTTGGTGACTAAACTTTAAGTATTGCAATTAGAATATGGCAATATTCAAAGATATCAATTTCCAGCCAGCTGCTCCAAGCTTTATTAATTCTGAGGATAGTTTTTTTTTACAACTGTTCACTTGATCGTTCCTCATATCTATATCTGTGGAGAACAGAAAATGTCAATAAATCATTGTATTATGCTCCACAAGAATTAGGTACCATGTTACAAACTCAGTTATTTGAAAAAAAAATAGATTAAGATTTTTAAAATGTGTCATTTGGTGAAGAGGTTGGGAAGATAAGTCAGTTGGTAAAGTTCTTGGTCCTTAATCACTAGGACCATAGTCCAGTCTTGAACACACATAAAAAGCTGGGCATGGTAGCGTATAGTAGCAATCTCAAGGCTAGGATGGTAGAAATAGACAGATAGCTGGGGCTCACAAGCCAGCCAGCCTAGCCTAATCAGTGAGCCCCGGTCCAAATGCTAGACTCTGTCTCAACCAATAATCCATGGTGGATGGCTCTTAAGCAACCATATGCAAGGTTACATGCCCCCTCTCCCAACATACCTGTATACACATCCCTACACACACATATACATATACGCATATACATATAAAAAAGTAGGTATAAGGTAGACATGGAAGGGAAAAGCTATTTCAGATTACAAATTTCAGCTTTAGATTAATCCTAAGAATAATGTGAGGTGAGTGCTCTTCCTCTATCAGGCACCCCACTGTGTAGCTTCTTATTGGGAATCATGGAGGACATGAGGAGTCTGTCTCTCACCTGGGCCACCTTACAGTGAGCAATAGAAGCATTTCTTCACATTTGTCTCTCCTCATTAGTTAACTTCCAGAGGCGACATGTTGGAGGGGTTTGAAAATTCCTGAAATGAATTTCTAC
This sequence comes from Cricetomys ansorgei, assembly GCA_026225945.1. Lineage (NCBI taxonomy): Eukaryota > Metazoa > Chordata > Mammalia > Rodentia > Nesomyidae > Cricetomys > Cricetomys ansorgei. Next base: position 13,809,123 of record JAMJFZ010001203.1, on the reverse strand, counting down.
AACCTAGAAAAGACGCCCTCCATCCCAAACGTCTCAGGAGAAGAGGGCAGGATGAAGACAGACAGATGGAAATTGAACTTTTTATTGCTTTTCAAAGAACAAACGCTTGTCTCTAGTTTCATATTCTGTTTCTTCCTTCAGCATGCTAGCCTCTGCAAGATACAGTTCTTATAGTATTTTCCAATGGAAAAAATGATAAAAAGAAATTTCTGGCATACTCAACCCAACTGACCTAACAGGACTTTCACATACAATAGCTTCAAGTATTTGATGTTTATGTTTTGAAAAATACAATATTTTCTTTTGTGCTCAGTTGTCTCAATGTTATTCATTTTTGTTCAATTCTATTTGAAAGAAAGTTCAAATCTTTAGACAACTTTGATAGGTTTTTTTTAAAAATAGTTTTTTACTGCAGAGAATTCTTCCATCCCATGGCACAATAGCACACTAACATTTTAAGGATATTCATTATTTGTAGGATAAAAGATACAAACCTAGAAATGAACAGCATTCAACTTTAGTCAGCCAGATAGAAAAATCCATAATTGAACTCTTTGACTTACTCAGGAAGCACAGGACAGCAAGCCTGACCCCTGGAGCCTGTTCCAACCTTCCATTTGTAAAACATATAGTGCAAGAATGAAGGAGAAGAATATTACAGCAGGAATGCCACACTGACAGTCGGAGGTCACTCTTAAATGAAAAGATTACTCTTGTATCATTGAACATGCATTGCAGGGAGAGAATAGAGGCTTCTTTCCTTAGAAACCAGTTAAGGACAGTGGCAATTGCCCAAAATCTATAGTGTAGAACTGAAAATGAAGTTACACAAGAATAAGAATAGTGTGTGACTGACGAAATTACTTGGAGACAGAATGAGTACACATTGGTTAAGGGGATTGAAGAAGATGCGGTTTAGGTGAGCAGTGTTATTAAAATAATGATAATAGTGATGATTATGACAGCACTGAAAACCATCAATCATTATTCAAAGGACAGAATAGAAGAGCCAGTAGGGGTTGAAAAGTCCTGAATTCACATGTCAACAATTTCCAATTTTCCTGTTTAGATCTAGAGCCATGAGCTTCAACTTCCTGATTCTCCGAGTCACTGAGTTCATGCTCTTCACAATTGCTTTTTGTTCGCATCTATGATCTCGATCAATTCTTTAGCCTCTCTCTTCATATTGGCCTGCATCATCCCATTACATGGAATAGCGATGATTTGCTGAGTGGTCATAATATCATTCATTCCCCATCAAGAACATAATTAACCATTAGCCAGTCAATGATGAGACTATCTAAGGACTTCTAGCTCTTTTTCTTTTCTTTTCAATAATTTGTAAGAAGCGCAATATCATCTTCCAGGTAATCAGGAATCTTGGAAATATCCTAGATATTAATATATCTCATGTAGCAAACTGAAACAAATTTCACCTGCTTTGAATTTGTTGTTATTTTGCTAGATGGTCCTGTTGTTAAAATTCCTTCCTAAATATTTGTATTTATATCCAAATAGATCTAGGCTGATCCCAATCTTGGTCAAAGAAGCTCTTTTTGCAGTGGGCAGCGGTCAACGTAGAGATGCATAACTGTCCAAAGTGCTGACAATAAGCAACTGAGTGCACAGTACTAGATGGGATCTCTATGGTCTCTGAGCATCCAGTTTACTCTACTTGGTGCACTCCAGGCCAAATGAGAGATTCCACCTCCCAAAAAGCAAGACAGACAGATGTTGGAGAGATGGTTCTTTCAATAAAGTTATTGTGTCACGAGAATATGAAGTTGTTTTTGATGAAGCTTCTTGAAACTGAATTGTTCAACGACTTAACAAAGTAAGTCTAGCAGGTGATGGTAGCAGATGCATAGGTGGAGAAAGAGTCCAAAATGGAGTTCTCCACTGGATCCCTCCATGTGAAGCTCGGGAAACTCCACGGATGAGAAGGAGAAATCATTATAAGAACAAAGCAGATTGAGATCATCAGGAGAAAACGTGGCTCGCAGAATAAGGGCTCACAGAGACTGAGGTGGCAGTCAAGGAGCATGGACGGGTCTGCCTGTGAGTTGGACTCTAGCTCCATGACTAGACTAAATTAAGGGGGAAAATGAAAGAATTTTCTGACATAATTAAAGTTAGCAATCAATTAGTTGGCTTTGTCATAATAATAAAGGAGTTGATAGACACATTGCTTGCCTTGTTGAGAAAGTACCTTACAAAAAATAGGTTAAGAAAGGAAGGGATTTTTTACTTCATGGATATACAGTCCATCATGGCAGCAAGAGCTTAAAGCAACACCGTGCTTTCAGGCAGGAAGAAGATCAATGAGAGCTAAAACAGCTAACAAAGCTGGTAAACAGTCCCAGCTTCTGCTCAGGAATATCGCTGTCCACAGCTAAGGTGGCCATCCATGTCAATGAATCTAATCTATGTAAGAAGTCTCAAGTTGCCCAGAAAATATTAACCATCACAACTGGGAATTGCCCCTAGGATCTCAGAACACCTCCACCCTATCAGAGAGCCAATAAGGAAGTGAGGGCTTCAGCATAACAGAAAAGCACACACACAGACACGAATAAAAACATAAGTGATAAATATTAATGATAAACAGAAAAGTGAAAAAGAATAAAGTTACATATTTTCACCCTTAATACAAAGGGAGTGAAGTGAATTTTCATTTTAGAAGTGAGTTGATTGGTAGGATTACAAAACAGAATAAAAACATAGTCCCAAAATATCCTACAAAACTTAAAGTGAAGTATCTATCAAAAGTTAATAAATATGACTGGACAAAATAATCCAGAAAAATCAAGAGTAATAACAGCAGTGTAATTAGCCCTCTCACTGATGGACAGGAGCTTAAAAAGTTAATGATCAGGACAATGTGCTCCACTTTTGAAAATCTAGGCAACTGGTTACATATATACATATACATACACACACACACACACACACACACTTACATATAATTTTATATATCATTAACAAATAGATGATCAATTTAAAGACATAAAATAGTACTGAAATATTCTATGGCATTTCTTCAGAATACCTTAGGATTCATGAACAAACAGTCTACAGGGATGGATAAGTTGACTACATAGCACTAGTTTCATTTAAGAGTCTGGAAGTTTTCTTTGTGAGTAAACCTCTGTCTTGTATATTTCGGTTCCCACCAAACATTCCCCACTGCTTGTTTAAACAATACACGACTGATACATGTCTGTATGCCATTTCCTTTTCAAATAGATGCAACATATTTTAATATATTGAAAAAATCCTAACTACTTGGGAATTAAGGTGATAATGTATAATTACTGAGTCAAATCAGAAACCAAGATGGAAATGACAGTGTCAGGATCAGAACAGGAGGGAAACATGACAGGAAATTGTTCTATGATCTTTTTCAGAAGTGTCAGGTTGATGGTTGATTGACATATCCAAATCTTTATTTCAACAGGTGCTACATGTCACTGTTAAACCACAACATCAACATTGAATATTGATGAAATCAATCATATTCAAATTAATTGCCCTGGGGTGTGTTTTATGCCCATTTTTGTTTCCTCTTTTAAAAAAACAGGAAAATAACTATAAAACAGTTTTTAAGTCAGTCTCTATCTGCCTTATCTCTCTGAGTGCTGATGAAAAGCCAGAGTATTTTATACCCTATCTACTGGGAATATGAGAGACTCCTGGAGGACAGTGCTTATTGGAATGCATTTCCCTATAAGCAGGACTGTCCTGCTGCACTGGCCCTCACTCAAACTCTAGTGGTAATCACAAAAAATAAAAAAGGGTATTAAACAATTCACTATCTGTCCAAGACTCTATTTATGTCTAGAACCAACTCATCGTATCTTTTTGGATAGGAGAAAGAAAATAAAGAATTAATATTGTGACAGAATTCTGAAGACAATATGGAGTTTGTTCTATTCATCTGAAAATAGAATACAAAAAACTGCCTGTGATTTACATAATGTTTTTCCAAACTTTTGATTATAGGTATTTGAAAACATGATTTAACAAGAACAGTATAATCCACTGTATCATTGTTATTTAGCTTCCATAAATAGAGTTAGTTTTGTTTGTTCTTTTCATGGCCCAGCACATGTTTATACAGTATCTTAAAGGCAACACACCATTTTCCCTTAAATGGTTCAGAAAATATCTTGAATATAGGTTATTTCTAATATAAAATCTAAAAGGAAAGTGTGTATATGTGGAGGGCTTCTGAAATTAGCTCTTTGAGAACTTCATACAATCTGCTTTGATTATTTTCACCCCTGTCCAACCTCCTCCACAATCTGCCATGTAACCCATAAGGTCCAATTAGTGATGCCCATACAGTCTTAGATCTGTGGCCATCACTGGTACGCAGTTCTTCAACTTACCAGGGCCTACGCTCTTAAGAGAAAACTGACTCTCCCTTTCCTAGTAGCAACTAATTTCTGATGGCTTTTTGGCTAGGGATGAGACTTCATGCCCACCTCTCCTCTCCAATCTGGGATTTGGTCTGGCTAGAGCCTGCACAAGTCTTAATGGATATTAACCTCATTGAAAATATTGTCAATGGTAGACAAAGATGAAAGTCAAGCTGGGCGGTGGTGCACACCTTTAATCCCAGCACTTGGGAGGCAGAGGCAGGTGGATCTCTGTGAGCTCAAAGCAAGCCTGGTCTACATGGTGAGTTCCAGGATAGCCAGAGTTACAACAGAGAAACCCTGTCTCGAAAAAACAAAAAAAAGAACAAAAAACCAAAACAAACAAAAAAAGACAATAAAAAAGGAACTAGTATAATTATGAATATCTGAAGTGGTGTATAAAGGAATATTCAAAAGAGCATTGTTTTCAGATGGGATCTTGCTGTATAGCCTGTGCTGGTGTTAAATTTCTGATCTTCCTGCCTCTGCTTTCTGAGTTGAATTCTGGGATGACAGGTGTACATCACAAAGATGGCTGTCAATAGACTTTAACACATGCATATTAACAAGGTTATAGCTCATTTGTTAGACATTCAGAAGTAACAAATGAACATTTATATAGTTACTAAATACTTCTGATGATTGATTATAGATTTTTCTATAATTCATAACGGTATTCTTGTATAGCTTGATTCAAAACTACCAAAGGGGAATACAATATATACAATAAATGAATGTGGTAAGATATATGTTTTCAAAGTAGGTGCAGATGTGATAAGGCCCTGAGTCAGCACTCAGTCAATACAACAAATAACTGGCATGATTAGCTAAGCATGAAGATTATTTTATAGGATTTAGTTAAGGATGAATGGCACCTCTCTTGGGTATGTGGCTATCTGGTACCTCAGAGATGGAAGGTGTGTTAGAGGAAGCTGGGTAACCTATGATCAACCATGAAAATGGTCAGAAACTTGTGTTCCACAGTCCATGTGGAGAGCAAATGTGTCAAGACCTAAAACCTCCCACTAGCATCTAGATCTCCATGGTTTTCATGACTTACCAACACAGTATCTCGCTCAACTCTGTGAGTCAGTCTAGATCAAACTATAGAAAATTCACGTGTCTTAACATTTTATTGTATCTTTTAGAATTCCTATCTCTCTCTCTCTCTCATATATATATACACGCATACACACATACACATACATATCATAAAATGCACTACAAAGAGTTTTACTATTTCTAATTTCAGACGTTTAAGACGAACAAGTGAACTGAATTCCTTTTTTGCATTATACATTAGTAAACTATAGCCAGAAAGCCCTTTGCCCCAGTATGTGTGTAGAGCCTTTTGACATTCTAACACAATATTGTCAACAAAGTTCAGACTTAATAGCTACAAAATCCAGTCACAAAAAACTACAAAACATTATTTTAAAATAAGCTTATGATTTTGTGTTTGGCTGTATTCATAACACTTTTGGCACCACGTAGCCTATGGGGTGCAAGTTGGGCAGGTTTGATAGGGATTCATTTATGGGTAAGTTGAGGTAGAATTGGAAGATTTGTTCTTAATGACTCTAAACTTTTTTCTTTACTAATCAGATATGCTTAAAAGTTCCTTCTGTGTACGAATGGTGCACTCTTCTTCACTGATTGGCATGCATATTGTAAGCACTGGCACCATTCCTCCTTCTCGATTATGAAGGCCAGATTCTCCAATCCTTGGACTTCAAAGTCCCTGGAGTGGCCCAGATGAGATATATTCTTACCCTGGAAAGTGACAGTGGTGGAGCGAGGCAGATGATCTGAGTGATTATGATAAGCCAAGTTCAGCAGGCTTTGAAGTCGAAGTAATCTTCTTCTCTAGCCAGACTGGGCCTAACCTCTGTGATCCACAGAAACAACTAGTGTATACACACAGATTGCATTTCATATATATATATGTGTGTGTGTGTGTGTGTGTGTGTGTGTGTGTGTGTGTGTGTGTGTGTTCTTAGAACTTAGAACTATATTTCACATAGGAAATTAAATATGTGTTTGTTGGATTTGTTAATAAAACAGGACAGAAAATTAAATACAAAGATCTCTACCAATAAGACTCCATGCTGAGAACAGTTTAGAGAACAGACATGTGTGGAAGGAATGTATCAGATTAAGTCCCTAGACCAGATTTTCCTGGATAAGATCACTGTGCATGATGATAAATTCGGGGGGGGGGGGGTCAGGGGTTTTAAAAAAGATGTAAAAATAGTAAATACTTTTATTTTCCCCATAATACATATTAAGCAAAATAAAATAAAATTGTTACTAAAATTTTTAAATGATATTTTAGAGTCATATGAGAGACTCGGGTAAGCGACACCAGTGGCCCAATGCCCAGTACACGGAGGATAACATGTCTGTGATTTTCTATGATTTTGTTGTTAAAATTTGCATTATGACTCCTTCGCACTTTTCTCAGGGTATCTCTTTTATAAAACAAACAAACAAAGAAACAGACTTCCCCACTGAACAGCAGACATTGCTGATGTCAAAATTAGACATTTTGACACAGAGCTGATTGTTCCTTTCAGTACATCTGTCACTCTTGATTAAAGCCTGCAGTGGGTAACCGCTCAACCCTATTAGATCAAAATCATCTTTTTTTTATGTTCCATGGAGTTCTTTCTGATTTTTAAATGAGACTAGTCACAGTTATTTTTGTTGTTGGGATTTGACAATTGACTGCCAACGCTGCATTAGTTCAACTTTCACAAATTTAAAAGGATTAGTTATCTTAGTGAAACAAAACAGACGAGGTCATCTTATGTATTTAAGGAGTTTCTTATTTAACATTTTTTTTTTACATAAATACGAATAGCAGATAAATCCAATACTTCTATTTTATCATCAAAACTTCACTTCAGGGTTTCTGGCTTTATGTGATCAACTTTAAATTATTTAAGAATGTTTATATTACTTCTTCTGTTTCTTTCAATAACTCACTGTTCAGAAATGACCCAAAATCAAAACAGGAAGTTAGATGGGAAGAAACAGCCATCCATGATCTCTAGTGACTTCTCTACGGTTGCTGACCTGAAACGTTTATAATGTTCAAATGTAGGGTTTGTACACAGTGAATCCCATACGAGACAGAAAAATAAACAAACATGAAAAACCACAGACGAGCAAAAGGGGAGAAGACAATTTCAGCTAGAGTAAAAAAAAAAACCCAATGATGAAGAAGGAACCTGGATCTTAAGAGCCATAACATATTGATGTAGATTTTAATGTCTCATCGAGTTTGAATCAATATTATTAATGAGAAGTGAGAGGGATTAGTTCTTCAACAAGACTAAAGGTAGATGTAACAAACATGCGTATGTGTATGCATGTGCATATGCTAACAACCGCAATGGGGCACAGCACATGCAGCTCCATCATCATCTTCTTCATGTTTGGCTCTAGGTTTAATTCCATAATTGAAAAAAGAAATCATATTAGTTACATCATATATGTTTATAAAATATACTCCAGTATTTCCTTTGCTCCTTAGAAATGGCCCAAGAAATGACAGACCTTGGGCCTTTTATTTATCATCAAAAATGCTATATTTATCTGAGATCATTTAGTTGGTTTTGCTAATAATGCTGAGACTAGATACCTTGAGAAAGGGTTGACACTTGAGTAAAATGTATTGGGGAGTTAGATATTCCAAGAATGGTTTTCATCAGGGGGTAAAATTAAATGAGAATACATGTCCTGAGTGTTCATACCTTTTTCTTTTTGGACTAATCCCTTGGATCTGGGGAAGAACATGGGCATAGGATGTTTCATAACCTTTGGTTAGATAGAGGAGAAGCAGAGCATACTATGGGTGAATGTCAAAGACTTACAGTAAAGCAGAAAATTCAAACTGAGCCACTGGTCAGAGGCCCAAGAGGAGACAACAAATTGAAATAGTCATCAGTGGTGGTGTTTTAAGTTGCTCAAACTAGGCTTGATAAAGACAAGCAACACCTAGGAAATCTCAAAGATACAGGCCCTTGCTCTAGTTTTCAATGTGCTTTAAAGGAAAGCATCTGCATGGTGACATAGTTAAGAGGCTTTAACAATTGCACATCAAGAAGGATTGATTTGTTTTTATTCAGAGACTAAGGGCAACGTTTGAAGACTCGTGTATGTTAAAAGCAGGATGAGGAGCTGAGGAAAACAAGCAGTTCTAACTGGAAACAACATGTCATAATGACCCACACATTGCTAGAGAGTGGTTCTGTTTGAGCTTCAGTATGGCAGCATCAGGCCCACAGAAAACATAATCATGAAATACACAATGTACCGATGGAACTGTTCAGTGTTCATACTGCAGGAAGACGTTTCTTCTAAGATTACTAAAGCATGAGTCCATGAACTCAATTCTGTGGTAGTTTAATAATAATTGAAAGAAGGCACTTAGAGATTTTTCTCTCAAGACTTGTCTCCACGTAATCTTTTGAGGTTCATGGCCTTCAGGCAATTTGTTCTGAAACATTGCTGATATCTAATAAACCTTTTGACAAATTGTAGCTGTACTGATGTAACTTCTGCAGTGTCTGCCAACTGTTCAGACTGTCAGCTGAGCACGGGTCTTCATTACTTAGCCAAACCAAATTGAATTCAATGTGTAACCAACTGGGATAGAAGATGAGGGTGCTAAACATGCACCCCACAGGAAAGCTGTTCCCTCATCTCTTCAGCGAGGGAGAGAACAGAAAATCCTCACAGCCAGGACAAAGGTTTTTATATACACATTGTGTTCTGACTGAACTTGTTACTTAAAAAATAATCGCGGTTGGCATACAGTTGTAAGAAAGAGTATGGGACCTCAATAGTAACATAGTGTAAAAGTGTAGTACAGTATCATAAGCAGCACATTACAATGTGCAGAATGTGTCCATAACCAAATCCATGCCTCAAATTGCCCTCTTACAGGCAGAGATAGTTCCAGCTTTAACTCCTTTTAAACTGCATTAGAGTCTTTCAAGAACGTTACATAAGCAATGCAAAATAGTTAACAATGTGACACTGGCTTTTAAAATTCAACACAGTTACCTGAAAATGTGTGTAAAACTATTGAACATATCAATAATACCTTTTTAAAAAAATTCCTGAGTGGCATTTTTTACATTATAGATATCTCACTGTGTGTTCAATTATTCTCAATTTGAGGGCAACCAGGTTACTTTCAACTGCTGGTGAGTGCTATGAACATTCATTAGAAGTTCCTGGGCAAATATGTTTTCATTTTTTTTGGAATGGATGTTCAAAGTGCAACGCCTAGGTCCCACGAAATCTGAGTGTCCATTACAAGGCTGAGTCCACGGAGGTGTCTCCATTGTGCAACCACACCAGCAGCATTCAGAGACACGGTTTTCTCCTCACTATCGTAAGCACTGGATACTGTCCCTGTTTCCTCTCATCTTTCTTTTTCTAAATTTGCTCATTCTATCAGTGATAGCTAATTATGACTTCCATCAGCACTCCCTTAATGGCTAATAATGTTGGGCCTGTTTGCAGGTAGCTACATGCCTCATACGAGAGACTTCATTGAAGTGTTTCTTGATGTTCTGTCTGATTTTCAGTGGACATGAAAAGCTCAGATCTAAGATCTGTTGATACATTCTAGAGACTAGTCTGTTATTGGATGGTCTCCAAAATTTCACCCGTTTTTTATCTTGTTGTTCTGGACTCTTACTAATTAGAACTCTCTCTGAAATAAAGTTTCAACTCTGATGATACGTCATTGGATTATGCTCACCCATTCTGCATTGCATATCTATAGTCTTAGGTGTTTTCCTAAAACCTTCTTCTTTTGCAATTTTCAGCTGGTAGTTTAAGGACCTAACAGATTTTGCATTCACTTCATGAAAGGTCCTGTGCTCATATTAAGATCTAATTTCTTTGTGAATAGCTGACAACTCCAGGAACATTTGTTAAAGGTAGACTCCTTTCTCCTCTGAATTGATTCGCACCTTTGTCAGTAACTGCCTAAATTGGCATGGATTTGTTTCTCAGTTCTGTGTTCTGCCCCACTGCTCTGCAACTCACTCCTGGGCCACTACTATAGTTCAAGACTGAGTTTCAATACCAAGCAGGAAGATTCCGCCCATGCTGCTGTTTTTAAGATTGCATTAACTTTTCCAAGTTCAGTTTTGAGTAAGCTTATCCACGAAAATAAAAAGACTTTTGTAGAAATGGATGTTGATTTCAGAAGTATTAGCATACTTCCTGTGTGGCTACGAGAGGCATCTAGTATATGAATATCACTTCATTCTAATTTCTCAAATCTCTGATTTCTACCATTGGTACTATGCAATTTCTAGTGTATGGAGTATAAGTTATTTTTATTTATTCATTATTTTTCTTTAGAGTAATTTAAAATTCCGTGGTGTTTTCACACTTTGTGTGTTTTGATATCATGGTTAGTGCATACACATGTAAATATGAATATGTATGAAGAGAGATGTGATCATTCTTGTATGCATGGGGATTTTAGATCTTCTATTCTGCATATTTATTTATTAGTGCTACCATCTTCAAACTGTCTTGATAGACAGTCTAGTCAAATTACAGAAAAAAAAAATCAGTATTTCAAATCAGAGCTCCATTTCAATTCCAAAGAAAAATAAAAAAAATGTAATGTGCCCATAAACAATCTTTTAAAACATTTGAAGGTAATTTATTCTTTATTCATCATTTTCTTTCATTTTTTCACTTTTAGCTCAGACTTGGTATTTTTGTATTTATTGATTGAGAATTTCAAACATGCACATAATATCTTTTAATCAATTCCATGCCCTATCCCTACCAAACTTTATCCTCCCCTTGATGCCATATTCAAGTTCTCTCTCTTTTTTATCTCTGTCTCTCTCTCTTTCTCTCTACATATCTATCTATATCTATATACCTATCTATATCTACATCTATATCTATAGATATTTATAGATATCTATATCTATAGATAGATACATGCTATCTATAGATATCCATATATAAATATATTGATATAGATAGATATATAGATAAATCTTTTTTTGTCAAACCCAAGTTCATACAGTATGTGCATGGGTGTAGGGCCTTCTAGTAAAGCATGGTCAGCCTCACGAAGGTCGTATCTCCAATGAAATCTTACTCTCCTTCCACATGTGAACTCTGTCAGCAGCTGTCACTGCTCGTATAAGACGCACACAAGATCAAGCCAGATGCAAGCCCAGCATTAAGGGGTCGGGAAGTTCCACATCTGGGTAAGGAGTGACTTAAGGTATTTCTTAGGCAGCTTATACTAGCATATCAACCAAGACTGATGGATCATTAAGTATACACAAGAGAGTTAATAACTAAAGAATATAAACCCAAATTAGCAATGTTTCAATTACAATTAAGGTTTGGGTAGTTACATAGATACAACACATTGTCTTCAAATACATTTATGTTGATTGATAATGTTAATATTACTTCACATCAGATAGGATATCATATATATAATGTTGAAAATTCTGGAATGATTTGGAGTTTGTAAAACATGGAAGAAGTGAAAAATTTATGATTATAGTGTATTCAAAAATCTAAAGCTAAAACTCTATGCTGTCAAAATGTTAACATGAAGAAAATATTAAAAGTTAGATAAAGGAGGGTTGAGGAAATGGCTCATTGTGTCATGGTTGCCACACAAGCAGAGGAGCCCAAGTTCAGAGCCCTACCTTCTATGTAGACACAGAGCATGGCATCAAGCCAATGCCTGAAGCTCACTGGCTAGCAACTTAAGCTGAACAATGAATCGAAGGTTTGGTGAGCGTCCTGCCTAAAAAATATGTTGGCAAGTAATTAATAAAGGAGGCACTTAATATCAATTGCTGTCATCATCATCATCACACACATACACACACACAGACACACACAAACATGCATGCACACACATGTACACACATAATTTCTCCAAGCAATTGTACAATGTGGCTTCTGAATGAATATCAGTCATTTATCAGAGAAGTAAATGTGTCACATCTACTGAAATTTTCTTAAGGATGATGAAAACAAAGTTCAGAAGAAACCCGTGGCAGACACAGTGAATGCAACAGTAGGAAAATGTTAAAATCCCAGGGCTTGGTATCTCTTCTGAAGACAGAAGACAGCATTGAAGGCCGCCCTAAGAACGTTGCTGCAAAAATGCAGGTAGCTAAAATTGGTGAATTTACAGTAAATGAGATTACTGTCGGGGTGATAATTGAAGGGAATTCATTTTGAGTGATCATTTCATCAACATCTGCCATATACTATTTGAAAATGTCAAAATATAAACAAAATTAGAAAAGCATAAATAAAACCTTCAAGGAAAACAGGGCCACGGGAAGCTAAGCGATTTGAGTTGACCTAGCAATGCTTAAAAGCAGATGCCAGTTGAACACTGGTTATTAAGAGCCATTAGTTCTTTTGAATTACTAAATAAACTTCTCATTTTGCAAATGTATATGTTACACATCAGCTGTGGAGTCATTATTCTGATAACTCTGGTTAAAATGATTATACTGAAGTAAAATGTTTTCCATTCAGTGTTTGCACCTTCAGAAAAGATGAAAAGACAAAGATATATATCACACAAAATTTCTTCAAGAGGAAAATTGTAAAGCTGGAAGTAATGAATGTTTTCATTCATAACAAATTCCCACGAAGGCAGTCTATATTATTGCACTTCCCAGTAAATTAAATATTTTATCTCATCTCAAGAAAACAAATGTGAATGCAAGAGAGCAAGAGACAGGTTATTACAAGAATAAACTCACATCTATTCTCCCATTAGATTTTTTCCTTTAATCTCGCACAGATATTAGAAGTTAAATTCCTGTTTGTACACAGAATCATCTATGTATGGTGCAAGTGCTTTGCTAATTTTTCAGCAGATGATAGCATAATTAGTCATTGACCCTTCCTGATGTCTATGGCACCTTTTCTTGTCCCACTTTACATATAGTGCTGGACTTTGAACTTGATGGAGATAATGGTAGAGTCACAAAGTGAAGTCCCCAAAGGCTAGACTGATAAATTGAAATAAAGTTAAAGTAAGATCCACTGCCCTGCCCTCCTCAGTCTCGGACTCCCCCCCCAAAAAAAAAAGGCGAGGAATACAAAAACAACAGGAATGAGGAAGGTTCAAACTTCTCCATAAAGACTGTGCATGCATCACTCAGCAGGATATGAAGAGGTACCCAGATCAAGCTGCCATCATAGCACATCTAGCATTGCTGAGATCACCAAATGAGGGGGTCTGCTATATCTGAATGGAAGATGTTCCTGATGAACCATCTTATAAGTGTGTTAAAATACAATGCGAAGGGAGACAAGCCTACACGCACAGATGCATCATCCATCAAAAAGACTGTCAATCACCACCAAGAGCAGATCAGATTTGGCTACAAACTTCCCAGTTGATACCACTGGCCTTTGAACAGCACATGTCAATGGAATACCAGCTTTCTAAACTATTTTTTGCTCACTGTTTGCTACACCATACTTATAACAGTGCCTGGGGTGTGGTAGGCACTCATGGAATGGCTGTTGACTGAAAGAAGAAATCCTGCAAAGGGAGGTAACCTGCCTGCTTTTAGCATGCTACTCCCTTCTTAATTGCTTCTGTCTCATGACCCACAGTGTCCCTAGAATCCTTGAGATCCAGGGAAGCTATAACTCTTCCATATACAGCTCATTGCCTAGTACCCCTCTCACTATTCAACAAAGTGCCAGACAAATTATGTAAACTTATATAGTTCTCTGATCCTTTAATAAGTGAAATAGTACTGAGGACAGATACTGCAGAGAGCTGTGACTATTACATAAACCTCGTCAAGTAGGTAAAATAGGCTTTCGGTTTAAAAGCAGCAAAATTCAATTCCCTAATCAATAAATCTATAGGTTACTTAGGATAATAAGAGAAATTCATCATTCCAAAAGTAAATGCCTGCAATTTTGCTCATAATAAATAATGGATAGAACGTATGTGGTTACTTTCATTTAAAAATATCACATCTATGGCTTTGCATCTGTAGGAATGCACTGGAATATTATGGCCTTGAATTGTGGGTGGATTGAACTTGGCCAAGTGGACTTTGAAGATGAAGAATCATGACCAGTGAGTGTCTCTTCTGTGACAGTCATTGGTGTAAGTTCAAGATCCAAATTTTAAAAGAGAAAGTACGTCTTAAGTTATTTACAGTGAGCTAGCCCATACCCATCTCTGTCTACTAGCTCAGCCTCTCCTTCATTAGAATCAGTTTTTTAACTATCCAGATCTGAACTGAGAATTTAGGCAGAATTCTGCCTACATTTGAGTTCATTAAAAAAAAAAACTTCCCCTATAGAATCATAGAAAACTAAACAAATTTTGACATCTCAGATAAATATTATCTACCCTCCAAGATTCTGCCCACCTGACACCCAAAGTTCTTCCTCCAATTAGATCATTTCTTCTTGTCGTATTTTATCTATTAGTATCTTCTGAAGAGAGCCTGAAGTTAACTCCTGAACCCTCTGTTATTATGGTACGTTCTTTAGTGCCTTCTTGTCTGTTCCCTGAGGATCAGGTACCAGGCCCCAACATATAGGATTTCCTTAAATTGGCCTTTCCAAGTATTCCTCCATGCAGACTTTTCTTCTTATGTACCATGCTTGTATCAGAAGGCAAAAGAATTAATTTGAGACTACACTATTAAATTTATAAGTACACAGATTCAAAGGTAAGGATTCAAATTTGGAATCTTTGTGTGAAATATTTTCTCTGTCCTATATACTTAATTCAAACTATATAAAAATAAAGATTATAAATACAGCTAAACATACAGAGACACACATATGCACACCTCTGTCATCAGCCATCACTACAACCATGATAAAGTATTAAAAGTAACTATATATGATCACTGCCTTTTCAATATTGCCTTTGAAATTTGTCCCAAGTAGAGTCTTTCCAAGCTGCCTCATCAGATCATTATAACTAAACTGAATACTAACCATCCAGCATATTTTCTTAGAATTTCCCCTGTGCTACCAAAACTCTTCTTTTCCTTCAGAACTATAAAATTCATGGAGGTATAAGAAAACTGAACACAGTGGTGGGCTCATATCTTTGTGTATAGTATAACTGCACAGGACACACATACTAGTTTGAAAATTAGTTTCACCCCCTTTTTTTTAGTGTGTGGGGGGTGTTATTGTTTACTTCAATGAATGAAGACATTGTAAGAATATGGAGATATGAACTGTGATACCCTATCAAGAGTCTGGTTCATGGACACCTTAATTTCAGACAAACATTGAAAACCACCAGGCCGCATGAGGAACACAGTTGGGGTATTTATTTGCATTACTATTTAGATTTGAATACAGCCTTTCTGGGTGTACTCTTTCCCCAGCTTTCTGAGTGTTGGAGTAAAAGGCGTACACACAATGCTTACTTAAAAAGTAGAATTTATGCAGAAATAAAACTGCCTATATTCTTTGTTCCTTTAAGAAGAAAGAAAGCCAATTTACCATATAATAGTGTACACTACAGTAAAGGTTCTACTTTTAGTAGCTTTGAGAAACAAAGCTTCTCTGGAAGTCTGGGCATTTTGGGAGGTAGCAAGGATTCCTGCTGGATTCTTGCAGCACAAAGCTTCACAGCAACAGACAAACATGCAAAAGAAGAAACAGTGTTTCCTATCTATTTTCTAGGAGGCAAAATATGAGCACCTGGGGGAATTCTTCATGTAGAGCTAAAATATTACTTAAAGCTAACTGGGTTTAAAATGTAATGTTTCCTATCTACTTGTAAGCTCCAATTAGGAAAAAAATATGCATACATGAAAGATACAGGAGAAACAATTCAGATTCAACCTCAGTGTTGACTGAGGTTTATTTGAAACACACAAGATCAAATTAAGCTGTGACCTAAGAAATGATGGCAATGAATACATAAAAGACAATGGTCCCACTGATAAAATCCCCAATGTTGTGTGTATCATGAGTGTTACATTTAACTGGTATATGAAAAACAGATCTGTAGAATAAAGAAAGGTGGGATATTAATATATCAAACAAATCAGACAAAGTAAATATTAAAGAATGATAGAATAGATACAAATTAGGCACTAGAAAAGGAAAGGTTTATGAATAAATATATTAAGAAGAAGATGGATTCATCAGAATGCCCAACCTGGTAAATATTGTTGATTGTTAATATTCAGCCAGCTGTCAGAACTACTCTGACAACCTCTCCATCATCTTCATATAGAAATATAGCTTGCTATGAATTTAAAACATTGTCAGCCATGTGTGTATATAATTCAGTTAAGTTGTTTCTTGTGCCTGTGGTTTGAATTCAAGGCAAGATCAATCGCACTATCATTTGTGGAGCAGGACCTGGCAGGGTACCCCACATCCATCACTTGTCATGTACCTTTTCATTGACATCTCTGCAGCTCCTTGATACGGAGATATTGGCTCCCATATTAAATGTGTTCATTTGTCACTACAATCAAATGCTAGACAGTAAGTTCCACTTAATTCAAGATTCTGAGCCTGCATTCTGTGCTGGAAGGATTCACAATAAAAGTCAATGTTGGATACACATACACACACACACACACACACACACACACACCTCTTTTTATTTTATTCTTTTTTCTTCCTAAGAAAACTCAAACATTTAAAAATTCAATCGCTACCTGAATTTCATTCATGTTCTCTCTTATGAACATTTCCCTGAATAGCTCTATGAACTTTGGCATACTTTGGGCTGTAAAAAAATTCAATGATGAAACAACAGCCTCGAATAGTTTTGGGAGTAGAGACTGATGGTAGCACAGTCTCTACTGACGGTAGAGACTGTTGGTGATGCCACATGATAAAAACTACAACACACACTACAACTACAACTACACACACACTACAACTACACACACACTACAACTACACACACACTACAACTACACACACACTACAACTACACACACACTACAACTACACACACACTACAACTACACACACACTACAACTACACACACACTACAACAACCAGAACAGTTAACTTACGAGACCTAGTCTGAAGCCAGTACCTTCGAGATCCACAGCCTGGGAAGTTCACAAGCAGTATATTTAGCATTAAAACGGATCTCACTGCATAGTATTGAAAATTTGATATGTTTACCCTGTTGTGGAATACTGCACACCGTAGACACCAAGCTGGAGAATTTTCCTTATCACATCTTTATTCCTCGTTGGCTATATATAGATTGACATTTTTGGAGAAAAAAAAGTATTGAAGTTGCATGTTAAAACTCAAATTGCTGAGTTCTGATAGCCATGAAAACTAAACTTTGTGTACTGCCAACAAGCATCACATGTTAACGTGATCACTATTTTTAAAAGGTAGTCTGAATTCAAGCTGTACAATCCCATTTGTGCAAAGAAACAGGAGGATGTACAGTTGTAATCCTATATGGCATTGGGCAACAAACCAAATCAACAAAATCCAGCCTGGGAAATCAACTCCTGAAGAGACAAGATGCCGTTTGTGAAGGAAGCATACATATCTCATCACCTCCTTTTAAAGCAACGTTATTCCTTTTTATTTTTTAGAAGTGTTTCTCTACAAGCCATGGTGTGTCTATGACTGGAGTGGGGCCGAGAACACAGAACTTTCAGTACCGGAGAGTATGTGCAGTCTAAAGAGCTACACTGAAGATGGTTTGCCCTCACACAGCAAATTACCCTTGGGATCATTTGGAGAAGAGATTCAGATTAATTGGGAGAAACCATAAGCTGAAAGCAACAGAACTGGTCACCTTTAGAGACAGGCTCCCTCTCGGGGTCAGCTGGCTCCACACTTGAAGAACCGTTTGAGTCTTCCGAAGTGTTTTCCAAGCACAGTCCCTTTGGTTCTACCATTTAAAATCAGTTTTGTGGAAGCGCAGTTGAAAAGAATTCCAGGGTCCTGGAGGTTCTAGGGGTCTACTTTACCAGCTGCCAGTGGACGCCTGCAGAATCCATCCTGTTCCCTCACAATAAAAATGGATATACCACCAGCATGAATTTTTAATTACTCATTTTCACAATTTTACAGAGAACACAACGTATTTCCTCTCTTTTTACTTCAACTAAATATTTATGTATTTTATGTGTAAAAGTGTTTGCCTGAGTGTGTGTTTGTGTATCCTGCACACAAACCTGTACATACCTGGTATGTATACACCTGGTATGTATGTACACAATACCTGGTACCCACAGAGATCATAAGACAGCATTGGATTGTTGTGTAGTCCTTTCCTCTGAGATTAAAACAATCCATCCTACAAGAAAGCTCCTTAGAACAGGAAGTAAACAATTCAAAATTGCTTCAGGTAGTTCCTGAAACTGACCAGATTCACCAGGACCCTCCCTCCAAGAGTAAACTATACCAACTGTTGAGATGTGCATGCAGAGAAGCCAAGCTGCGGAGAAGAATCTGAGACCAACCAAGCTGCCTGAACAAACAAAACAAAAACCCCACAAACCAGCAGTGTTTCCTGCAAAAGTCTTGGGCTACCTGAGCTACCTGGAAATGGCATTCTCCAACATATTGAACTGTCTATGGGCTGTGCAAAGTGTTCCAGGTTTCGAAATTTTGTCAGCTGTCACCCATGAAGGAATGGCCTTTGGTCACATATCTGTCTTTGATTAATTTCTGCTCCACTCGGCAAACCCTTGCCTGTAAATAACCCAGTAAAACTCATTGCTTCACCAACTTGGATTTTGGTGGTGTCTGTTCTTTGGACTGTGGTGGGCTCCTTATGTGGGGTGAGTAGTTGTGTGTTGTGTCTCCTCAAGAAAAGTTTGTCACAAAGCATGGATCCTAGAACTGGAGTTATAGAAGATGAATAGCAGCTTCCATGTGGGTGATGGAAACGGATCCGGATGCTCCGCAAAGGCGACAGGTTCCTTTGACCACTGAACCATCTCTCCAGCAGTGTCTTCTAGGTTGCTAAACGTGGAAACTGAGGTTGAAATTATACAGCAACCTACACGGGGCTGTGTGGTGCCTAAGCAGCAGGACTCAGGTTCTGGAGCAGCAGGCTTGTCAGAGCTATTGTGTACACACACACACACGCACACACACACACACACACACACACACACACACGTCGTCTTACCTTCTGTGTTACAGTAGTTGTGATTTCTGTCCACTAAATTCGAGCACCAGGCGACCTACAGAGGCACTACAGCACTACCATAGGTACGATTTTTCTGAATGTGAACCTACAGGCATCACCAGCTGCCATCCAAAATTAATTTTAAATTAAGAAATAATTTAAATTTAATTAAAAGTTGAGAATTCCTTACAAAAATGGAGTCATCTGTTGTAGCAGATTGCTACTGTGATTTTTTTACCCTCTAGCTCAGGAAATAAAAGGAAAGATAGATAGATAGATAGATAGATAGATAGATAGATAGATAGATGGATGGATGGATGAAGGAAGGAAGGAAGAAAAAAGGAAGAAAAGAAATCTTCATCACCCTTGTAGGCAACCTGGATGGATGGATGCATGGAGAGAGGGGGGTAGGGGAAAAGAGAGAGAGAGAAAAGAGATATAGAAATATTCACAGCCCTTTTTGGCTGTCCATATCTAGGAGAGCAGTAGCGGATAGTGAGATGGGCTCACATCAGGGCAATATTCCTGACCCTAATTTCTCTAACGGAAGTTCCTCTAAGCAGTAACCAACCAACCAGCAAAGCAACCCACCAGTAACCAACACCCACCCAACCCTTGTTCTCTGGGTTTCAACCAATATATAATCTAAGCAAAGTTCCCAGAAGTCCATGTGGTATGCAATCCCAAGGACACGCTACATGTGGCAAAGTAGTTGCAGGTAACCAGATTAAGCCACTGGTAACAAAAAGTCTAAATCAAATTCATTATCATCCCCCACATCTGGGATGGAAATAAAAACATAGTCCAAACTCCATTTTGTGTTTTTAAAGGATCTGAAATTATAAAACTTCTTCAAAGCATCCAGCTTCATTCTCTATAGCAAGAGCAATACTACAATAGACCAGGCTTCAGTTCTGAATGAAGCCATGAGTTATACCGGTTACCCCCTTGTTTATAACTATACACAGACATGGTGGGAATTTGACATTGAGACTCACATCTGTTCAAACACAAGCTTTGGATACTGTGATGTTGACCTTGCTTATTACCCAAAGGCTTTATGTAAAATACAGAAGAATGCCTACCAAATGTTGTGACCTCCGGAATCACCATGTTTACTGTTAAATCTGTTCCATAACTATCACCATGGATAATGCCTAATTTAAAACAAACACAAGGACGAGAAGAGCATAATACCCTGTCTACATGTGATGACAGAAAAACTTCCACCCGCCTTTGCCTTCCTGTAATCTCTCATTTTTCCACACCAATTGGAACTACTGACCCATCTAGACTACTTATTATTACTAGAGAAAAAGGATCTCTATGTACACCGACATTCATGACTTGCCTGGAATTCAAAATCCTCCAGTACCAGTCCCCAGTGGTCAGGAATTATAGGCAAGCACCATCCACACACATTCACCTCATCTAGACATTTTTGGTGTAAGATTCAATTTAATGTCACTATCAGGCTCTTTCCCAGAATTCATTCAAATATTCCAGCACTCTTCTTCCAGACTGCTACCAAACACACTATACTGGGGCATGTTTGGTTGTCATAGCAACAGTCCCTATAGACAGAGTAGCATAATTCTCAATGATGTCAGTTTTAGGGTATCCTGAGTTGTTTCTTTTTAGCCAAGGTATCATATCAAGAGCCCCAAATATTTTGAATACTTCATTTCCAATCACAACAGGAAAGACTGCATTTCTACTAAGGTTTTTGAAACCTGTCATTGATGATAGACCTTTTTTAAATTCATCCATACCATTCAGAAATCAGGCTATGTTTCTTAAAACCATTATCTGGACCCATGACTAGACATCTTCTGGACATACTACTCCACCTCCAATGGCACCTGTACCGTGGAAAGGTTTTGACCAGTCCACCTGACACATCCACATCTATTCAGAACCAGATTTTCCCATCCAAAAGAACAGAAATGTAAACCCAACAATCAATTCATCATCTGTTCATAGCTTGTTATCGCAGGTAATCTTCCTATGAAAAATTTTTACGGTTTAGAAAATATAAAAGAAAAGATTTAGGCAGCTTACAACTCTGAAATACCACTAGTCAATTTTATGTTCTGGGTCTACAGTGCCACCCAACCAAGGAAGAGGAAACCATTAGTTCAGGGTGACCATGCCAACACAGGAGATGGATGGTCATCGGGGATTTGTAAAAGGTTCAACTTCCCTTCAGATAACTGCACATGCCTCATGCAAAGGTGTAATTAGAGTCCTCTCTGCTAATACAGAAATGGATAACTGCCTTATTGGAGCTTCCCTGGGAGCAGAAGGGATGAAGGATGAGTGAGCTCTTGTGCTGCATCATTTTCTGAGTTCCAATGACAGAGTAGATTTTGCAAAGGGAAAGTCATACGGCATTTCCAGTGCCAAACACCCAAGTTGCCTGCGACCACTGTTTAAATCACAGGACCTGACAGCAGATGGCTAGAACGGTCAGTGTTGAGTGTGGTCATCTGCCAAAGGATTTCTTTGTCTGAGTTGGATAATGAAGGTAAGTTTTGATATTTGACAATGACTATAGCAAGGTGTGATGAAGAAAAACTTATCTTTCGGAAGTGAATTTTCCAAAGGACAAAATGATGATGACCCAAGTAGAAATACATTGTTTAAATGAGATACATCCCTTGCCTTCCTTAGTAAGTCTCTTTATATCGTTCAGTATATCATACTTTATCATATTCATTAACATGCACTTAGAAAATAAAGTTCCTTAGGCTGGGGAGAAAGATTCATGTGTAAAGTGTTTGCTGGATGTCAGAGCTTGGTTATCAGCTTTACAAGTCTGTGAAGAAAGAAAAGGCATAAACTGAATTGTCTCTATCAGATAAACTGTGAACATGTCTGTGGGGTCTTTTCTTTAATCTGAGGATTGATATAAATGGGCTCAGCATGCTGGGCGATTAGCATTGCTACTATGTAGGGCAACTGGTAGCTGAAAGTGAGCCTAGAGACAAGCCAGTAAGCAGCATTCCTCCTGCATCTCTGCTTCAGTATCTCTTCCCGGTCAGCCCTCTCCCCCGGAGTTCTTGTCTTAGTTCTCTCTGTGATGGATTTACGAACTGTAAGACATAAACGCCTTTCTCCCCTAGTTGCATCATGATCGTGGTGTTTATCACAGCAACAGAAACCAAACTAGGGTGCTGTGCAGATAGTGACTTGAGTGTGAACCCCTAGAATCCACAGAAAGCCAGATGCAAGTGCATGCATTGTAATCCCAGTACTTCTTCTACTGTAAGATGGGAGGCAGAGTCAGAGAACTTCTGGAAGCTTGTGGGCCAGCCATTCTGAAACAAGCACCAGAATACAACTAGAGAGAACCTGTCTCTAACAAGGTAGAGACACACAATGTTGACACATACGATTATCCTTTGCTATACAGTGTCATGCATGTGCTGGTACCCTCTGACATGAATGTGTACGCATACATATGTACATATGTGCACACGTGGAATATTCACACATCATGTATACAAACTATAAAATAAAACTACATGAAACATTTTAAAAATAAAACAAAAATTTTCAATTTTTCTCTTTAAATGAGACAAGAGGAATAAGTCTCCATTGCTTTTCATCCCTTCCCTTTGTTAGTCAGGTAAGTTGATAACAGACTCAGTTTAAAATCAATGCCATCCCAATGCCCACTCTGAGATCCTAGGAAACTACTGTGGAGATTTCTCCCCCTGAAGTTCAGTTATTTCAATCCAACTGATTTCTCAGTTAAGTTGAAGAATGGATTCAATAGGCACGCATTTGTTTTACATACCTTGAGAGTGAAAGTCTATCACTTACTGCAATAAACTGAAAATAGAAGTGATTTTGTCGTCTTCCAGGATAACTAATTTCAATTGATCTATTTATGGTGAAAAATGGGTTGTCAAGGTTAATGATAATTCATCAACTGCACCACCACATGGCATTAGCTGATGGGAACAGATCCAGGTACTTGTTCTGAGGCATGCAAGGGACATTGTGTGAAATCAGTTTTAATAATTTTCCCTCCATATTCATCATCATAAAAATACAATATAAGGAAAATCATTTATTCATCCCCAAATGCATTAATGAAAAACAACTTAAAAATATCTTTATAAAGAAAATCAACACAACCAGTTGACAAGTGTAAAAGGTTTTCAGTGAGTTTAATCTCCATGAAATGTTTATTGCTGTTGGGTGAAGCCAAAACATGATTTAGATAAATGTCTTTTATTGTCTACTTGGATTTCGGGAGACAGAATCTCATGGCTTTATGTTTTCCTTCCAGATAAATTTTTTAAAAGATTACAGATAAGCCAGTACTGGCAGGTTGATGGCTCTTTTCAAATATGCTGACAGTGATGAAAACCTTGGGGATCTGGAATATCAAAAAGATACTCTACTTCCAAAGTCAAAGGCTATTCACCTTAGTACTGTTTGAGTCAGTGATCAGCATGTACATTTCACCTACAAGGCTTATTTTCTAATGACATCAACAGGAAAAATTCTACTTATTTGAAGTAATTATTTATTATGCTTTCTTTATTGGGCATTTTGTTAGGTTCTGTCAGATCAGCAGTAAAGAAGTCAGGAATAGCTGCTATCCTCATACAGCTGACCAGTTCACGAGTAAGGCAAGCCTTTTAATAACTGATTCCAATAAAGTACATTGTGCATTCTGGTATGAGAGGCACAGGGAACTATAAGTGGGTACTTAAGCAGACACCTGGGAGTCAAATAAAGTATCCTGAGTATACTGGTAGCAAAAGAAAAAAAAATGAAAAAGAAAATTAAGAAGTTTTCCAGGTCAGGACATTTGTGTGTGTGTGTGTGTGTGTGTGTGTGTGTGTGTGTGTATGTGTGTATTTTAGCAGTAAGAACTCTTAGTCAAATTCCAAGGCTATCTGTGGAGCACAGATCATTTGATACAGCTAGGGGTCTTGGTAGTCAAGTGCAGAAAGTGATCTGAAACAAGAACTCAGTACTAGTCTATAGGAGAAAACTTGGGAAAAGTTTTAGTTATTTTGGTTTCTTTACAAAAGCAAAATAGCATTTAGACTTGTCATTTAATGATAATGTTAACCCCTCTCTGGACCCCTGATTGTTTATCAATAGCAAACCCAAAAAGAGCGGGGAGGGGGAGGATGTTGGGTAAAATATCTGAACTCACTTGCACGTTTTGAAAACTCAGCAATCCCCGAGCCAAAAAACCCACCAATCCCCACCCTGGAAATTTTTACCTTGGGAAACATGCCAAAGAAGCCCTATATAAAGCCTGTGTGTTGCTCAGTTCTCTGCTGTTTCTTACCTCAGCAGAGGCAGCCACCCTCCCACATCCTGTGTTTTCCCCAATAAATCTCATAGTGAGGTTTGTTGTGCAGTATGACTTTGTAGTATTTCTCGGCCCTGACTGCCAGGATAGCTTTCCCTCCAAGCTGTAACACTTACAAAGAGGACATGATTATTACTGTTTTCCCTCAATGTAGAGCCCTTTTAAAGATTATTTGCAACTAAGATTGTGTGTGTGTGTGTGTGTGTGTGTGTGTGCACGTGCCTGTCTTACATGTGAATTAAGCAAGTATGAACAAGAACCACAGATTTCAAGCAGGACCTCTACTATGGAAATATTTTCAAAAGACACACAAATGGCAGTATTTTCTAAGTATTACTTGTTCATTTAAACTTACTTAGCTTTCAACTCACAAATGCATTTATAATTTATGTGAAGATTACTTCTAAGGGAAAAAAAGGTTTAGAAAGACATAAAATATAAATATTGTCACAACTATCTGTTAATTACATATTTGAAACATGAGACTTGTAGAGAAATATTTACATAAAGAGTGATAATGAAGTTAAGAATCAAGTGTAGAGGAATGTTTAGTCCTTAACCTGGCAGCATGGCTGTTCTAGGGTAAAAAGAATGTTGATAGACATCTTTAATACCAGTATTCAGAAGGTAGTGGTGATCTGTGCCTTTAATCCCTAAGACAGAAACAGTGTAGAAGCAGTCACAGGAAACAGAACTCAGAAGGTGTCAGTGTCACACAGAAAGTGACATCTGAGAAAAATCAGAAAGCAGCAGTTAGTTACTGTGGTCAGAAAAGGAATTGCAGCAGAGTCAGTTATAGAGGCAGGATGGAGCAATGAGAGGTCACAAGGAAAGGCACAGAGGTACAGCAGAGCTCAGCAGAAGAACCCAGAACAATGAATGAATTGAATTGAAACAGAAGAGTCAGTTACTGAGGAGAGAGTAGTCGGTTATAGCAGAGTCGGTTACAGAGGCAGTGTGAGACAGACTGGGAGGAAGAGGGGCAACAAGACATTGAGACAATGAAGTGGTTTGACTGAGGATCAGAGAGACTGACTGAGGCAGGATGGAGCAAGGAGAGCTCCAGAGACAGAAGCAGTCTGAAAAGTCTGAGTTCAGAGGCAGCTAGGCGGGTGGCTCAGCCAGCAGTGGAAGCTTAAACATTCTAGATTGTGTGGAGGTTGAAACCTTCCAGTTCAAGGATTATGACTAGATTGTAAAGAGGTCAAAATATTCTAGAGCTCCAGGGCTCCAGGCAAGAACTGGTAATTTGACAAAAGAATAAATGGTTTTGAACCCGCATCTACATCTACAAGACTGAACATGAAGGAAAGCTTAAAATACACAACACGGTGCCTCTGAAATTTAAATCATGTAGATGGTATGGTAGCATTACTTCCAATAAGAAGAAAAGGTATTAAGAACAAAATAAAAAATTTGGTCATTCTAAAAGTATATAGCAAACTTTAGAAGATGAAAGAATTAACAATTTAGCCTAATGTCAAATAAGAAACGTACTATCATAACTAGCATGTTATGAGAACTTGATAATCATACTTTTGCCTTAACATATTTTATAATATGTGCTAAGATTGAAGATGTGAAGATGAGAAAACTGTATCTTCTACTTTCAGTGATCCCCAAATAGCACTTATCTAATTGTCCAAAACACTAATGTCACTGTGTCTGTGGTGAAGGAGTTTCACATTATTCTCAATGCAGTTAGAATAAACATATGGTAGTTAACATCTCTTTATGGGTTGTCTTTTCTCAATAAACTTAAATATTGATTTCTGCTGCTTGTTATAATTGTCTATCATATTTGTTTATGACAACACAAAGATGAATTATATTTTACAAAACTCTTTGGATTCCCTCATAACTTCTTGGGAAATGGTATTTATAAACTATAAACAATTATATGTGGTAACCAAGAGAAACACAAAAATATATTTCTCTTCAGTACGTAGAACAATTTTTCATGACGAACATTTCTAATTGAAAATGAATTTTACAATTAGTTTAGTGTAATTTTCTAGAGTGAACTTTAAGTGAAATACAAACTTGTTGTTTCAACAGAATATGACATGCTTAAACAAGTATTTGTCCTATACTATTTGCACAATTAATTTGAATTAACAGTTGTACACACAAGATGTAACTCAATTACCAATTATATCTGTTGTGTTTAAGTAATGTACGTCTGAATTCTAGAGGAATAACATGATTTGTGGTCATTAAGCAAATAGCCCATAATTGTAGTTAAAACAGGATTCTGGATACATCATGCTTAATGTATTCAGATCATGGGGAACTACTGTGACTCCTTTATTCAGATTTCTAAATATTTTCATATAAAAATCTGAATAATTCATGGTTATTTTCTTTGCCAGGACATAAGTGATTATTGTCACAGCATTATCAGAAAGTTGACTTGTAGTTTTACTTTCTTCCTAAATTCAAAGTTGAAGGACACTGATACTCAATAAACTTTACAAAGTATTTCCTGACAGTATTCTTGGTTATTATATGGTGAGCTTATTCCAATTATGCCTTTTAAGATTTCTGAAATATGATTTTTATAGTCCGTGCACAGAGAGGCTGATAAGTTAAGACAATGACAAGATTAGATCCAGTATTTACATTTACAAACAATTTAATTTCCAGCCATAAAACTCCCAGATTCTAGAGATCATGACTGCTCCTGTCACTGTGTGTTAAAAGTATCTTTCACTGGTCTTTTGCCCTAAGGGAAACTTGGTTCTCATTAAGAAAAAAGAGTTCAACTTTTCAGGTCATGTCAATCCTAGTCCTTCTAGAAAAGTCATATTCCAACTTCCCTCAAATAAAATGAAGATCACATTGTGACAGTCCTTCTACTGTAATTTTAGCTTATGAGACTACAGTTCATAATAAACTTAAAATTTTTTTTCTAGCCTTTCTATACTTATGGATTTGTGCATCTTCAGACCTCGTCAGAAAAGTTTCTTTACGCAGTGGAAGCTGGGTAACAGAGAAAGTAACAGCTGGTCAAAATACAGACAGTAAGTGTCAATGAACTGCTCATCTACAAATGGGACACTGACATCACTAGATGCTGGAGAGTACTGGAGTAAACAGTGCCTTCTGCATACAAGAAATCTGACCTCATGAATTACCGGCAGCTGTGGTTGCCTGCACAAGTCCTGCACAGGATTAAGCCAGTCAACATTCGAGCATGGTGTCTGAAAGGTTCATGAACCTCCACCCCTAATTCAGGAACCACTGACAGTAGATGGTTTCTGGGAGAGGGAGGGTCAGCTTTCTTTAAGGTGTAGCCTCCGGTAGGTAGGACCATGCTCCAATGGATGGCGCCACATCTGTGTGTGTACTTGTGCAGGACAAATTGGACTCCTCAGTGGGTCAGTAACAACTGTGAAATAGAGGACATGAAGTTGGGAAGGAATCGGGAGGTGAATAGTGGATCTGGGAGGAGTCGGCAGGAGAAATAAAGGGTGTGTATGAATATGATCACTGTATGAATTCTCAAAATTAATAAAGCATATTAAAAATGACAAAATTAATTAACCCAGATTACAAATAAGTTCTGAGGATATTTTGCTATGAAAAAAAATCATCTTGTTTTAATAAAACATGGTCTATTCCCTGCTCATGATACTAAATCTCAGTCAAGTTGTTAAATGGTGGACTAAAGGCATATGTGTTGTTTTGTCTTGACTTTGTTTTGTGGTGTAGAAAATTGAGACCAGGGTTTGCCAGCTAAAATTGTGTATTTTAAAACATAAAACCACATTTTAATTGAAATAATTTCAACATGTTTTGGCTCAAACCTGTAGTAAACATTGAAATATTCCAATAGTTTTTAAAAAAATATATGTTATATTTTGTAGCCATAGTAGCAACTATGAAAAATACTTGCTTTCCAAGAATACTAACACTGGGAAGGACACTGGAAACTCATCATTGGGTCTATAAAGCTTCTGTCCTTCCAACAGATGGGTTGTTCATGTAGGTGTTGTTGCTGGCATCCAGGAATGGCTGGAAAATTCTGTAGGACAGTATTTTAAAATCATAGTCGATACATAATGATGGGGTACAATGTGGTGATGAACCTCAATTCCATAGTTAATTGAAAAACTGCAGTACACTGAGAAGAATATGAGTTAGAGAAAGTGGAGCAGGCTCAACTGAACTAACTGGGAGGTTTCAAAGAGTATGGGATTCTGTAGAATGAGAAAATACAGTCCACAAATGGAACAAGCCTGGGATACAAGGAAACTAGTTGAAATCTGAGCAGTAGAGCATAAAGTAAGTAAAACACACAAAGTCTGGCATTAAGTGGGGTTCTGGTCAACTGAATCTCACACAGTCACGTGAGACTCTACATGGAAGTTTCATCACAATACTACCGAGAAGATCCAATAATCCTACAAAATGTTTACTAACTGCCAGATGTTGGAATAAATCCATCTGTAAATATGTTAAAATTACAGTCCTTAATATTTTCACTAATTTCAACGTAAATTTTGTTTTAACTCAAGAGTGACAAAAACTTTGTGTTGGAGTCTTCAGTTTGAATGTGCTTTTAACGAAATGGAATGAATGGAATGCCTTTTACAATTTAAATCAGTCTTTTCTTGTCATCTGTATGTCTCGTCATATCATACCCTATTTCTCCTTAATCAAGTACGAATACATCATACTCGTTTCATTCAACCGCATCCCTAGAGGAAGCAGTTGAGACTAAAATTTTAAGATGAAAGGCCTCAATAAGAGCTAACAATAACTCTAAATGTGACAACTAATTCTCCCTTTTATACAGAGATTCAGAATCGGGAGACAGCTCTGGCTTTGTTTTAGTTCATGCAATCATCTACCCAGCTTTGAACTTGAGCAGAGACACATTCAGGCTCCTGAGAAGAAAGTGCTTAAGACTTGCTGCCATCATGTCTCGCTGCACATCATCTGGCCCACCTTCTTCTCAACGTTCTCTTCTCTCATTCTGATCCATGAAGGGTTGTTTCACATCCACAGACAGCGTTTAGACATTATGTCTAAATTGAAATTAAAGTAAAATTTCTAACATTTTTTTTTCCTCTTCTTCCACCCTCTCTGAACTTGCAGTCATTTTAGGAGTTGGAATCTAGGCAATCACAACTGGGCAAGAAGGACTGCAGTGAAGTTACAATCAGTTTGCAGTTTCATTCTTCTGGCTAGATTCTTAGAACCATGTGATTGTAACTCCATCCATGATACATACTTGGAGCTGAGTGACACTGGGAGGGAAGGATAAGAAAATGTTTCACAGATGACTCTTGTTTGTGTTTAACACCAAGTTGTTTTCTTTCTGGAGATGAGGAAATAAGCCCAATGTCACTCTTCTTTCAAAAGAAAGAGCGAGTCATGGTATTCTGTTCTCTGCCTAGGATTTATATGAACTGAATTCTTTTCGTATCCAGGGTACCTTTGATTTAAATATTCTTCCTATCGCCATTATTCTTTGAAAGCTCTCCCCATGGATCTACATGAAAACAGTATTTTGTAAGAGAAACCACAGATTATGCCCATCTTAAGAAAATGTTCACAGTGAATTTTATGTATACTGGAAGTACATTATAATTTTCAAAATTTGTTTAAAATATTATTTGATGCATTTTCTTTCCTTGAATGAAATTTCAAAAGGCCCATTAGAGTGCTGTGGTTTATAATTAATGAAATTGTATCACATCCATTTTAAATATAAAATACATGTTTTCAAAACCTTGAGCATATAAAAATAATGTAGCTATTTGAGAAAAATTAAAAATAAGATTAGTGAGCATTTGTGAAGCAAAGAAGAAAGTATGAATAAAACATTCTTGTTCTCTTCTGGCAGTAAATGTGCAGAATTGGCAGTGCTGTCTTCTCTATAGACTCTTCAGAGCTTGTGGTGAATGTGCCAAAATTAAAACTGAGAAGTCAAAGGCTTGAGGAAATAAAGAGGCATGGGCAAAAACCATGAGATCAGCCTAAAAGAATACTGATTTGGAAAAAGCAAAAAGTAACGCTCAACTATAGAAATATGCAAAGGGTTAGGATATGCAATAGAAGGTGTAACATGCACAAGAATTGGAATCACTTACTTAAAATGACGAGTGATTTTAAATTGGGAAAATTTAAATGGGAAAAATTAAAAGCCAATCTCAATGTAAGTATTTAGGGGCAAGAGGCAAAGCAGAAATTATAAAATGGTTAGAATTTTCAACCTGATGATAAATATGGAGGATGGTTCTCTCTTCCCCAGGTACTTGAACTAATTCACAACCTTCTACAGGCAGCAGGTTTAAGGTCATAGGAAACTTTATTAAGGAAAAACAAGGCAACCCAAAGAGAGCAGAGGTAATTCATCAAAATTGCAATGTAATACACTTCTCCGGTTCATGAAAGAAATACAAAGACAGTGAAGCTGATTCTGAAGAA
Organism: Cricetomys ansorgei; assembly: GCA_026225945.1. Classification (NCBI taxonomy): domain Eukaryota; kingdom Metazoa; phylum Chordata; class Mammalia; order Rodentia; family Nesomyidae; genus Cricetomys; species Cricetomys ansorgei. The sequence goes on along the minus strand of JAMJFZ010001203.1, from coordinate 13,777,741 downwards.
GAGGAAGATGGGAAGAAGGGACCTGTTTGAGGCCACATGAGAACACTGTGCTATGACCTACAATGAGCGACATCTCAAAGGTTCAAAATTCAACAACAAAACCATGCACATAATCAATCCTGAGGTTTTAATTAATGTTAGACATATGAGCCTAGGAAGCAAATCTACTCTGTCAATATAAATAGATGCCATGATGTCTTTGCATGATGAGATCTTAGCATTTGATTCTCACTGACAGTTAGAAATTGCAATTTTCTTGACTCACAACTGTAACTGCAGTGTTTCAATGGCTTCAAACCCAACTTTTAAGCTAGGTCCCCAAAGGTGTCATGCACAGATCAGTTCACATACTGCTAAAACTTGTCTGGCAATTTAACAGTGGCCATGGACAGCCAACCATGGTAGCTTCTACTCCATTATCTTATTTTCTTTCTAGAAAATGCCAACATTTGGCATGACCACAGCCTGAATTTCACCTCTTGAAAGCATCCTCATAAGTCTAGTGGGCACCTCATTTTTATATGCCCTTGTGGCTTCAGCTTTTACAATCACTTTGGTCCCAGGAAGTGCATTTAAATATCTGTTGAATAAAATGTCATTTAATAATGTCCTTAAAGGAATAACATAAACTCCCTTTGTGCATAAGAGGATGAGTTTCCATAGAAAGGTCCAGAGTTGTAAACAATTTTTCTACTATTATGATCTTAAATTTGATGATATTAGTATATCAATGCCCTGTGCCTTCGTCCTCACAGCAAGCTTACACTAGTTGGTGAAGAAAACAAAACAAACAAAGAACTGCAGTGTTCCTTACAAGGCCCAAAGTAGATATAATTAATGAGTAGCTATAGTGTCATATTATGCTTAGGCAAAGTCTCATACTCAACATATAATATATCCTTATATCTAGCAGAAAGAATAGGCTTAAATATACAAGGCAAAAAGGAATTTTTATAGCCATGAAGGGATATCCACAATTGCTGCCACATACCATATGGAAAAGAACATTTGTGAAGTCAAATACTATAGAGAGTCATAACTACAGACGTATCGTAAATTATAAAGCTTGTTGAGGATGAAGTCTCAATAAACCATCGTAAATTGAAAATTTTACTAGTCAAAATATATATTAATGTACCCAAGCTACCAGGATTGGAGCTTAGTAACATAGTACAGTACAACCATGTAGGATACCGGAACTTCACTCTCATCATCCTGTGGACCACACTGAGACTCAGGGCAGCTGCTTGGCATCATGAGTGAATAAGTTATGCAAATGACTGAGGTGGAAAGTAACTGAGTTAGGACTTTTACATGTAGTAAACCTGGTGTCCTCCATGTTGAAGGATCTGCAGAGATAGATACCCCCAAGTGCCTTATATTTTTACTCATTCTTGTTTAAGATATTCATTTGACTTTTCATGCTTCAAAATCACCCCTGTCCCAACTGTAACCAGAACAAAATCTGTCTTCCTGTAATCTAGACATTGCTTTCTTAGTCAAGGTAGGAGAGATTGGCTTTCATTACCTATTCTGATGCTTCTGTCAGACAACATCATGCTCTGAGGTAAGGCGTGGCCCAATTCATTCAACAAAGAAGGGAAACTTGCTACCATCGTTAAATGAAAATTAAGTTGATAATATCGGATATGACCAGTCACTCATAAATTTACAAACTGCATTGACCATTCCCAGTGTAGTCTACACTGCATGGCAGGGACAGTTATTGATGCAGTTCCCTCCCTTGTTCATCTTGGGTCTGTGGCAAGCACAGTTCACTGCTCCTGGCAGTACTGGCTAGAGTCAGATTTGGCTGCAGAATCCCTGTCATGTCCCTAAGCAGCCACCATTAATCACTCAGTATTGGCATGAGGAATGAAACCCATTTTCCCTGCCTGTGGATGAATGAATGGAAATTGTCCAGGCTTGCTTCCAATGACTTAGACTCTGCTCTTAGGTGACAAGAGAAAATATATATGAAATGGCATTGTACTGGAAAGTACAGGACCAGGAAAGGAAAGAGACATCTTCCTTTATATGACAAGGTTTGAATGGAGCACCAGAGCACTGTATAGATCTGTGGTCCTCTGGTAAAACCGAGTCCTACATCTCTGATAATATATTCGTATTTCACCTTATAAACAAACAAGGGCATACTTTATAGTGGTATCATTAGAAGATTAGTTAGAATCTGGCAACATACTGAAAACTGGGGAGGTAAGGACGGAGAAATATTAATAGTATCAATTGGTAAAATGACAGCAACTAGAATGGGGTGAAAGGTAGTTAGGTTTTATCCCATCCAGGCAATGATGAGCACTAGATGCAAGAACAGAGGAGTTTATAAATTAACAATAGACACAATAGACAGGAAACAAGAATAAAGCCTATACAATTATATCTGACAATTTTTGAGAGCTTGCCAAAATCATCATTAAAGGTACTTTACTGCCATTCATTACTTTGATATTCACAAAAGTAGTGTAAGATGGATACCTTCATTATCCCTACTGTTCAAAACAGGAATCTGAAGTATGTCAAAAAGATAGATGCTCCAAAATTTATACATGCAATGTGCTGTTATCTTAAGATTTGGTCCTAATTTAATCTAGCTATAGAGTCAAATATGAAACAGGTATATCTTATTACGTAGACTACGGATCAGCATCATATAGTACTTTATCAGAAATGCAGATCTTTGGGGCCTTCGCCAGGCCTGCTGCAACAGAAACTCCTGAAGGTAGAACCAATAAATGTGAGCTTCCTGTAGAGGTTAGGAAGTTTTAAAATAAAACAGAGTCAATATCAACAACTATTTCCAGGTGATAATGATGGGCTTTTCTGCCTCTTTGTTGAGTCTGGGTACCAAAGGGCTTCTTGTGAAGTTCACCAGTAAGGACAAAACAAGAAATGAGTTGGTAGGCCATGTGCCTGGGATAAAGACAGTCTGTCTCCACATACTACATTGGTTGAAATATCAGTAGAAGGTGGGCTTGCCAGAACCTTTCACAGAAAATATCCATGGTAAAACTTCAGGTTGCCTTCACTTAAGTCAAATAGAATGGTAATTTGCAGAAACAGGAAGCCAAACAAGCAGGTTTGGATTCTGCCAGGCCCCTACATGAATGCCTTTTGTTAGGGGCTAAAGTGAGACTGAATAATTAAGGGAGAAGAGAATTTCTAGAAAGATTGGATCAAAGAGTAACTAGCCCCAGAGGCAAATGAAGAAGTGATTACTGAACTTGTAAATTTATTCATTGAATTTCTGAGAGAAAACAGTATCTACAAAAATGTAGAACAGAGGATTTTTTTTTCCTTTTATAAGGAATGAGTAGGAATGAAAGTTTCCATGTTGGCAGGGAGAGAAAGAAGTTGGGGGGGGTGCTGGAATGCAAGGTAAGCTAAGGGCATTTTCCACAGCTTTTCATTGGTGCAGATTCATGGAAACTACAGGAATCAGAATACAGTGTCATTCATAGGAGAGATGTTTGCCTGTTTCCTCACAGATGGCCCCATTACAGACTTTCAATGCATGACTCCTTACTTTCCATGCAGAAGGAATACTGAAACTCATTCTTGGGTGTCGTTTTATCTAGGCAGACATAAACAAAGCACAGCAAAGCAGAGGCTTCATAGAGTCTTCAGGTCAGTGACAGAAAGGGCCATGCACAGTGTGAAATACAGCCAACTCAGTATGATGACACCATTGTTCAGTAAGACTAGGAACTGTTGCTTTTGGGATATGAGCAGTTCCCAGAAAATATAGCTGGTTAAAAATCTGTAAAGGGGAACGTAGGTCCTAAAATGGAAATTATATGGTGGGTTGGCAAGATGGCTCAGGTAAAGGCACTTGCCACAAAAGCCTGACAATTTGAATTCAAATCCCAAAACCAGTGTAAAGATGGAAGGAGAGAAATAATTCCACAAATTATTTTTCTGGTGCTCACATGTGTTTCATGACACTATTATACATTCACAAATAATAAAGCTTTTAAAATATACCTTTTAAAAAGAAAAAAATATATATATACATATATATACACACACATATACACACACACACACACACACACACACACACACATATATATATATATATATATATGTAAGTTTTTAAACAGTGATACTTCAGGACAGGGAAGCTTGGGGCTGGAAGGGTTTGAAACTCAAAGGGTACCTATTTTTACCATGATAGGAAATCCTATTATTGATGTAATGTAAGATTACATCAGACCAGACCAACTGCATTCTATTATGTGTCCATCTGAGGGGTTTGCTCTCAGAAATGACTTCTGTAGGATATCAAGGATATTTTGGCTTCAGCAGTCTTTAGACTTGGTCTTCTCATCTGATAAATGGGAGCGCTAATAGGTACTACTATAAAAGGGAATCCTTCCAACTACAGAGATGGAATTCTGACTTCCATCTGAATAGGCGGATTCATTTCCAAGCCTCACTTTTAGTTTTATGAATAAGAGGAAGGAAGTCTAGAAAGTAAGTAATAGGAACTTTTTTTTTTTTTTCAAATTTGGCTCTAAGAGGAAGAACCATTAAACACACACACACACACACACAAAGTTTCATGTTCCAGTACTGGCTATCCTACTGTAGAATTTCTCCAAAATTTCATTTTATAAGTAGCATATTTTGTATTCTTTCTTTAGAGCAGATGGCTAATCTCTGATTTAATTTTCAAAATCATCCTCAAGCGAGAGGCCCTCCCGTTAGTGTTATCTCAGAAGGTGTCCTCTGCAGGAGAGCATGCTGTCTATCAAGTCTGTGGTGAGAAGATTCACCTTCTGTCCAGGGTGAGTATAAGTCAGTCCTACATGTCCCCACTGGGTAGACCTGAGGAACAGAGCACAGACTTTCCATCAGAGCACAGACTCAATGACCTCATCGGAAGAAACTCAACTAGCCTGTCAGTGGATGAGACTGGAATGCTGGGAAAAGTCACACTTTATTTTGAATTGACAAATAGCCACAGGAGTCCTTTCATGTGTGTGTGATTTTTTGGCTATGAAGAACGTATCTATAGATATTCTGAAGGGAAAGGAGGAATCCTGAGCCTATGTGGTTTTCACCTAAAGCAGGAACTTGCCTACACAGCCCTCAAGGCCCTATCCCAGTCAGACCTCTGGCTTCTGCCGTCTCCATTTCTCAAGACGTTTCTGTTTCCTCTTGATCCAGTGAAGGGAAGACACAATCTTCCTTTCCTCACCTCTCACGTCCCTACCCCCTGTAGTAGCACTCTGGTCCTCCAGTACCCCCTCCTCTGGAGTTTGTATTTCATCATTCTCAGTGGCAGTCTTGTGAGTATCCCACAGGCACTTCTCAGTCGTCACTGCACTGATCCCTTAGCAGTGTTCGTCATGATTGCTCGCTCCTTGGGTCTTCGAGTGTTTGCACCGTTCAGGCATCAGGTCGCCATTCATTTCCTGACGCTTGTCCGTGTCAACTAATCCAGTCTGCCTTCTTCCGATTTGCTTCTTCATTAACTCACACTATCGTGGTGATCTAAAAGATTCTACACCAAGGTTTCAATTCTTTAGTTCCCACCTATGCTGTCTTGACCCTCAGCTCCTGACTTCCACACACAGTGTCTCAGCGATAGTTCATTTCCATTTTTTGCTTCCTTCCTTCCTTCCTCTTCCTATCTTTTCTTTCCTTTTTTTTTTTTAAACAGGGACTTTGTGTTGTACTCTGGCTGTTCTGGAACTCACTGAGATCGGCCTGCCTCTGCCTCCAGAGTGCTGGGATTAAAGGCGTGTACCACCACCACCCGGTTCATTTTTCTTGTGCAATAAACATTCGAAACTAAGAGTTCTGGGGAACAAACTCATCTAGTCTCTTTGGGGAAGAGGAACCCTAAGTCACCTTTAACTCCTCTACATCAGGTAGATGTTCGTTTTGTAAGTATTTGGTTGATAGATTGTAGTTTTTCATTAAATTTCTTATTGGGATATGTGGGTCACATATCTTCTCTTGGGAGGACAGAAAATTAAATTATGTGCCTTGACTAGTTACAAAAGAAATGTCTACAATTCTAGGTAAGGTGGTAAAGCCTAGAAAACCGGGCTAAGCGTATATGTGTGTGCATGACTCTGTGTGTGTGTGTGTATTATGAAAGAAAAGATTACGGGTTACACTTGAATAGTCAGACTAAAGTGCTTAGCTACATAGTAGTTTGAACATTTTCACTGTATCAGTTCAGCAAAATTAATGCTTATAAATGCTAGGAGTATAACAGAGTGAGAAAAACATTAGCTGAAGGCTATAATCTTAGTGCATTGGGGGAAAAAAAAGTGATTTGAAGAATAAAAGTGTTCAACATAGAACTTGAAATAAAAGGTTTGGAAATGCCCCAAATCTCATTTAGAATGTGGAGTTTTTGGATTCAGAGATGATCCCACCAATGCACCTCATCCCTCCTGGAGACCTGGCCTCTAAGGAACAAAGCAGTAATCCCTTAGTTTCTTTGCACCTCCATCTCTGCTCTGACTGATAGGCCCTTTCACCAAGGGTTGACATTCCATGAGACCAAAATAGTGTTTGCGTGACCATTGAAAACTGCTCAGATACAGCATCTACCTTTTATCTTCTGCTGGATAATTAGTCTCCTGGGTACCACTTTCAGGCACAAATTCTCATACTTAAATATTCAGCTGTTGTTTTGTTGTGTTTTTTTTTTCTACTTCTGTAAGTGGAAAGTAAAATTAAACTAGTATCATTCTCAGAGTAGAAAACAACGTCTGGTAGTAATACATCCTGAGTCCATCACTACATAACTATGCACAATGTTCCCCCTCTCTTAGATGTTTTATCTGGTTGATGACACAGACACAAAAACTGACCAACACAGGACCTGACTGCAAGGAGGTATTTAGAAAATTCCTTTCCTTAAATGTAATCCATGGAAAACTACACATAGCTTCATTAATATCACACAAGTGACTTCACAGTTTGCCCTGATGAGCTGGCCCCTTTTAGTAATCATTTTATTGACACAGCATAAGGAAAATCCTTCTGGTCGTTTCAGCAAGAACTTCTGATTAATTGGTGAATTATATTTCTGAATGCTCAAATACACGCTTAGCACATTACACATGTGGATTCAATTTCAATGTCATCTCTCTCTCTCTCCAGCGCTTACAGCAGAATAATGGGCTTTAATATGAGAAATAACATTATCAAGCATAGAGATGATGAATCCCAATTATGAGTCACATGGAAAGTAGGGAACACATTAACAGATAAGGAAATAATTGAGGCCACCTATTATCAACATCTATTCCTGAAGAGTATTCCATTTTCTACCCATAGCTAATTTAATTGAGGCTGTAAATAAACTAAGACTGAATCATTTATAACTCTCCTGACACAATACCTATAGTACTGTGACAACTGGACAGGAATGAGACAATGAAGTGGCTACAAAGAGAGGTAACTACAAAAGCCTGCTGCCTATTTAAAAACTGTGAGTTAGACACTCGGGGAGAAAAGGCAAGAGTCTATTAAAATGGGAGTCTATTTTTAGCTTGAGACATATGCAAGGTACAGAAACGAGGTTAAGGGAGTTTAGAAAGATGGCTCAGCAGTTAACAGAACTGGTTGCTTTTCCAGAGGACCCAGGTTTTGGGCTTGTAGTACCACTGATGGTGGTCCACAACCTTTTGTAACTTCATTCCTCAGGGATCTGTCATTTGTTCTGGGATACCTGGTCACCAGATACAAAAATGGTATACAGACATACATACAGGCAAGCACACACACACATAAAAATATAAAATTAAAAAAACAAAACGCTTAAAAAAAGAAATGAGGTAAAGGGACTAATCACTGATGTAAAGCCACATGGTTCACAATTAAAAGACTGATTTCATCTTGGCTTACTTCAGTTCAAATTATCCATGCTGTGTAGACACAGCTTTTCATGGTGACTACAGAGAAGACAGCTATTTGACTTTTATAAACATTCATAGGGATAATCAAAATTCTTGACTATTTTCCCACTTATATACACATTTTGTAATCAACTGTAATGCAGACATTAAAATTGCTTAATACCTACTCCTTCATTTATACACTCAATTAACATGAACTGAAAGGTTTTTATTTATTTATTTATTTTTGTTTTTATGAAGGGCATGGGAACCCATGCAAAAATAATGTCTTCGGAACTCTCTACATCTGGATAGGAAAACAAAAAAAAAATTCATTTCTCTCCTTTCTCTTTTCTTTTCCTATTTCATATCTTTTTCACTTTCTTTTCCCAGAAAGCCAGGTGATGCCATTCAGACTGAATCACTTTCTCATTCTTATATGTCTTGGCATCTGAAGTGTTTTACAAATCAGAAAGTTCACATGCAATCCAGAGATCCAGCTCCTTAGAAGAATTTAAGGCCATCTTCAAATTGGTAGCTGCAGTCAATGTCACAGGACCAGGGAAGATGGCATGAGAATCGGCCCTGGCCATAAACCTTGTTGTCCACACATTGTCAAGTGAGAGAAACAGCAACTCCATGAACCACAACCTCTGATTTATCTGGCCATCATCTTCAGGAATTTGTACCCTACAAAGTAGAAAAGGGCCCCACACTGAAGATAGACACACCATGTTCCTTGTTTCTCTCAATAAGAACTCAGCACCGCTGTCTGTCATCCTTCATTCTCGAATAGCTCCCAAGAACGTGACCTTCAGAGATTTACGCTGACTACCAATCCAAAGACTTTCCTTACTTTGGAAAGTTAGACCAAAGAAGTACAGAAAGTTCATTTCCTCTGCTTCTCAAGCGATCAGTGTAAAAAGAAGGATTATACTAAGAAACCTGGTTTATTTTCAGTTATTTCCCATGAACAGCAATAAAAGGGAAGCGAGCAGTGACGAAAAGATCAGGAGGGCAAGAAAGGACAGAGAGAGGAAGGACAGATGCGGGAAAACGCGAGAGAAATTGAGGTGCACGGAGGAGGCCCATTGGCTTGAGAAGATTTGAAGGGATGCACTCAGAACTGTTGTGTAAATCACAGGTAAAGACCACGGTCCTGTGTCTGTAGGGCATTCTGCAGCGTGTGAAACACTCAATACCATGATCTCAACTTTCTTTCTCAAAACTGGGGAGTGATGGGAGTGTCGGAGAGAAATCTTCAGTAAGCACCACAGTCTGAGAAGCACTCCCGGTTCACCAGTCCTTCCTTGCACAGGGTAATGGGTGATGCTTGGGAAGATTGAGAAGTTCAGTAGTATATTATTAAAAACACACATTGGACAGAAAGTAGGTGGGCACACCGAGTAAGACTACAGCAAGACCTGATGGGGATGATGATGATGGCAAAAGTCAATGATGGTGATATGATGCATGATATTTGTTTTTAAAGAATGTTTTTAGGATGACAGAAATAGCTTACTTTCCTCTGTAAAGAACTAAGTTCTGATCTGTTTCCCAAACCCACATTAAAATTAAAAAAGGTCCTGCATGGCGGCAGACAGCTGTGATTCTAGAGTTGGGGAGGTAAAGAGGATCAACTGCAGGTCGTCCCAGACAGCCCACCTAGCCTCTCCTAGCCTCTAGCCTACTTGTTGAGTATCAGGCTAGTAAAAGATTCTGTCTCAAAAGAAAAAAAAAATCAAGGAGTAAGTGGCACCTGAGAAATAAAACACTGAGCATGAACACTGGCTTACACACAGGTACACACACACACTCACAAACACCACACATTCATCCATATATTACAAACATATATACTCACATATACAGGCATACACACACACTCACATACAAACACCACACACTCATCCATATATTACACACATACGTACTCACACAGACTGACAGACACACACACACTCACAAACACTAAACACTCATCCATATATTACGCATATATTACGCATATATACTCTCACACACAGACACACACACAGCCCTAGAAAAAAGATGCATACAATTTGAGAAGGTATCCATAAGGTTCTCTTACAGTCTCCTCCAGTTCCCTTTTATTACTTCCTCCATAAAGTAGGAAGAAACTGCATTGCATTCTACTTTAACAGGGTCCACTTGTCACAATTAATACATGAGTACTGACAGTAGATTATAAACTGAAGACGACAGTTTATTCAGATGTCCTTCACTTTCACCAATTTTCTCACACTTCATTTCACTGTAATCTTTTTCTTAGGTCCCATTTAGTTTCTGGAAGTTATTCAGATTCTGCTTGTCTCTGATGACCTTGGCTATTTTAAGGCTTATTGTCAGATATTTTGTAGGGTGTCCTGTTATTCAAATTTTCCTAATGTGTTTCCCATGATTATACTGTAATTGTAGGTTTAGAGGAAAAGTGAGACAGAGGTAAAATTCTAATCCCTTTCAAGCACACACACTTTTGAATAATATGTAGTCATTGAGGGTAACCTTGATCATCTGGCTGAGGTGGCATTTGGCATTTGAAGGTTTTTTTTTCCCCCCTTGAAGTTTATTCTTCTTCCTCCCATGTACGTAGAATCAACAGGAAAAAAAGGGAGGGAGATTCTATGTGTAGATCACACTTTGCAATTCAATAAACTACATAGTGTTGGATTAAATTCATTTAAGTTGTCTTGCCTATTAGTCTCCTATTTTTGAAATTATTCACTTTTAATAGTGTAGTATCATCAACATTTGCTTTATGTTTTGAGTTGTAATCTCAAACCGGTTGAGTTACTCTACTGCTCACATCTCCCCAGTTGTGGCTGCTAGCATCTCTTTAGCTTTACATGCATTCACCCTCTGACACCTCACCAATGTGAACGTCTGTTTTGATTCTTAGTACTCCCTTGTTTTCTGACACTTGGAGACATCCCAGAGCCATTCGTATTACTTGCCCTCAACTTACGATATTAGAATCGTGACTTCTCCTAGGAACCTTGGTTTCTTTTCTTACAGGAATGTGATCTGGACACTTATGTTTGCTACAGTTGTCAGCTTTACAGCCAGCATAGCTTTTTAAGACATCCAAAATATAGTTTTCTCTCATGTTCACATGTAAACATGATGTAAGACCTCCTTGGCATATACTTTGTTATTTAGAAAAAACTGTACATGAATACGTACATTTGATACATGATTGTGTACCACTTCACAGATGGTGTTAGAGTGATATGTCCATATATATTTAGATGTCAAGTTCAAATGTGTGGCTTGTATGAACATGATCAGGAGGCTGTGAATATTAGTAGACTATGGGAATGTGATATTTTGGGTAAAGCAGTTCTGTCCTGCTGAAGCCTCTGGTACTAACGACACAAACCCTGCAGACAAGAAGGCTCAGGGAAAGATGCAGGCTGTCCTAGATGAAAGGAAACATGCACTGATTAGTCACTGAGAGAATTGGGAAAGAAAATGTGTTCTATAAAGGCATTAGTCCAAAGGGAACAAGGAAGAGTCATAGCTACTGTCTGCATTCACTGTCGGTATGTAGAGTATATTACACTCCGTATTCCAAGACGATTGAGAGAAGCAAGTCAGGCTCACAGATAAGTCTCAGGAGATGTTTATATTCTCCCGCAGGGACTTCCCTATCAGCTATTTTATACTAACATTCTTTGGAAACAGAAGGACATAAATTCAAGCCCTCCTTTGTGTCTCTTGTGAGCCGCAGCATCCAGCCAAACCATGCACATCTTCTGAATTTCTAAGTCCACATTTGTAGTATGGATCTGAAAATATTCATGACATAGAAGTTGTGAAGAGAATCAAACCAAAGTTTACATGAAATTTCTCTAACAGGCCATTCCGATGTTTCCGTTCCCTCATCAATGAATCAATTTAATGTATTACCAGAGGTAAACCAACAGAAATTGTTACTATACAAATAAACCACTCACACCAGTAGTAACAACAGGCAAGGTATAGGATGCATCTAGATCCCTTGATGAATGGATAAGGAAAGTATGTTATTCAGTCATAAAGAACACAATCATGTGATTCTCAGGAAAACTGATGGACATCATCATGTTAAGTGAAATAAGCCATGAAGTCAACGATGCCATGTATGGTTTTACAATCAGAAACTAGATGCATAGCAACAGAAAAATGACATGAAAGCAGAAAAGAGATGGTGGGAAAAGAAAAGAAAACAGAGAGGGCAAGGCAGGAACAATACAAACCAAGTATTGTATATTCCTGTATGGGAATGTGAAATCCACTGTCGTCTACTTTGTACCAACCAAAGGGCAAAGAATACAATGTAACATAAATGAACCTAATAGCAAACCTCACCCACACTCCCCGGGGAGACTTTATAAAGATTAGCTCTGCCAACGTGGGTAAATTTCTAGCTTACTGTTCTACAAAATAAAGATATTTTTATGACTAAAGAACATACAAGGTAAAAGAAGCGCTGGTACGTGATGGATAATGTGCTGTCATCATGTATCTTCATCAGTTGATTTAAATAACTTTTCAGCAATGTGTCAGTGATCTTCTTTGTAGATGATTTATTACATGATGGGAAAAGGGTGCTTGAGAGTCTGAGAGTCTGAGTGTGGCTCCTTGGTGGGTGGGCAGTTCATGGCACCATGCAGGGTGGCACCAGGTTTTCCAGGGCAGTTGGAAATCAGGAAGGGGTGGTGTGAAAGGAAAGAGAGAGCCTTCCTTCCCACCCACTTCTCAGGGGTTGTCTTTAGGGTCACGGCTTTGTCTCTGCCAAGGGAATCTGCTGGGAATCTGCACGGGAAGTCGGCACTGCCAGAAAGCACCCAGGGCCACAGTGATTGGAGTTAATCGGCCTTTATTTAGTGTTGGGGCTGGCCTGATCTGCCTCGTTAACCTTGGTGACCACATGGTGTTTTCTTAAATGAAATCTGTACCTGGCCCACTGGTTGATTTAAACAAAGGTACCTTTGAAAATCTCCAAATCCCACACCGATCAATTTCCACTTAAGAAACAATCAAAGTTTCCTCTATTGGGTGGTCAGGAGCAATGCCAGGATCTGCCATCTTTATGCTTCTCACTCTCTGTCAGGTAGAGAGACCAGAGCAAGCCCTTGGGAGCAAGGAGCTAAGCAAGGACTCACCACCATATCCAGCAGGGCTGGAGGAAACCCTTCCCCATGTCCTTCCTGTGTAGAAGAGTCTGGAGCGGAAGCTTCCTCACGTGAGTAGAACCTGCTGCTTCACAGCTTGAGAAAGCAGTTTCCTCAGTGCTATTCCCTTAGCACCGACAGAGAGGCTAGGGAAAGATGGTGAGTGGAAGCTTGGCTTGAGGTTGTCCTCATTCGTGGGGTAGGAGGTGAAAGAGGAGGAGGACAAGAATGCAGAGGAGGAACAACTGCTCAAATCGGGAGATCAAATCTAGACACCTGCAGGTGGTGTGCGACGTGTGAAGGTGGTAATTAAGTTATATGTAAGTGGAGGGGACAGATAACTGGAGAGAACCCTTTTACCAAGGTCATATAGTAAATTCATTTTTTGGCCTTTGTATGTACGTTCATGCTGTGCACCTGTGTATAGCGGTCAGAGGTCAATCCAGATGTTATAGGTGTCATTCTTCAGGACATTACAGCATCCGCTTTACTTTTTGATACAGGAGCTCTTATTGGTTGCATCTCAAGGCTAGGCTGCCAGTGAGACCCTGGGATTTGCTTGTCCCCACTTCTGGTCTGCTGGGATTCCAAGTCCATGCCATATTTTATTGTTGTTTGATTGGTTATTATTATTATTATTATTAATTTTGATTTTGTTGAATTCATGGATCTGAGTCTCAAACTCAGTTTCTCATGTTTCCTAATAAGTAAGTCTTACTTAGCTTTCTTCTAAATTCAATATCCAGTAAATTCTGGGATTTGAAATGATGAGCATCTCTGTTAAGAGTTTGTTTTTTCTCTCTCCTTACTGTTACAGAATACTCTGACCATAGGCAACATGGGAGGAAATGGTTTATTTGGCTTCATTTCCATGCAACAGTCCATCACTGAGGGAAGTAAGCAGAAATCAGAAGTAGAACACATATAAGAAATTATCTTGTCCATGGACTTAAACACAACTAGCTTTCTTACATAGGCTAGGATCACTTAGGAATGGCACGTCCAGTGGGCTCAGCCATCCTCCACGTATTAGCAATCTGGACAGGTTAGCACCACAGACATGCCCACAAGTCCATCGAGCTGACGCAATTCCTAAATTGAGGTTCCCTCTCACCAAGTAACACTAATTTGCATCACGTTGACAAAACTAAACAGAACAAACCTATATTGTCTGAACTTCTCATAAAGAGAAATCAAAAGTATGAATCCCTGATGAGTTTATGTGTATGTAAAATCTCTCGGCTGATGAATATCAGCAACTAATTCACCGGTTTTCCTTTTCAGTCTGGTCCCTGAGCTGCTGTCAGTCAAAAAGACTACTTTTGAGCCACATGCAAATACTGGCTGTCTGGTTGAGGCCTCTGAGACAGTATCAGACTCAAGAGTGATTAATAAGCCTGCTTTGGATTTTTCACTTCTACTACTGTTCAATAATCACGGATACCAGAGCACACCTTTAGTGGTCAGACTCCCAACAAGGAGCAGAAGATACGAGCCGCCATTAAGTGTCAGAGTACAGACAACAATCAGTACCATATGATGTGTGAAACGGCAGGGCTCTACAGGGTATAATTGTACAGCACCAGGTTCAGCCCCTGCTAGCAGATGGGGATGCCTGGAAGCAGCGACCAGGGAAAATGTGATACAGGCATCTTGGCAATGATAATCTTCTTGCTTCCACTGTCTTCCTTTTTATGTGCTGCTCAAATCATTACAGTGAAAATTTCCATAGAATAAAAGTCTTTAAAAGCTTAATATGGACCCACAATTGTTGTATAATGTATTTAGTTAACCATATCTCCTATTAGTAATCATTTCAACTTCTGAAATTTTATTTCCAGAAATACCTTTATAGGGTACTACAGAGCCAAAGTCACAGGGTGGCTCCACCCAATAGACAGGGTTTTAATTCCATCGCTATGTGGCCTCAGATGTAGTCAGGGGATAATAACAAAGTCCAGAACATCAGCCGAGGTCTCATTCTGATAGGTCAAAAGAGTATATTGCACTTCTGCTGCAATGGAATTGTCACTCATACGGGGCTTGCTGAGCTTTGTCTATTCCTGCAGTATTCTCACCATACAAACTGCATTGCTCACCTAGTTACCACACTGACGAAACCCAACGAAAGGAAGGGTAATTTGTTCAGAAACTTGTTTTGTGTCAAATGCACTAAAGAAATAAAGTTCTATTTTAGAAGATTAAATAGTGCATTGCCAAAGTGAAAGAAACATGTGTGTGAAGGAGATGTATGTACCTGTCAGTGTGGATATGTGCATGGAAGTGCATGGAAGTCTCTCTCTTTCCCCTCTCTCTCTTGTGTGTGTGTGTTACTTGTGTGTATATGTACATGTATATGTATATATATATGCATATATATATGTATATATACATATACACACCTGCATATATATGTATATACATTTATATATACCTGCATTTATATATGTGTGTGTGTGTGGTGTGTGTGTGCAAACCAGATGTTGACATCATGTGTCTCTCTTTGCTTACTTTTACATTTTGAAACAGGGACTCCTCTGAACCAGAAGCCCATTGATTCAGGTAGATCACCTGCTCAATGAGTTTCAGGGATCCACCTGTTTCTGCCTGCCCAATGCTGGGGTTTAAAGCACTTGCTGCAATGACTGGTTCCTATGTGGGTGCAGAGAAATGCAGACTTGAACCTCATACTTCTCTGGCAGGAAATTTACCAACTGAGGCCTCTCCCCAGCACATGAAACCAGGCTTGTGGTAGCCATGCTCAGTGTGCATGGTAAACATAAGCACAGATTTAAACTGTTTTCCACGATACTTAGGAGAGGGTTTGGGGTTGTTTTACTTCCAGAAAATTTCTATTTACAGAAATAAAGATAAGGCAGATAAAGATAAGGTGTGGTCATTATTGCTTGTTTCTCACTTGGCAAATGTTCACCACTTGTTTTGTTTTTAATTCAACAAAGATCCAGCAGGTATTTACTGCTGTAAGCCATGCCTTGTACCTATCTTTTATTAGCAACCCGTAAAACTGAATGATTATGGAGCAAAGCGGTCTCTGCACGTCCCCTTCTTCCCCTGGAGTTCATAACAGGATCTGCTCAGCCAGCACAGCAAGAAACAGGTGAACACAGGGCTCTATTCTGACACCGAAATCAACATGAATTCAACAGCCCTTCATTGAACACCTCCCTACTGCATATAATATCCTGAGCTAAGAGCTGTGTAGCTATACAAAGGCAAATGCTCTTCTCCAAGGATCCTATAATCTAGGAGGAAAGATAACAACATGTACATGAATAACTAAAATGCCAGCTAGACAGATATAGGGCCCAAAGAGGGCTAAAAGGAAAGGCCTTTGCTTAATGGCTTCAGAGAGAATAGACTTCTGCGCGATCACAGAGGATTACAAATGGCACCGAGGGGCTGGTAGCCTTTGTTCTGGGTCTTGTGAATGGCAGGTAGGATTTTAATGGTTATAGAAGAAAAGCATGAATTTGAAAAAAAATAGAGAAAGTGCAGTAGGGGAGGGAGACATCAGGACTGCACACTAGTGAGAAAGAATTGTAGGTAAGTTTGAAAAAAAAAAAATGAACCAGGCGTACTGGAAGATCCTGAACGCTAGGCTGACAGAGTATATTGGGCTATGTAGAACATAAGCACAAACACAAGACAACTAAGTAACATAACATGACCCCCTTTTAAGAATAATTTGGTTGTAATGTACACATTGTCCTGGAATTAGGAGAACTAGGAGCAGTATGTCATTTAAAATAATTACAATAAGTACAAATATTTTAAAATAACATTAATTGTAAATATTATATAGCACCCAGCAGAGGCTAGAAGTTGTCTTATGTGGTTTTTTTTTTATATGGGGATATTGTCTATTAGTCATTCCCTCTCATGCATTCTAGAAAGTAGGTATCATTGCTATCCTCACCTTATCAATGAGAAAACTAAAGCTGCCTTAATGTGAACACCGTCACTCAGTTGGGAGGATAAAGAGACTTGAACCAGGAAAACAGGATGACGTGCCCCTGACCTCTGCGTATGCTCTCACAGAGCACCCAGTTCCACACATCGCTGGAAAATGGTAACACAGCATTGAGTATAAGGAGCTGCAGTGATGGCTCAGCCATTAGGAACGCTGGCTGCCTTTCCAGAGGAGGAGAATCAATTCCCAGGATCCACACACTGACTCACTAATGTCTGTAACGCCAGTGCCAATGGATTTGATACCCTCTTCCGGCCTGTGTGGGCACAGACAAATATGTGGTACACATACATACATGTAGGGTAACACTCATACACAGAATAAAATAAATAAATCCTTAAAAACTAAAATATGTGAAAAGGGGAGTATTTATACCCAAGGCCAGGAGAAGACAGAGTCCAAGAAAAGTGTCTCAATAGGATAGCAATGATGGTACCACGTTTTTTTTTTTTTTCAAGAGGATGAGGATCTCAAAGGAGCTCGCCCAGGTAGAAAGACGCTACTGAGAAGTGAGAACACAATACTAAAGCAACTGGTTGATTTGGTCTCAATGGCTCATTGGTGCCTGTTAGGCCAACAATTTCTGGTGTGGGGATGGAGGAACAGATTGCCAGGATTAAAGAGTTAATAATAAAGAAGCAATGATAGGCTTGTATATCAGAGAGGCTCTGCTGAGACGTCTATGGTAGAGGAAATCATAAAACCGGAAATAGTATGTGGGATGTTGATGGTACTAAGCAAATGGTATCAACGAGATGATCAACGCGCGCGTTATTACTGATCATTTTATGATTCCTATTGTTATTTGTTTTTCAAATTGAAGCGCCTTTGCAGACTAGAAAGTCGCCATTATGTAGCAGTAGAAAAGGAAACATGCTTCGAATGTTTTAAGAAGTATCTACATACATATAAATGGACTCTAAATGGTCTGAGTTTCTTGGCACTCCTCTACCTACCAAGCTTGATGTACATATCAAACGTTCACTATGAAATGATACATTCAGAGTTTCTGGCAGTTTTCTAGATATGTTGCATCAAGTACTGGGTTCTGGAAGCTCAGAGGTCATGGTGCCACCTGGCCCATTTGATGTTCTCAAAGTTCAAGTCTCTTTAGAGCTAGCATGTGGAGATTCCAGACTCTAGGAGGGTGATGTCAGTAGGTGGGGCCCTGGTAGATGATTAGATAGAGCTGAACCCTAACAAACTGACCCTCTTCCTTTCTCACACTTACACTCCATGTGAGGACTGAGGGGCAAGATTCTCTCTGCAGTCCCACAGAGGTTACTCAGCAGAGCCCAGGCCTGATGGTGGTACCCCAGCTTTGGACTTCCTAGCCTCCAGAATTTCAAGGAACACATTTCTGTCATTGTAAATCCGGACTAACCAGCACAAATCCTGAAGAAGACAAACAATATTCCTGTGGTTGTAACACATATGGAAAATCCTATGAGGTTTCTGAATTAAGTAGATTTGAAAGATGAGATTTGCTGAGGAGAACGATACGCTCTGCTCCCTCCCACTTCATTTCCAAGAGTAATATCAAATATTTGACCTTGAGTTAATTCCAGAAGCGGAGAACACAGCATGTTACCAGCTTGGGACATCACTAATCCTTCACATCTTACAGCAGGTCATAGTAGCAGCTAAAGAGACAGCTCAGTGACATTGACTGTTCTTTTAGAAATTCAGAATTTGGTGCCCAGCACCCAAGTCAGGTGGCTTGCAATATCCTGTAATTCCCCCTCCAAGGGAGTTACACATAAATGTATATACACAAAACTAAATAATAATAATAACAATAATAGTAATAATAATATGATAGTAATAATAATTAATAATAATAATATTCCAGGCATCTGAGGAGCAGGAAAGATGGCACTGTAGGCAAAAACACTGATTGTTCTTCTTGAAGACCATCCATTTGGTGTCTCACAACCACCTGTAACTGCAGTTCCAGGGGACCCAGCACTCTCTTTGTCTTCTGTGGGCATTGCATGCACGTGACACATAGACATACATGCCAGCAAAAAGACCCATACACATACAATAAAAAATACAAGTCTCAAAAGAAAAACAGGCTTTCTTAGATGAAATTTTTATCACAGTGCGCCAGTTCTCTGAGGTATCTAAGCTATGCACTGGGATTCTACATTAAACGTAAGAGAAACATGGCTAAGAGAATATTCCCCAAAGTCATGTGGCTAGCAGGTGTGGCCAGGCTTTACAACTAGGCTCCATGAGACTGTATTCCTTCTTTAAAAAAAAAATTCTTCAGAAAACCAGTTGTTGTTCCTTTTAAATAAAAGCAAAGCATGTTGTCAAATGACTCCAACTAAAATACTCCTCTGCTGTTTCTGATGAACATTTGTCCTCTCGGTGACATTTAACCCTCTTTTGGTCTCGTATCAATTGCTGAGGATTACGTTCGCTTGCCACAGAATTAGCATATCCCAGCATCATTAGTAACCAGAGAAGTAAGTATAGCTGCCTTGGTTGCCTAAAGAATAGGGTCCCTAGTTATTTATCGGGATGAAGGGAGAAAAAAAAATCTATTTAGTGTTTTTTTTTCCCCCTTGTGTTTTCTCTTTAGTAAATAGTTATCAAGTTAAATTATTCATCACAGTGTGCTTCCTGGAGGAAATAAATTCAAATGCATTCCCAAGACACGCATATCAAAATCAGAATTACTGAGGCATAAAAAAATGGGGCATGGTAGAAAATTTGCAGTGCATGAGAGCCACACAGCCTAGTGCACTGTACGTCAAATACTACTGTCTTCAGAGAAGACATATGAACACAGGAGGAAGTCCTTCCCTTTTGAAATAGGCCAATTAGTACAGAAACTACCTTTCAAATTAAAAGCTGCAGACTCAACAGAACAAGTAGCTGTGCTTGAACGTTGCATGAGTGTAAGGTCACCAGCCTCATAAATTCCTCGTTACAAGTTCTGCCCTGTAGCTCTCGTTCATATGTCGTATTTTTTCTCAGGTATAAACACCTATGTGTCTTACAACATAATCTGAGCTTAAAAACGCAGGAGGATGGGGGGAAATAAGGCTAAGTGATCACTGGCATTTGAAGAGGCTCTTCAAAATATGAGGATCCACATTCAAGAGTACACGGACAGTACAAATTTGACTGGATGGGTTATTAAATAAGAAAGGATATAATGTTACGAGAGGTTGGAGAGATGGAGTTGGTTCCGGGAGGAGTTAGGGATGGATGTGGACAAAATACATTATATGGAATTTTCAAAGAATTAAAGTATATATTACATTAAAATATGCACCAGAGTAGATAAACACTTTATAATGTAGCATAAGAGCTAAGCAAGAAAGGAAATCTCAACATATGCAACTTTTCAAAGGAGAATTATTGATTCCACAGTCACTCAGACTTTCCTCTTTTATTCCTCAAAGTAGGGGTCTTGTAATTCAAGTCATGTTCCTGCCCATAAGTTCCAATATATTATACAGATAGCAATTGTTATCAGATAAATGTTTTTACTATTGTACAAGCCATTTAACATGTATTAACAGCAATTAACATATGGGGTCGGGGCCACGGCGTACCCCTGTAACTACAAGCACGTGAGAGACCGACACCTGACACTGGAGAATCACAAATTCCGAGCCTGGGCTACATAGTAAATACAAAGTCAAAAAATAATAAATGGACAAAAGAATAAATAAAGTACATGAGCAAGTTAAGCACCACAGTCTCTGTTGCACAGTTACAGAAACTAAATCCCAGAAAGACAGAATGAACCAGCTTAGGCCATACAGCTCTTAAGATCAGATACAAAATTGAAGCCCACACCAGTGGGATCTCCTGCAACTGCTCTTTCCAACACCCTTTATGAGTTCCTTCAGTCACTACATACTGAAAAATTGCTATAAATCAAAACACATGAGACAAACATGCATGCTAATTACCAGTTATTTGATAGTCTTATGTTTCCTATTAGGCAACAGAATTCCAAAATGATCATATGGATTGATTTGCAGATAGTAGCAGAATCTGGCTTTCCAGTTATGCAATAAGGTGCTTAACTTCTCCACTTCCCCAGTCTTTCTAACTTGAAATCTTCCCCACAGTTTCCAGAGTCCCTACTATGGCATGCATCCTAAGTGCACTGAAGAATGTAGCAGGTAGATTAAGGTAATAATCTTCTTAAGTAGCTTTGAGATGATTTGAGTTTGAGATAAAAAAGCTATAATTAGGTTCCATACCAGTTTAATAGCATAGATGCTATTATCAATGCTCAAGTCTTGAGAAAATATTGCAGAACAACAAAAAAAAATCACAATGGAGTAATTTTGGGCTTTTAGATAAAAAATGTGTAATTGTTAAAACAAACAAGCCATGGGATTCTAAATTTCTTTCAACTTATCTTATTAGGCAACTCTCTTTATGAACTTTCCTTCTCATTTATCAATACCATTCAGCCAATCAAGAAAAATATAGCATCATATTTAACTTTTTAATAAAATGCCACCCTACCTTAGATTCCTCAGCAAATCTTTATTGAATACAAATTTCTCCTAGGAGACATTGTGCTTAAAACTATTTCTTAAACTCTAGCAACAGCTTGTCTTCCATTGTACAACAAAAAGGAGAAATGAAATTTTTATTTATAATTTAAATCACAGCAGCTTCCTCAAAGTTAAAATTTTAGTATAGAAGCCGGAAGCTGAGATATAAATTTCCTCTCAAATAAAACCATGGGAAGATCAACGTGGCTGACCTCCCTTAATGTTCTCATACCATCTGAATGTTCCCATAACAGCAGCAGTTGGTTCTGCGATAGTTCTTCAGAATTTGAACACAGTGCTATAATTGCTTCCCATTTCCCACTGTTGAAGTGGAAAGTAATTTTGAATGCTGACCATTAATATCTTATTTTTCTTTCTAGAAGGTTCTAAGATTTATTTTAGCACAAATAGTATAAAATTTCAAAGTGATATGACTAGGGAGGTTTTTTGTTTTTTTAACTATGTTAGGCCAGCTATATAATAAAAGCGTAGGAAATAGTTCTCTTTTGTTATTTCTTTCGTTATGTTTTCTCCATTTCTGTTTTTCTACTTTCTGCTCTTTTTAGAGACATTTCATAAAGGAAGTCAGGTTGCTGACAAATATGTTCCCAGCCATAGAAGTGCAAAAATCTCAATAATCAAAAAAATCTCATTTCCTCCTGTTGCTCATGCTTCTCTTTCAGTGTCTCTCTACATTTGCTTTCCACCAAAGCTTCTCCAGTAGAACTCCAAAATGTCTATCTATACAAAATAATCAACTCATTTTCTAATTGTAAGTATCACAAGGGAAAAAGACCCCTCTCTTCATTCTTCTCAGGAAATGCAAAGGAATGGCTGTTTGCTATCTACTAAGATATAATTCACAAATGTGCTATGTTAAAGACACTCCATGATATCCTTCCCCAAATCAACTTTCTCTTAAAACAGTTCATTCTTCAAAGTCACCTGTGAGTATCAGGAATCAGGAGAGAAAGAAAAGTGAAAATCTAAATTAGACAAAACAGAGAAGAGACCAACTCATACAGTAGGGCACCAGGTCCTTATAAGGTTAATGCTTTCTTCTACGTCCAGCTGGGAAGCAGTGGTGATGGCTTTGAGCTGTGGAGAGATGTGACTTGTTTTACCCATTCATTCTGTTGCTCCAGAAAAAGAAAGAGGAGGAGGAGGAGGAGGAGGAGGAGGAGGAGGAGGAGGAGGAGGAGGAGGAGGAGGAAGAGGAGGAGGAGGAGGAGGAGGAGGAGGAGGAGAAAGAAGTAGAAGAAGCCAATTGTGGTGAGAATAGACACCACAGACTGGTATCTAATGCGTCTTATTACAACAGACTAAATTGTAAGAATGGCTTCTACAAAAGCCACTACTTATGATATTATTTCCTTAAATGTCTCTAAAGGGGAGGAAGATCAGCGTTAATATATGCCCTCCATATAGAACATGAGATACATGCTAGTCATCTTG
Source organism: Cricetomys ansorgei (assembly GCA_026225945.1). Taxonomy (NCBI): domain Eukaryota; kingdom Metazoa; phylum Chordata; class Mammalia; order Rodentia; family Nesomyidae; genus Cricetomys; species Cricetomys ansorgei. Next base: position 13,754,700 of record JAMJFZ010001203.1, on the reverse strand, counting down.
GAGGTGCTGCAAAAGAGAGTCAAACAGATGAATATATGATTATAATTTACCCTGGATAGTAGGCAGCAGGAGTCTGGATGTTGCTTCCCATCCTGCTCCCTGCTTAAGCAGTGAAAGATGCTGGGCTTGCCTGCAGCATTCTCTACTCAGGGTGAGATGGGCCTGGGCGTTTCTAATACTCACCACATAAATATTCATAAAACCATCTTCAAAATCCACAACGCAGAACCCACGAGGCTGAGCCCTGCCTTGGGGCAGCACATACTAATCTCTCTTTGGAGTGTGTGTTTTATTTAGCTTTGCTAAGTAAATTTCTGCTCAAAGTTATGACTCTTGACTGAATTCATTTCTTCTTTGAGGAAAGCACAGGTGACAGAGACAGGTATCATCAAAGCAGAGGACTTTGTCATGTATCTCTTCCAAGTATCAGCTATACTTATAATTAGTTGTCCCAGAGATCTGGGACATTCATTTTGAAAATCTTGTTATATATAATGCAAGCTCTTAGTGCTGGACTTGTGGATTGAAAAAAGTTCTCCCTCATTATATTCTCACCCAGAAATTCAGAACTGCTCCATACAGACCAGCACTGCACTAACTTGAAAACTGGCTCCTCGCTCTATGCTTAAGCCTTAACCCATACACCAGTCAGAGATAATCTCTTGGGAATGATAATAACAAATTGATTAAGGACTGCTACTGAAAGAACTTTCCTAAAGATAATTATAAAAATAAAACAAAAAGTCCCCCCTTCAGAAAGCATCGCACCAATCCAAGAGGAAACTGTTTCACCAAATAGCGTAGAAAATTTGTGAAGCAATGTCTCCACTGGATGCAATCATAACATATGACACTAAATCAAGTCTGTCATACAAGCCTTTTATGGGCTTATAGATGCTTATCAATAGTTTATCTATGGTAAAGTAAGATCCTAGAAGCTGATGTGCTAGCTTCTCGACCTTGAAATGTCTGTCACCTTCGCATTATGAAGTGTGAAGCAATATCATCTGGTGGTGTCTTTATTTCATTGCTGTTTTCTTGTAGAAATAAATAGCTTAAGCTATTATGGTTATACATTTGACCAGTACTCCTTTCTACTAATCTCTTTATTTCCTTAGGTATATCAGTTCCCATAAATTTCCTTTGAGTCTCTGCTTTGAAACATTATTGAAAAGAAGTTATTGTTTAATTAAGTTGTAAGAATTATGGTTATCTATTTGGCCAGTAGATTTGTTTACTTCACAGCAAATTTTCCTGATGAATGATTTTACCTACCTTTTTTTTTTTTTAATCTTGTTCCTTATCTCTATTTATCCAATTATTCATTAGTCCTTTGCTTCACAAGTCTTCCCAGGATTCCTTAGGCAGATTCTCTCTGGATTGGTGATCGGTACGTGTGACTAGGACAGAAGAGCAACCGCCCATCTTTCATCACGGATGCAACAATGTTGATTTTTGATTTCTGTTTAGTCCAGCTTGCATTTATCCCAAGCCAATGGACACTCAGCGTCTCTCCAAAGAAGCTTTTCCACTCAGATTACTGTAAGATACCTTCCTGTAAGCCTGGTGGTTTCACATCTGCCGGCAGTCCCGCCTTCCCCAGAAACTCTCGGTAATTCAGTGGCTCCAGTGATGTTGCCACTTGTCAAACAGTGCATTCTTCCTGATACTAACCTATTTGTTTTAAAGGGTTATCCCTTTGCTTTCGGATATGCACACTGGGATCGTGTACCCTACCTATCTTCATGTACCCTAATTATCTTCATGATTACTTTTATAAACGATTGACTCTCTTTTCGTTTATTTTTAATTGAGTTTTGTTTGGAGAAGGGGCAATAATACCTTGAGTCAAGCATTGCAAAGCCCAAATCATTGACATTTCAAAACATTTAATGTCTACAAGTTAATTTCCACCTCAGACCCCAAGTGGCCATAAACAATTACTTATCAATATTATTGCAACATGAAAGAGAAATGATGAAAATGAAACACAGAAAAAAAATGACTTCACAGCCAAACAGCCTATGAGCAGCATTCATGAGTTAAAACTGTGATTTCTCTTCTGTGTCAACCTGGTTTCCATTCATGACATGCCCACTCCATCTAGTTAGTGTTTTCCTCCAGGAAATCAAAGACAATGTAAGTAAGAGATGTATATTATCAATAGAGATTTAACCTATGCTTCACATTCACAAAATGTACTGGTTTACCTTTGAATTCACAACCACAACTCCTAAAATTTATGTACTTAGAATGTCTCCTGATCACTTGGTTATAATACATAATATTATATATATATATATATATATATATATATATATATATATATATATATATGTACATATATATGTACTTATATATGTGTGTATATATGTACATATGTATATATAAAACTATGTGTGTGTATTTATATATTTACATCTATATATGTACATACACACACACACACACACACACACACATATATATATATTTATTTTTGTTTTTGTTTTTAATCAACACTTGTTTTTGTTAAAAATTCTCCTTGGGAAATCTGAATTCATAAATTGGAAATTCCTCAGGTCTCTCTGAAAATCTATTCTGTTCAGGTCTGCCCTTATGATCGAGTTCTGCTGCAGGTGCATATGGGGTACATGTCTAAAATCCCAGTACTTAAAAGGTTAAGGCAGGATGATGTTGAGTTCAAAGACAGCCTGGGCTACTGAACAAGTTCAAGGCCCATTCATCTTATAGATCTTTTTTCTAGAGACTTGTAAACCATCGTGGAGTATCTCTAGACCTTTATCATTTTAGGTAGAAGATAGTTAACTTATAAAACAAAATGATGAGTGTAAGTTTGCTGACAGATTTTTTTTCTTTAAGCATCAAATTCCTTGAAGTGAAAGGAGAGGGTGAAGATGACCTCTGACACCAGAACTCAGGGTAAGAGTTAGTAAAGAAAATGAAATGTCCCCAAAAGACAGGTTTTCTTCAAAGACATGGAAAGACTGTGCAGCTCAGCTGTGTATTTGCAAGAACATCCCCTGCAAGGTCATCTGCCAACACCGTGTCCTTTATATTCAAGAGGAGTATTTTGAAGGATCCTTTTTTGAATATTCTCCACTTCACCATCTCCCTTCATCATATAAATCATCCCCAGAGTCTGTCAATACCATTTATTGAGTGCTTCCAATCAAAACCATGAAAAAGGAATATTCAGATGGAAACATTAGGGTGCTGTTTCAAACACAATTCCACATATCTTCTTTGTCATAAGACAAAATTAGATATAAGGTAAAAGAATAATGAAGATGAGAAAGGAAAGCCCTTTAATCTTCTTCCCTTAATCAAACTTAGTATAGAGCTGTTCTCAAAGTGCCTTGTGAGAACTGCAACCAGCTCTCAGTGTACTCTCAATTCCCACTGTCACTTACGGTTGATTGCAAGGGTACCCTGCCAGAATAATTTCAACATTCATGTCTATATTATCACAGATGACCAGTGAGACGGAAGGATCAATAAGACTTCGGACCAGACTCTACTGAACCAAAACCAGCAAGAGAAACAGGAGTATTCAAAGCAGGAAGTAAGAAAGGCCTCAATTTCAACAGTAAAAATTAATGCACTAATAGAGAGTTAAGTGGAGCCAGTTGCCTAGCACATTGGTGAGTCATATGTCAGGTGTTTATAGCTATCCTGCACTGAGTCTCCATAAGGATGAAGAGGACAGAGAAGCGTCAAGACGGAATGCATGGTGCTCAGCTTCAAACCACTCATTGCACAGTAACTGAAAAATGAGAAGGATTGTCCGACAGAAGTGATGGGGTGAAGACTTCCAGCCTTTTCTAAGCAACAAAGCAACCAGGGCAAGGGTGGAATTCATCTAGGATTTCACAGAAAGATGCCTTTAGCATGTTTAATCCAGAAGACAGAAGACAAAAGAGATGTAACCAGAAAATGTCAATTTTATTATTAAAAGATGACTCTTAGTAGGTCCACAAGATAGCAAGCGACGTGCTAAGAGCGCACGGAAAGAAGAAATGAGCACAGATGTCTTAACCTCAGGAAACTCAACCAAGCGTTTGCCAACTGAAAATATCTTGGAAATGTGCTCCGGAGTTTTCCTCATAACGTCAGCTAACAGTTCTCTCATCCTCAGTGTGTGTGGACATTCCCTTGTAAATAGGATCCTGTAGGTCGAGATTTAAATCTGGGTCAGCGATGAGATGTTGGGAAAATCATGAGTATTTTTAATTTCAACGTCTTACCCTTAAATAGAAGTTAAATAAAAGCTTCTCCGTAAATGTTGGTATTAAACAAAACAATGAGGTCAATCTCTGAAGCATACACAGTACCTGGAGGTGCTTGCTACCATGTACCTTCTGATAACTATTCTTACCTTAGTTCTAAGGCATAGCACTTGCTTTGTTTCCACTATGAAAATGAGAACTTTATCCATTCTCACAGAGCTAGTAAGAGTGGAAATAGGGACACGGAGGGATGGCTCAGTGGCTCACAACACCGGATGCTCCTGAGGAGGATCTGAGCTCAGTTCCTATCACCCTTATGATGGCTCACAATTGTTTGTAAATCCAGTTCCTGGGGATCTGACCTCCATAAACACCTATATGCACATGGCACACAAACACACATGCAGGAAAAGCACTGATGACATGTAACAGGTTAAAACTGACACATACATCTCACTTAAAAATTAAAAGAACAGATGCAGAATTCCAAGCCTATCACCGCCCTGCCACAACACTGTAAGATACGTGTGTGTTGCTGTTTAGATCTTAGGTTTTCGTAAGAGACTCATGTGTGGAAGGCTTTGTTCTCAACATTACTATTTTCAGAGAAGAGGCTTTGGGTAAGTTAATGGGCCAGGAGGGCACTATCTCATCAGTGGATTAACCCATCGATCGATTCATAACAATGGGATTAATGCATGGAGTCCAAGCTACAGGGCGTGGGACCTAGGTAAAGGAACTCTGTGTCTCTGGAACTGTGTCCTGGAAAAGACTATGTTTATCACTATCTTGCCCCACCTGCTTTTCCTTCTTTTTCTCCCTCTGCTTTGTCTTGAAATCACTAAGCTTTGCTCCAAAGCATACTTCCTTCCATGGTAATCTACCCACATTCAATGACACCAAGTGACCATGCATTCAAACCTCTGACATTAAATGCCACATTTTCATTTCTTTCTGCTCCTTTGATAACCTCAGGGCTTTGTTACAGCAACAAATGCTGATTAAAGTCTTACGTGCATGTCTGCCATTATGGATTCTCACAGGTTCTACCTTTCTACCTGATTTCCTGGAATATTGATCAGAACAACAAACTGTCCTACATAGGATCTAGAGAAATGGCCCCATGATTAAAAGCACTTACTGCTCTCACACAGACCTGAGTTCAGTTCCCAACACCCATATGTTGCCTGGAAACTCCAGTTCCAGGGGATCCAACACTTCTTTTGACCTTTGCAGGTTTCTGCATGCCCATGGTTCACAGATATCATACACTCAGGCACACAGACATACACTTAAAATATCTTCTTAAAGTCCTACCCATGATCAAATATCCTCAGCTTTTAGAAGCAGCATTGAAACCAAGTAACAATTTTCCGCATAAACCACCAAGTCATCTCTTGAGGAAGACTGGGCTCAGAAAAAGAGACTCAGACAGACTTCTGAATCTTAAGAGCAACAGATTCCTGAAGAAAAACAAAGCAGAACTGGATGCTGAGGACATTAGTTTATTGTCTTGATCCTGTTAAGTTGAAGGTCTACCTCATTAAAATATTTTAAGGTACATACATGAGGGAGAAAGAGAGAGATGAGAAAAAATTAGAAGCTGGGAAAACCCAGCATAGCCTATTGAAGGGATTCAGCATAACTAAAGAGCAACCAAAAAGAATGTAGAGTTTGACAGACACATAATAAAATAGAAATAAGAAGTCCTGTGAAATGCAAGCCTGGCTTGTTGGCCGGCCAGCCTTGTGGAAAGAACAAAACGAAACAAAATGCATGAACTCAAGGTTCAGTGGAAAATCCTGTCTCAGGGAACTAACGCTAACAGTGATAGATCAGGACACTCCGTGTGTTCACGGCACATGTGCGTGCGTGCGCGCACGCGCGCGCGCACACACACACACACACACACACACACACCACACAGTAAATGGAATGTTAACTAATTAATTAAAATGGAGATGATAGAGATAATGGGAGTTCTCATGAGACGAACTGTTCTGGAGACGTGTCACATATTCTCAGAAACAAAACAGACAAGTGCAAACAGCACCAAGGAAAGGCCACACAAATGTTCCAATATCCACTTTAAACCCTGCCCGGGGATGATAGTCTAGCAAGTAGAGATGTGGAGACTAAATTTCCATTCTGAAAACTCTTCTATGGACTTTACCCAGTGCTTTGCAGTTAGCTTATCATATGTAGTTGAGAAACACTGCAAGCTTGTATTATACTAATCATGGTTTCCATGGGCATGGGTGGAACCCAGCCTGGGGTATTTGTTCTGCTCCATGCTGAACTATCACTCACGTCTTTTGTTGTTACTGTTTTGTTTTGTTTTTCTGTGTATGTGTGTGTGTGTATGTGTGTGTTTTTCCTTTTGATTTTGAGGCAGGTTCTCTCTATGCAGCACTGGCTGTCCTGGACTCTGTGCCAATTATCCTGCCTCTGCCTGCTGATACCTGGGAATACAGGCAAGTGTTACCACACACCAGCCCATCACCCTCTGTTTTGCGATACTAATAAAGGGAACAACAGTAACCACAACCGTTGCTTTAAGGCCATTTTATTGTCTATCAGCCTTTAACTTAGGCAGCATTTAGTTACAGCATAACTTAGGCAGCAATAAGAGTAGAAATTTATTTGTCTCTCGCTTTTTAGAGAAACCATACTTTTTCTTTGCAGATTACATTCAGTGGACTTTAGTTTACAATATTATAGTGACAGCTTCCTCTTCTCACTTGATAGTTTGTCTACTCTTAAAATTTAGCATGTTAATGCTAACCAACTTTTAATCTTCTTTCTATAACACATATTTAAAACAAGAGCTCATCATTGGTTCATCTCTGATAACAGATCACGTGAGGCACAGTGACAGAATTTTCAACATTTTTCTTTCTGTATCATCTAATACTAATTTCACTGTAGAATGAATAATAGCAGCAGCCAATAGAAGTCTTTTCATGTTTCTACATTAATGGTAAAGTTTATTGAAACACTTTCTGTCTCGTGTAAAGGAAAGCTTCTTTCCTGATACCATTCTATTTATATTGAATAGCTATGAATTTTTATCCGGTCCACTCTTTACAATTAATATAATGACATAGATTTTAACAATTTTTTTGGGGGGGTCCTATTCTGTAGAGAAAACCATTTCCTGGCATGGTATTGTCTAAGCATTTGAGGTTTATACCCTACAGGTTCCAGTAAATGAGGCATTGCATTTTCTTTGCTAGGATTGGTGTGGCTGTCTCCATTCATTGACTTGTTCAACCAGACATTCACCGGGGAACCTTATTACAGAGAGTTGTTTCTGAGTTCTGCAGAAGTTCAAAACTGAACAGAAGAGTCACTGTTATCAGAAAACACAGTCTGTTCACAGGGCAGATGTGAGCATAGCCAGAACACTACACATTCTGTTTTAACACATCCTAAAAGTTTCCATTGTAATCATCAAAAGTATTTATTGATAAGCCAGATACAAAGCACTGAACTTGGAACGGACAATAAAGCACACAACGTGGCAGCAGTGAACTCTCAATCTAAGGGAAAAAGGCAACGATTCCAAGACCACATTAGAAAATACCAGTCCCAACCGTATGAGAAGCCATCTAATATCCAGATTAGATTAACTTTTAAGAGCTGAGAGAATGGACATGAACCAAATGTCTACACGTTGCTGTTTCAGACTTTATATCCTTGTGTATTGGGATAAAAATGCAATTATTCTTCATTGTGGCTCTGGCAGCACACAATACAGAGGAGGTCTGGTCTAATTTAGAAGCAGTCTCTAGAAACATGATGTACTGGGTCATCTGATGCAAAAGAGGAGATCCGAAAACAAATAAGCCAATGATAACAACAACAACAAAATATCCCAGAAAGGCCTGAAGTGAAGGTCAGAATATACAGCTATGAAGCCATGGAGAACAGATACACTGAGATGTTAATTTCTATGCTAAACCCCTAGTAATTGCAGGAGAAGAAGAAATATTGGTAGAATGATCACATGGCTTGATAATAATATTTTCTTCTGCCTCACCTATTGCTTCTTGGCTCTTGCTTTTATTTCAAAATAAAAGCTTTATTTCAAAATAAAATGTGATCTTATTTACTATGTCTTCTTTGTTTTTATATTTCATAGATTTATTTCATGATCATTAGCTAACTTTTAGCGGTTATATATTGTCATTCTTCTCTTTGCCCTACCTTAAGAAGTTTTGGTTTAAAATTCCAGAATATTCTTAGAAATTATTCCTCTGGAGAGCATTTTTTAGCTATTGTAACATTAAATTCCATCATATATTTTAGAATCTGTATAGTACAAGTTCATAGAGTCGGGGCATTTTGTAGGATGTGGGATTAACTGATAACATACCCCATGCTCCATTTTCCTGACTTTCCCTGATTTTCTGAGCACCCAATAGTGAACCAGTTCTTAATATGAGTTTGCTTTTCTCATTTTGTTTTTTCCTGTTATGACACCAGGACATGTACAGATCCAGTCACTAGTCACATTAAAGCTGGACTTTATTTGGAAAGTAGAATTTTTGTACCCATCTCCCATAAAAATTAAGAGAACTACTTAAAAGCCTATGAGTAATTTGATATCATTACAGAATATTTTAATGTCAGAAAATATAACTTCTTTCACACATTAGTAACAAACCAACCAGAAGAGCAAACAAATACATCTATATTGACATTGGCATAAAAGTCAGGACAAAATAGAACAAACTAAAAAGTATACTTGGTTAGTAGCACTGAACAGAACAAAGAGAAATGCATAAAAACTCACTGTTTAAACTAAACTGGGTCATTAGTATAATGTCTGAATCCTGCTATACTTTCTATCATTATGAAATAGAGGTCTTCTGGAAAGACAGAGAGGACTCAGAGCCTTGCAGGGGTGATCCAGCCAGCAAAGCATCTAGCCATTTCTATTGCCCTTGGGTACTATTTGCAGTGAGTGCTGGGATCTCTGCCCTCTTACTAATTTATGTCTCCTGATGAGGAAGAGCATTCTGCAAAGTGAGGCAAACTTTGAGAATGTGTGTGGTACATATAGTATACTGTGTTGTAAGTAGTTTGTGTTATGTGTTGGTATGGTGTGTATGTTATATGCATATTGTTTAGTAAATGTGCAGTACTGGTATAAGTGTATGTGGAGTGACATCTCTGCAGTGTGCTGTATATGTTACATATGTTGTGGTGTATATGTCATGTGTTGTATGTGTGCTGTGTTCCCTGTGGTGTGTGTTAGTGTGAGTGCAATGGGTTTCATATGATGTTTCTACATGTGCAGTACTGATACATGTGTATGTGGTGTGGTATTATATGGTGTATTGAATGTGGGTAGTGCTAGTATATAGAGTTTATTGTATGGTGTCTGAGCTTGTGGGTTTCAGGTGATTTTTCATTGCACTCTGAATAATCAAAGACAGCTCACATTTACACGGTATATTTTGTGGAAACTGAAGCTACCATAGTTTAGCTACCCAGCTCTGATTCTCTGTCACCTATGTGATAAATCAGAGCCATTACTACCTTCTGTCAGGCCTCAGCTTGGCTTCTTCTCCCATTGCAGATGTAGCTTCTATGACAGGCCTCTGTCCTGCTGGGCGCACTATCCTTTCCTGGCTGTCCCTTTCTCAAAAGAAACATGCTTGGTTCGGACTTTGAACTCTTAACTAAATGGTTCCTAAAAAGAAATACTTGAGGTTCTCATAAGGATTTTATTCTACTCCGCCACAGTGTCCAGGAGATCTAGCTACAACACAATTCAAAGCCTCCAAAATTTGTAAACAGGAAAAAAAGAACATGGTGTCCATACAATTTAGTCAATAGAAAAATAGAATGGAATAAAACACATGAGCTGCACAATCATCTATAAAAGGAGAGTGTGATATGAAGATTATAACAATGGAAAATCATACTAACACTCCATAGTATGGACACCAAAGAATAAGTCCAATGCCAAGAAAATAAATAACCAAATTAATATACTCTCCTAGAAATAAGTAAGGAGGAAACAAGAGAAATTATATAGAAATGATGGACATGAAAAAAAATGCTTCTGAGTGCTGCCTTGTTACTATTGAAGGAGGGTCTCGAAAACACAAGTGATAGAAGAGAAAATGTCCCTGATCTAAATTTTATCCAGTTTAAGGGTTGGCCTTTAAAAACAGCCTCTTTTAGTCTTGATGAAGCCTCTTTTAGTCTTGATGAAGTCTCTGCCATATCTCCAACAGCGGTGATCCAGAGTCTAAAAGCCAAAGTCCCCTGTCAGTTCTTGAAACCCTGCCCTGGGAATTACTTGTTCCTTCTCTTCAGACTTGATGGCATACCCAAGTCCTTCACAGAGCTTAGGTTTCTTCCTTCTGAGACATCTTACAGTTCTTCTTAGCTCTCACCATGGTCAATATCAGCCCTGACATATCCGACTGTTTGATTCATTCTCTTACTCCACTACATGATTGGCACTGAGCAGGGGCAGTCAGATGTCCAGATGTTTACCACTGCATCCTAAGATAATATGGACATGTAGGCAAAGACTTAAAGCAAAGGAAAAAAATGGTTTACATTGATAAACATAGAGTCTTAAGTATTCCTCGATATAAAACCTAGAAAAAACTGTGAGTCCAACACAAGTGGAAGGTCTCCTGCTCTAGGATGGAGGCTCATAATAGACAAAATGGAAAACACGCACTAGATAGGATGACCCATGTCACAGCCCAGAGCTGTGAACAGCAGGAGAGAGCAGGGCGTCTTCTGCTACATTGAGGGCTAGGGAATACAAACTCTCTAGTGAAAGAGACCCATGTGAAGAATTCATTCTTGGAGAATGGATTTGTTTCTCTTATCTGACTGGGAGCAAAGGGACTTCAAGATGGCTTGAGTGGTGTCAGTTGACAACTCTGTAAAGCACGAGTCTTTGTCCTGTTCATGGTTTAGTTGTCATGTTCTGTAGTGAGTTAAAAAGGATCCTTGACCAGTGTCCTTAATTGGGTTATGTGGAAATTTTGTTGGATCTTCATGAATTCACTTGTGTTATTTTCTGTTTCTTCAGGATTTATTTATCATTTTTTAAGTATAAAATGTTCTGCATCTTTAACCTTGTTATTAGGTTAGATTTTGGCCTGATTTGATGCCTATTATGCAGAATTAAATCCAATTCCTCTCTTTCTCTGCCTATAAAATGAAAGAAAAAAATTCTGCCAAGTTTCATGAGCCTGAAATTGCTAGGTCAGAAAGAACTAGTTGAGGCATTTAGATACAAGGTCAGAATTCTGCATTTTTCTGGACATTAGAAATCTTCATGTTGAGAGGGTGAGAAGGAAATTGAAAATTAAGAAGACCACAAAATCTGATGTGTAAAACACAAATTTGCAATGATTGTTTTTGACTTTTACATTTCCTACCATATTTTTTATTCCTCCTTTGCCACTTTTTTCCTTTCTTTTTGGCAGTGAGTAAAATCTAAGTTTAAATTTACATTTGAGGAAGAGCAAAATTTCTATTCTAAATCAGCTTACTCCATACAGTTGTGAGCTTATGTCATTTTGCAGATATCATGGTTGGTGCAAAGGGAAAAGAATTCTTCCTTTGCACAACCTCTTACCTCCCATCTCTGTATGCAAGACAGGGAGGGAATCCAAAATATCTAAGCAAAACTTCAATTCTGGGCCTCTTACAAATTGCCTGACTTTAAAAAACATCACTAATCACAAATCTTTTCTCCCTGACACTGTACTACAAATTTCAGAAACTTCAGACAATTCGATTCAGATTTCTGACTTCTCAGCTCAGAGTCTGCTTCCTGATGCTGCAGAGTAGAAAATTATTTCAGGCAGAGAGTGGAAGACGTCACTGGACTCCTTCATGTGTGGTCTCTGTTTATCTTCTGGGGGATCATCATCCTGTTTAATTTGTGGTCCACAACTTTTAGAATTGCTCTGTGACCCATTTACCTTAAACAGGACCATCTTGGTGACTACTGAATTGGAAATATGCTTTGGATTTTCTTGGGGTCACAAATGGGTACACAATTTAAGGCAAGACTTTGCCTTCTCCCTGAATGTTTCAAAACTGTTCACAGTTTGAACTAGTGAATCTCAGGTTAGGATTCCTTTGCCCCAGTAGAGAGAACTGGACAATATCTGGAGACTGGTTTTTATTATCATGATTTTGAGGGTCAAGTGGTCTATGCTGCTATTGCTATTCAATATGCTGAATATGTCCTACTATGTGGAGGGCAGTGGGCAGTCTCACACCAGAAGTGTTATTCAATCCACAACTGTGATATCATTGAGGTTGAAAAAAACATTTTTTGTATCATTGAAACAAAGAACATATTAGCATTTACTCCTGTTTGTTCAGAATGAGATGTTTTGAGTTTTCCCCATTTTTGTAATCCAGGAAGACCCAGAGTTTCATAAATTCTATGCAAATGCTCTACAAATAGCATGTTGTTTTGTCAGCTCAGAAATGCTCTTTGATGTAATGTATTTCATTGACATATGTGCAGGAACACTTCTGACTTGCTTCTCACAATCACAAACATTCCAAAGAGCATTTAAAAATTCATTTAGAGAAAAAAATTCTAATAAGGTACACAGCCAGATATTCAGAATAAGTAAATAATGTTCTGAAGTTTCCAAGAGAAACTTCCACTAATTGTAATCCAAGATCAAGTCCTCAACTCCCTGAATTAAATCAACCTATGAATCATTCCTGTATCTCTCTGATTCTAGCCACTATTATCTACCTTCATGTCCAGATATGAAGCCTACAAATAGTTATAAACATTTATTCAATTCCCTTAAGTCAATATATAGAAGTATATTAGAGAAAGCTGTAGATGGCTTTCTAAAACAAAACAAAAAAAAAGAACTAAAGCAAAGATGTAGAAGAAAGATTCATAACCACACCATGAAAAGCCTTGCAAAACAGAGGACTCAGAGGAGCAGTAAGAGGGAACTGCAGAGACTGTAAGGGCAAGACCATAAAGGTTGCCAAAGGACAGCTGGAGTTAAAGCACAATGATTCTTGAAGACAGTATGTTGTGGATGTATCTCCCAGTGTTCCCCATGACTAAACAGAAGATCACTACACTTCCCTGCCAGTATAAGCAGTATTACAAAATTATGCTTACTGGAACACTAGTGCCTTACTTGATGCCTGTGTGTGTGTGACGTTGATTAAAATAGTAAATTAGAAAAATTTTTATCTTACAAGGATTCATCATGCACTTTTATGCTACTAAATTGTATGAGGCACAATCTGAATTCTTATGCAAAATAACATTATATCATCATTCTTAATGAAGGCCTCATATTTACCTCATTTTTGTATGACAGAGAAGAGGTGACATCTTACTTATTGATGAGACAAAGTAAACACTTCTTTCTATTCATTGGTTCTAGCTGACCAATTTCTCCCCAAGTGTATTTTCTTTGAGTATTTGAGATTATCCATTACGAGAACGAGGAAAGGCTACTCTAGAAAATATTGAGACTCAAAGAGAAAATGAATAAAGAAGGTAATGAAGATAGCAGGCAGGGGAAATAAAAAGTTTGCATTGAAATAGAAATGAGTTCCATTTATAAAGTAAAATAGGATAGGTTTTTTTTTTTTTTTTTTTTTTTTAAGAACTGCAAAACTAATGAAAGAAGTTACGGGATGAAGTTTTAATAGCATCCAGTTCCAAAGTTTAGACTGTTGTCTTGTATTCCCAGTCTTCTGTTGCACAACTCTTAGAAGGAAATATGCTCACTTTCAAAGACCTGCCGAGGCCACGCTACTATCTTACAGCACCGTGTTGTTAGAGTACCCACTATGTTTCAAACACTGGCGGAAAATACACGAACAGTATTATTCCCTTGAACTAGCGTAGCACAGTAACCTGGTGAATAGGCACCAAGAACGGGAGACGTGTGCCCGCATCAGGAATTAAGTCAGTTACTTTCTAGGCATAGGCAACAGCAGCATGCCCTCAAAGGCACATTGACACACAGATTGCTTCCTATGCCCCCACCGTATCTGAGGAAGTATGTCTGAGAGTCTGAATTTCTAGAAAGTTCAGAGGCGATGCTCAGGCTACAGGACACGCAGCTAAGAGTCAGCTAAGAGAGAGCCCCGATATTCAGGTTGCAAAGTCCACACTTTTAAGTCCTGCCTTAGGGACCATCTGAGATGTGGCCAGAGATATAAGTGACAAAGAAAATAACCCTGTGTCCCCAACCTTGTCACGTAGAAAGAAAGCTGTTATTTCTAGACATTGCTAGCAGATTCACAGTTTCAAGAAAATAAATCTAATGAAGAATCACTTTTAGTTGAAAAAAATCTGACCACAGGACTCCTTTCTTTGATTAACTTAGCTCGAGGTGACCAGTATAGCTGTCTGAGTTTACATTCTTCCTTTTGTGAAATCTTCAGGGACATGAAAAGTTTCTTACACTAAAGGCTAAATCTGAACAAATATTAGAAAACCTGGTTCCTGAGATGGAGTTTTCATATTAATTTTCTAGTGAAAAGAAAACACAACAACAACAGAAACACAACAGCATATTACTTTTTTTTCTTTAGGCTCTAACTTTTGGCTTAATATTTTTTAAACAACAAACTGTAACAAAATAAAATACACTAAAACAAAAACCATCACATTGATGTCAGACAAGACAAACCAACAGAGGGAAAAGAGCCCCAAGAGAAGGCTCAAGAACCAGAGACCCACTAGCTCATATATTCTGGAGCCCCATAAAAGTACTAAACTCAAAGCTATAATATATAGGCAGAGTACCTCGTACAAACCCATGTAGGCCTTGTGCCTACTGCTTTGTATGAGCTTTTATGAGTAAGTTCGTATGTCCTTTGCTCAGTTGGTTTAGAGGGCCTTGTTCTCCTAGTATCCTTCATCCCTTCTGGGTCCTACACTCCTTCTGCCTCCTTTTCTTCTGTATTCCCTGAGGCCTTAGAGGAGGGATTTGATGGAGACATCTCCATTAGATCTGTGTGTTCCAAAGTTCCTCTTTCTGTATAATGCCTGGCTGTGGATCTCTATATTTGTTCCATCTGCTGCCTGAGGAAATCACTCTGATGATAGCTGAATAAAGCACTATTCTATGGGTATAGCAGAATATCTGCAGAAAAACTGCTTTTGCTTTAAGAGCAATAGTACTTGGTTTTGCCCCAGGTCTCTGGTCTATCTAGTCTCTGGTTATTGGTTATTCAAGCAGTGTTGGGTATGGGTTCCATCCAATGGAGTAGGCTTAAGTCAAATCAGACATTGGCTGATTACTCCCACAAGTTCTGTACCACCATTGCCCTAGCATATTTTGCAGACAAGACAGATTGTAGATCAAATGTTTTGTGGTCAATTGGTGTTTATGTTTCTCCTTTGGTAGAATGAAAGTACCTTACTATATCAAAAACACTAGAACATGGTGTTGAAGGTTCTATATTGATACCAGCTCAATTGCCACATGTTCAATGTGTTGTGAGTGTTGTCTTCAGCAATGGTGACTTACAACTATCCACTTATTACTATCTACACATTTGTGTATTTGTGCATTTGTGTATATGTGTGTGTGTGTATGTGTGTATGTGTGTGCGTGTGTGTGTGTGTGTGTGTGTGTGTATTTTCCAGGCATGGTTTCTCTGCTGTAACTCTTGCTGTCCTGTAACTCATTCTGTAGACAAGGTCTGCCTTGAACTCAAAGAGATCCTCCTGCCTCCGCCTTCCAAGTGCTAGGATTAAAGGCATGCACAAACAACACCCGGGCTACTATCTGCACTTTTCATCACTAAACTTTAAAAATAATAATATTTGTAAAATCATCGTGAAATGTGAAATGTTAAAACTATACCAAAGAATTATTATTTGACATATAACAGATTAGAGACAGCATAGCAGTGTGTTACACGAAAACTGTACTACTATTCACAGAAAATACAAGAATGCCAATTAGAAAAGGTTTCTCTCTGAAAGACGTGCATTATAAATCAATATAAACCTGGTCATTTCAACAGTTTTTCCTGTAATTCACCAATGGTGTATGCTATGTTTAGAGTTAAAATAATAACCTTACTAATTTTAATATTTTCTGAGCATTCCTTTTCATTGTTTCTAAACAAATTCACCTGGCCTTGTATATGAACACAAAATATTCACAACACCATGTATTTTCCTTGTACGCCATGTACAAAGACATCTTTTCTATAAGTGATTAAATGTTATTTCAACTGTTTTGTGTAGTTCTGGGTGTGAAAAATTATCATGTTCCTTAATACTGCAAAGATGTGCATTCTAAAATTATGACCACAAATTATCAGAAATACAACTTTAAGTAAGAAACGTCATTCCACATCATCTCTTACTTTGCATATGTGTTTGTGTGCAGCCCTGGCTGCTAAGGTATACCTGCGGCGGTGAGAGGACAGCTAGAAGGGATAAGCTCTCTCTTTCCACAATTTGCTTCCTGGAGATTTAATCTCGATCCTCAGGCTTGTGCCCAGCACCTTTACTAAGCCATGTCACCAAAACACCACATTGAAAAAAAATGTAAAACAAAGAATAATTGTTTCATGTATAGTATGATGTGCCTAAAATTCTATCCATGTGACATAAAGAGGAGTAGATATCACTGAAAATTCAAGTCCTGTCTAGTTATGCATGACATAATCTACTCATAACTTCATGGCTTGCCATAGTAATGACTGGACAAGTAGCAACGCAAAAGATGATTCTGCAGAAAACTGTTAAAATTCAAATGCATACACACATCCAACACTTTAATCGCAGTCATAGTGTTTACTACTGATGAAAAATAAATAGATTTTGAATTGGCGATGATAGGAAGCTGGAGAGGTGCTGTCTACCTTACGGCACTTAGAGGACGCTACATCAACACGGGATACAGAGGAGCAGGACGACACAAGTTTGAACAGTTCAAGTTATCTAAAGCCAAAACGTCTCTAAACCATATTGTTCCAAGACTACCCCTGAAAAAAAAAAAAAAACCCGTACTCAAAGAAGATTCATGGCCAATTTTGTTCAATTGACCTATTATTAAGTACATCTGTTCTAGAAATACAGTAAATTATTTCTCATAACTCTTCACATCTTATTACCAGAGCTAAAAAGCTTTAGGCTTAATGGAATTTTACTGGACTTTCAAAAATTAATTTATATCACTGCAATGGTAAGTGGTGGAAATGCACAGATTCTTCATTAATTTGGCATTCCTAGGGAAATGGCAAGGTATAAGCACTTATCTGCCACTTGCTGTTTAGTGCAGAGGGTGAATGACCTTCAACGGGATGGATGAGGAGATACAGCAATGTCCTCACGGGAGAAAGCAGAAAATGCACGTTTCACTGTCTCTGTTTCAGTTTTCAAAAATAAGGACAAAGTATGAGGGACAAGGTTCAATCATGCCAAATATGCTCACTCTCACTGAGAGAACACAGTGGACAACCACTGGGGTGAGCAAATTGTGGAGAGACCATGGAAACCTTAACGTTGGCTGTGGCAAGTCTCCCTTCTTGATTGGAAAGTCCTCCTAGACTCCTGTGGTATGTGCTTATTCTGGAGTTGTAAGGTATGGACCATGCTCACTAAAGTAAAAGAAATCCAGGTACTACTGTTGCTTTTTTTACAGCCTGCTGAGTCGAAATACCCATCATCAATAGAAAGGAACTTCAGTGACGCTTCTCCTTGTCTGCACTTTCTGACGTCACCATCCATCCCCACCGCTGCCTGAACTCTGACAGCTTCTGGGAAATTCAGTAGATTCGGCCACAGAGAATTCAGCTGGTTCTGAGAGCCTCAATATAAAGACAGAAAGAACCAGAGACCTCAACAATGGATTGGCTTGCCTCCAGATTCTTGCTACTCGAAATGGAATCCAAAGGGGGGAAAAAAAAAACACAAGAAAGTTAAGTGTTTCTTTAAAGTCACATGTCTGTTTCTGGAAACAGCCCAAGTAATATGAGGTGACCGTACTGAATGGTAAGTCCTGGGTCCAATTCAGGCTTCAGTCACGCCCTCTCTGACCTGCCCTTTAGAGCTTAACTGGCTTCAGATATTGGTCTGATCTGACCTAAGCACAGATTCCCAAACTTTATTGACTCAAGTACCAGATACAAAAGCCACTTTGCATGGAGTCACAGCAACAAAGCCCACTGAAATCTACAGGTCCAAGCAAAGTGACTTTTTCATTATGTGAATGTTTTTAGATATAACAATACAATTATAGGAATCACGGTATAGTCATTTTCTAACATTAGTTTTACATTTTTAGCTTATGTATGCTTTACAATGCATACAAGAGGTTTCTGCTGTTGTGTATAGCTAAATTGTAAGAGAAATACGCCCAGCTGCATTTTTCACAAATTATTGTTCAAAATGTTGGGTCTTACACCTGTCTCATGACTATTAACATAAATGTGTTTGACTGGCATTAGCATGTGGAATTAGTGACATGCTTATATGCCTGCAATATGTTCCACGGTAAATTTAATTATTTTCAGTACTAGGGGGTCTGAACTCAGGGCCCTGCGAGGAAAATGTTCTACTACTACTGAGAGCTGGGGCCTCACCTTGTCCTCTTATTTTAAAAATTGAAACATGGTCTCACAAGTTGCCTAGTCTGTCCTCAGACTAGGCCTTGAGTCTATGAGCTTCCTGCTTCATTGTCCCAAGGAGCTAGAATTATAGATGTATGCCAACAGGCTGCATTTAGGTGTTTTAATAATTTAGAGGCATCCATATTGGGCACTGAGTATATCCCACACTCATCAGTATGCATCATTCCACTAACTGAGAAGATTTAACTCAGTGACGACGCCTTTCCTTATGAAGACATGCTCCTTCCAATGATAAGGGACTTCCATTTTCCTATCATTGAATTTACGTGAAAATCAGTTATGTGAAAAGATTCTCTGAGTTGCAGAATGCTGTTAAGTTCAAACCTCGGCTGAAATGACAGTACTTAAATGAGAATGAGGAAACTGAAGCTTATTGAGTGTTACTGTGTTGTTCTGTATATGGCATCATTAAACAGCACAAAATATCCAGATGAAGCAAGACTTCAAGGAAAACAACCAAGTGTTTATATACAGTGCCTTTCTCTTCTGCCCTTTTTCAAAATTTCCTTTATATTCAAAACAAGCTGACATTCTTAGAGATTGATCTATTTATAGTAAAGTTTTTTTAAATTTATAATTTATTTTTTCTTTCTCTTATATAATACATCCCCATCCTCCCATCCCTCCATTTTTGAATGTAAAGAATAGGAAAATTTTATAAATAACCCTTTGATTATAAACAGCCATATATATGTATGTATATATATAATACACACATACACACACACATATATATACACATATACATGTATGTATATGTACATACATATACACACACACACACACACACACGTGTGTGTGTGTGTGTGTGTGTGTGTGTATAAAATTCATTACTTTGATACAGATGCCCTCTAAAGAATATGTATATAAGTTGCTGGTGACTAAGACTTAGAAGTGTTTTCAGTACACCCAAATATGTCCAGGTAGTCAGCCAGCTTTGATATCTCCAAATGCCACATTAAATGAGGCTTGGTTCCTGGGCCAAATCAGACAGAGAACTATGTAAAAACAACTTAATTTTATTCTAGGCTGGGCATGGATCTATAGATTTTTTCAGCTATAATGCCCAGTTTTACCTAAGGAACCATGACACATCACCAATCTTCAGTCGCATCTGCTTGCTAACAGTTGGATTTAAAAGGTACTCATATCCATCCAGAAAGCTCGCCTTAACTATCCGGATGCTAATCCCATATGTGACTACTCAGCCTCTCGCAAGCCTGTATTTGTCCTGTCCAGAACTGAATCTGTCCTTTCTCTCAAGACAGACACAATGACAGAAGAGGAGATTGGCTTCACCTCAAACATCTTCAATCTCTTCAATTCCTGAACTTAGCTCCTGAAGGGTTGTTTGAACTCGGAAGGAAAAGCAACCTAGGAGCCAAATCTTAAACAGTGTTACATGTGAATAGATATTCCAATAGTTCAAATCTGGGAGGGATAAAAACATGGGATAAAAAGCAAGGAATAAAAGCATGCCTGGTTCTGATTGGAAACATTCATAATTTACCAAGCTCCCCAAGGAAGA
This sequence comes from Cricetomys ansorgei, assembly GCA_026225945.1. NCBI lineage: Eukaryota > Metazoa > Chordata > Mammalia > Rodentia > Nesomyidae > Cricetomys > Cricetomys ansorgei. Next base: position 13,734,294 of record JAMJFZ010001203.1, on the reverse strand, counting down.
AAAATAAATGACTGCATGACATCACACCTTGGCTACACTGTGGAAATAAGCCTACCTAAAATTCATCTCAGAAAAACTAGAGGACAGGGAGGACCATCTGGATTTTAGAAATCTAATACATATTAACATTTATCAGTTCCGTATTAATGGCAGCCTGGCTAATTAGCTCAAAAGGTTATTTCTGGCATCTATAAGATTCTGTAAGTAAAAAAAAAAAAAAAAAAAAAGATAGACCTGTTACATCCTTCTAAGATGCATAGTACTCACCAAGGTTGGTGAAATACAAATGTTGGTTTCCTTACTGAAAATCTCCTAATGCCTAGAAGGCACCTTTGAAAAGAACTTTCCAATATTTAAGCATTATTTCTCACAATAATATGGTCTCTGTTAGGAAAGAAATTTTTATTTCTATATTTACAACCTTACACATGCTTTGGACTCAATATGAGATTGGATTAAGGGAGCTGCCCCTCTGTCTTTGCTTTTGGGTCTCACTGTCCAGCTTCTGGCACAGTGAGAAAGCAATTTTCTCCAGACTCAAAATTAGTATTGCATCATGAATTATTCAGCCCAGCACATTGCTTCTTGTGGCACCCCACGCTCTTGCAGCCGCAAACTTTGAAGTCTTTCCTTTCACAGGTTCCTATCTTCACTCAGCCCTCTGCCCTCCCACTCCTCCCTCCCCACAACACAGCGGTTCAGCAGGCTGGCACCCAGGCACCTGATTGAATCTGCTTTATACTTAAATTTCAAGTCACACAGCCACCTCCTTAGATGGAGAGGTTTGGAGCACAATCACATGAGGCGGGCTGTTTCCACACACAACAACTTCGAATCATTTTCTGTGAAATGAGGGCTCGGTTTTAATAACTGCGTCTTTTAAAAGACTCATTGAGATAAATCTTCCAAGCCTCAAACGTCTAAATAAATGTTTTAACCTTGTCATTATCATCTTTAGATTTGGTAATTTTAATGTTTTCTTAAATATTTTTCAATGCAAATCGATTGCCTATATGTGCATGGCAATATTCACTTTTTTCTCTGTTGTTTTTATTTCATTTTTTAAGGAAAAAAGTTCCTTATGCACAGACATCATCTATCCTGATCATATTATTTCTTGTGTTAACACAATTTGAAATAGAATGGTTATATGATTACTATTTTAGCTGGTTCTTTTCTCTCTTTCATCCCTTCTTTCTCTTTTGTCTGTCTGACTTTAGAGACAGGATCTGAAGTAACCCAAGCGAACCTCAAACTTGTTATACAGACAAAGATGACCTTCCGACCCTCCTGCCCTTCCCTCCCCAGTTGTAGTACTGCAAGTGTGCACTATCACATCCAAGTGATTTTAAGTATTCTAAATCCATGCGTTTGCCTTTTTGTCTCTATGGCTCTTTCTATGAAGTTTTCATATAGCTCCCTACTTCAAATGAATTGAGACTGATTTTCCTTCACAGAAAGGGCTAGACTTGCAATATACTCAAATTTACGATAATATAGGAAACAGTATTTGTGATATAATGTGAAATTAAGATTTTAGGAAAAATAAAACAGGAGAATGATCAAAACTTCTTGGGGATTATAGGATTTATTTTATCTTACAGCTTGAAGCCCATCATCCAGGGAAGTTAGGACAGGAAGTCAGGAACCTGGAGGCAAAACTAATACAGGGCACTTGCTCTCTCTGGCTGGCTCAGCCTGCTTTCTTAGGGCACCCAGGAACACCAGCGCACTGCACTGCTCACAGTTTTCTGTACCTTCCCATATAAATCATCAGTGGAACAAAAGAGACTGATGGTAGGTTTTTAATCATCAATCAAGAAAAGGCACCAAACAAGTGCCCACAGTCCAACCCAGCGGTGACGTTTTCCCGATTGAAGTTCTCACTTCCCAAAGGACTCTAGACAGCACAGATGTAAATCTGATAAAAACAATATCTCTTTAGAATTTAATTTTCCTAATAGCTTCAAACAGTTCAAACAGATGTGCCCTCTTGACCCGTTCTAAAAATTTATCTCTATGATAAAACTAATATGCTACAAAAATAGAAACTCAGTACTGATCATTTGATTGTACCACTGGTCATATGTTGTAGGGTAGTATTCTAGTTTCACAGAGTTTAGAGGTCACATCTGTGGGTAAAATGTTTTTAGAACACCTAATATTAGGGAAGGTTATTAAATGAAAGTATGTTTAAAATACACACTTTCATTTCTACATAGATGATCAATGGCAGGGCCCATGTCTACTCATACCAACTTAATTGTGAAAGGTAATGTTATTTTGAATCACAGAATATTTCATAATTTTATAAGAGATGAGTTAATATGTTCATAAAGCAGAATATTAAGCAATTAACACATGCTCCAAGGAACCTTAGTAAATGACACCCCCCTCACCCATGTTGGCCAGAGTAGTACATCACTCCCAGGATTTTACTGCCACTATGGAAATAAATTTTTTCCTGCGTACCATGACTCAAAGTTCATATTGTGAGAATCCTCGAATCCCTGATGTACTACTTATATATGAACAGATTACATGGATGCACTAACTTTGGAGTTCTCGATTTGTGGCTTGCAGTGTGATTTTACAGCTCCCGTCAATAAAGCTTCTATTCCCTCCCTTTCTTTTCCTCCCTGTCCTTTCTCTTCTCTACCTTGCATCTCAATGTCATGTGTCTGTAACAAAAGAAATCTGGTGCAGCCTCCTGGAGGTTAGCAGATGGGCAGGGACCATATGCTCCCAAGTTTCTTCAGAAATCACTATGTGTATTACATTGAAAAGTCAACTTCCCCAAACAGTTCCAGATAACTTCATGTAACACAAACAGCAATGAGCTATGGTGGCAGTTGCTGTATTGTAGTAGTATTTATTAAATTGTTATGAAGCGTGAAAGTGTATCGCTTTATCTCTATGACAGACTAGTTAGCAGCTAGGTTTTATTTTTGAAGATAATCATTTGGAATTGACTCTCCTGAAGGGTTTTTTTTATTTTCTTCTTATATTTATTTTATATCATTTTACCTCTAATTTTCAATATTTATTCAGGAAAGACTAAAAAGCATTTAAGTATTTCCTCGCATTTGAAAGAAAAGAAACATCTTTGCATGTTCATTTTTTTAAAAAATGAGATGGTCAGCACAATTGTACAAAATTATGGTGGTGGTGGAGCACCATCCCACACTTCAGGCTCTACTGAGGAATGGAAAGTGGAGACAGTAAGAGAACTGTCCCCTGGATAACACTAAACACAAGTGTCTACTTGTATTATTCTAATTTTATTGGTCATTCCATGGCTTATCAAGTTCCCTAATTCAAATGTTTGACTACAGCAAAAACAATCCAGGTGTGAGCCTGAGATATCAGAATCATTGATTTTTTAAAAAGGGTGCCAATTTTGTTGAATCATTACTTAATCTAAAACTAAATCCAGATAACTGAACATAGTACTTACAAATATTGCCTCTTCATAAACAATTCTGTTTAAATATTTGCTAAATGATATTTATCCATGAGATTCAACTGAATTATATACCTTACTCATCTTTTAGCATTTCACATATTAAAGGACCTCAGTAACCATTAAGCCTAATAATTTGACCTAAAGTTTTACAAATATTAAATGGTCAGAAACTGTAAATGAGTTTAAGCTATATTATTGCTGATAGTAACTATTCCAAAAATGCCAATTTTCTTAAGTCTTTAGTAATTTACAAATAACAGCAACCATTAACATATATATGAACCTGCAGAGGCTTTCTCATTCTATGCAGTTTAAGTAAGTGAACCCCTTGTACTTCATAAACCACTCTATGGGTAAGTTAAGAATTACAGCAGAGACTTGCAAACGACAGGCCCACACCCACCTACTAGTAAATGATCCACGTCTTCTTTTGACTACTTTACTCAAAGCGAAATATTCCACGTACATTTTACAAATAGAAACTTCAGATTTCCTTCTGAATAAATAAAAGTAGGAGAAACACTTTTTAAGGATTTGTTACTTTATGACTATGAATGCTGTTCCTGCACGTATGTGCACGTGCAGTATGCACCTGCTGCTCCTGAGGCCAGAAGGCACTCGTTTACTGGAACTGGTGTTAAGCATGGTTGTGAGCCACCATGTAGGTGCTGGGAACTGAACCTGGGTGATCTGCAAGTGCTCTTAACTGCAAAGCCCTCTCTCCACCCCCAAGAGATACTTTTCAAAACACCTTACAATTGTGAATTAACTTTCTGAGCTGACTCATTCATTCAAGAAATTAAAACCCATTGCACAGCATTCTCGGACGATAATCTGAAAGGAACCAAAGATGTCGAGATCAGAGCAAACCGTGAAGGCCACTTACCCGGCATCTGGCCTGGAATATTCCTCACTTCTCCAGGAGTGTCTCTCTGTTTTCACAAGCACTTAGGAAAGCAGACATGTGGAGGTGGGGATCGTGCACAACAAGAAGAACTCCAGGGCACAAGAATCAACACAGCTATGGCCTCAGAGTTTTCTGACCTTAATTTCTGTATTGGTCACATGTAATTAATATCATCGAACCCATGCATTCAATAGGAGGTTTAAATTAGACTACACACAAGAACATACCCTGTACACACACTATGTAATTGATTTCCAAACTCCACTATTGCTTCCATTTTAGAAACAAAAATAAAAATTCCTTAATGAATTGAGAATATAAAATTCATCAAAAATAGATAAAGTAGTTTAATAAACATCCTGGTATAAAGGTCAGTGACTTATCTGCAAAATGTATTAATGAATTGCATAAGAAAGTTTCAGTCAATTAATGATGACTATAAAACTGTGGTCCAATTAGAGTACATCTCCTACTAATTTGGCGGTGATCTAGTTTGCATATGTAGGGGCTACAACCTGTAATGTTTGCTCAAGGACAAAAATCCTCTAGTGATCTATTTCTCAAAATGCATCCCTGTTATTAGGCGATACGTGAATGCATGTGCTCGCAGTCAGGGTATTGTCATAGGAAGCCAATAATTACACCACCCAGCCTGAAGCAAAAGCGCAGAGTGAAAACAGTCCAGGGCAACCCTGGTCTTGGGAAGAGATTAAATGATTACTACTTCTGAGACGTTTAAGCATCCAGATAAAGTACTTGTGAAGTAGTCGTGTTCAGTGCTAACTGTACCTCTAGATGCTATTATTCAACTCTGTAGGCGTCTAGTAATTCAAGCAGAGACTCATTCAGGAAAAAGGAAAATAATTGGCAATGTCAGCAATGAGAATTGAGCAAACTGTAAAGTTCTAGTCGACACACACTTCAGTGATTTGTTCTAAACCTCAGATATTGCTGAGACAAAAAAAGTAACCAATGATTGAGAGACTGAATGTCTAGAGGTTTAAACGAAAGAGGAGAAACCAATGTGATACCTTGGGGATGAAAGGGTTTAGTATCAACGCCTTCCTTAGCAAAGGGGCCCTTCACTTTCTGGGGCTCACAAGGAAGTCACGGTAGAGATACCATACAAGAAAATCGGAGAATCGTTTTGTAGGGTCCATGTGGTCAATGGAGGCTTAATGAGCTTGTGGGAGATTTAGAACATAATGTTCTTACTGGACCACGGAATCAATAAGAAATAAAGTATTGTTGAATAATGACTGGGAACCAATTGTGATTAAGGAGCACAGATGAGATATGGTCCTTATCATAGTGGCTCTGCAAACTTCAGTGCCTCCTGGTTCCCTGGTTCCATACTAGTAAAGAAAATGAGCTTGAACTTCTAAAGCTCTTTGAGACATGTCATGCCCCTGTCATTCTGAATTCAATACTTCTGTTCAGAATTTCTCTAATTTCCCTCATAAACTCTGAGAATATCGGGTAAGTGTGTAAAATCCTGGATTTCTTTCTGAGCCTTCTTGATCCGTCTTCATGACTTTGTACTTTCATATCCGTGAGTATCACCACGGAGACTTTTCTTTGCATGCTATCCCCAAGGCTTTTCACATACACGTCTCTACCTCAGACAGCACAAGAAGCGATATCAATTAAAATTAAAAAAGGAATGTGTGGCACTTAATGGTCAGGATTCTTTTGGAATTGGTCCCACCTGAATACTGAAACAGAAGGAAAAGAAATAACCAAGATGACCCTGAATTCTGGTATAGGCTATACAAGATGAATTAATTAGAAAGTGTAAGAAAAAAAATCTAAAAAAAAAAGTGCATATGATTAGAAGTGCTAATGCAGCTGAGCTTGGTAAAATGCACAAATAATCACTGTGAATCCTCTATCTCCTTAAATCACCCTTCCAAGATAATGTCTACAGAATATTGCCAGCTGTCTCTTGTACATTTTACTTGTGACAGAGACACAACTGTATATGGGATCCAGCTGTGACTGAAGAGCACAAAGGTGGTGTGGTCTAAATGACAGAGCGCGGAAACTATTACCAACTAGAGAAGGTAGATGAAGACGTCCGAAAAGACAGATCTTTAAGGGAGACAGACATCAGACGGATGACACTGAACACTTACACATCCCATCTTTTCCTCTGCCTTGTAGAGGAGCCTTTTAGATTGGGCTTTGATTCTGCTGCCCACCTCGGTGGAAATAAAAAATGACCTATGAAATGAGTATTCCTTGGAATTAAAAAACAACTATGTCCCATTCAGACTGATCTCATCTGAAGTCCTGCTAGTTTTGCTGGAACCTGTGCAGCAGTCTCCTGACTGGTTCTCCTGCTTCACTCTCCCCTTTATAGTTCGTCCTACACATGACTCGCAGATGGTCTTCTCAAAGCAAAGCTGCCGTGATATTCCCATCTGCTCAGAATAGTCAGATTGTTACTAGCTAACCCACCGTCTTCACCCTGATGTTCATGTCCTCCGCAGAGTGACTCCAACTAACTTAACACTTCCTCCTTTGTGTACGGCGCCTGTCAACTGGAGCTGCACATCTTGTTTTCCACAAATGTGTTTTGGGCTTGTGATTATTAAGAATTTTTGTCTAAAAGCACTCAGTAGATTTTATTACATGGGCTTTTCTTCTAATTATCCATCCATGTCATTCATTTATTTTTTATTTATTTTTTTGCTTATCAAAGCAGCAATGGGTAGGTGTGGGGAAGCTCCATAGCCCCTTTGGCAGGCACCCTGACATTTAAATAATTGATCCAAATCCAACGAGTGAGGCATGTGGATTCAGTCAGGGCATCCTGACCACAGTAGCAATTCAGCTAAATTGACTAAAACACACATGTAACGAGTATTTTCTTTTAAAACAAAACAAAAAAAAAATTGTGAGTTTATTCAGAAGCAGCTGTTTGTCGACCGAAAGAGCTAAGAGTATATGTACTGCGTAGAGTGTATGTTCTGTGTTCTACCAGTGAACTTCTTATTTACTGTGCTCTCAGACATCTTTCCCTTTAATGTTTCCCAATACTTGAGGGGCAAAACAAATAAAGACCTACATATCCCATTGGTTGTTACTTAACTCCACAAGCCAACAGCATGGAATGCTTATGTTACAAGATTCTACTGGCCATAACTCAAACCCCATGCCTGTATCTAATGATACCTGTTCTTCGAATATTTGTCACATCAGCATTTACCTTTAAATTCCTGCCTTAGGCCAACCATGTGAACTAACGGTACAGTACTGGTTTTGAAACATTTTGTTTGAATTCTTGGCCATGATTTTATACCTATTGAACTTGGATCAATACATATATAAACTCCCATTTCCTGCTTTTCCCAATTTAAGATAAAACAATTCTGCATTCTTATGTTCAAAGTAGATCATTCAAAATAAATCAGTACTTTCACTTTCCTCTCATTGCTGTCATAATTTTGAGTATGCAAATTATGTTCCTGCCCATACTTTGTGATCCTACGTAGCACAACTTGTGTCTCTCTTCTTCAAACATGTAGCAGAATGAAACAGAATTCCATATATGCAACAATTAATAGATGAATGAATTCATATTCATTTGTATTTTGTATAATTATATAAATGCATATAATAAATGACTTAATAATATGAGTTAAGTTACATTTTATATAAACAAGTACTTAAATTGTATGTTTTATGACAGTTATCAGGCAATGGAATTTGAGATTCTAATATTTTTGATGGTCAGGATTTCTATCATTAATCTTTCTTCTGCGGAAATCCTCTTCCACAGTGTGTGCTGAAACTCCTACTTTCAGCCTTCTCAGCACAGAGGCCACGGCATTTAATAAATATATGTTTCCATTAGAATTGTTCTGAGATTATGTAACATTTTATTTTTTTAAATTCACACAACTTACACAATATGACCTGACCCCCCTCCTCTCCTCCTTCCACTCCTCCCAGTTCCATCTCTCCTCCTCCTCAGATACATTCCCCACTAACACCCAAAAATACTCCCCCAGTATCTCCCCAGGAAGGAACAGTCCTCCTAGGGTTACCACTCAAACAGGGTATGGCGTAGAAGATGGAACATCGTCCATTGCAGTATTTAACCAGGAGTTTTCTCTGTATGCCAGAACCAGAGAAACTTAGAGAGTGGATTAATACACAAGGAAAAGGAGACTGAGACTAAAGTGATTTCAGTTAATGCTTTATCATATTGGACACCCAAAACATTAAATAGCAATGTTCCAATGTCATCATTTGATCTACCGGCCATGAAAATCCTGTTAAATTTTGTTGCTTTCACCATAGATTCTAGATTTTCATACAGCCACTCCAGTTCAAGCTGTTCTAAGTACAATTGTGCTTAAATCTTGCCAGGTTTAATATTTCCCGCTCAGCCTGCAGACATACATTTCAGCTGCCTATTTCTGCTTCATTGAAACTGAACTTGGCTTAGTTGAGTCTGAGGTCCATGGATTTTATCTAGATCACGATGCTCCTTCCTGAAGATTACAATATTTTCTCCTAAAATCTTAAATGTGAATGAATGTGTTAGTCTTATCCCATGGAGGGGATTTACTCCATGAAGCTTTACTTCAGAACTCAGGGAAAGAGAAAGAAACCAACTCATAGTCCCATTCCTAAATGCACCATGGGACAAATTCTGTGAGTTAGGCAAGTTCTTAATTCTATCCTAGGTGTAGCAGATTTGTTGATTTATTTTTACAATAGTGTTAAGATTCTGACTCTTCTCCTCCTAATTCCACACCATTTCATTCCTTGAAAAAGTATCAGCTTGAGTAATTCTATCCCTTGGCCTGTATCCTAGTCTTTCTTCCTGTCCTTGCATTAGATGAAATCACATACAGCTTCGACAATGAGGGATGGGTAGATGGCTCACTGGATAAAGAGCGTGCTGTGTGCGAGAGAGGGCCTGAGTTCGGATCCCAAGAACTATGTAAAGCTAAACTCAACAACAGGTATCTGCAATATTTGTGCCACTGTGGAGAGATGTGAGGGGGGGAGATAGGAGAATCCATGGACACTACAGGCCACTAGACTAGTGCATATAGAAACACAAGGGACTGTGTCTCAAACAAGGCGACAGGTGACAACTAACCTCCAAGGTTTTCTTTGGAACCACAATATAACCTAGAAGGTACACGCCCGTGTTCACACATACAGTAGGTAAATGAACAGCTCATCTATTTTCTTATACATAAAATATTAAAAATCATAGTCAATAATTCCACTGAAGACTTCCGTGACACTCTTCTAATGTAAGGTGTCAGACAGGCATTGGTTACTAGACATCCTCGGTCAAAACAGTTCCTATCTTGTAAGTGAGTCATTAAGTATCTTTGATCTGTTAAGCTTCTGTTGTTATTAATACCATTCTCAAACTCAGCACAATAGCACCCATTTTATCCCAATGTATTAGCACAATTCTAAGAATATACATTGCCATTTAGGCAATATTCCGCCTTATTCATTTTTATTTTCCGTTATCTAATAAAATGCTTAGATTTAAAGAGCTATTACTGAAAGATGGAGAGTCCTAGTCTAATTATGCATGTCAAGATGCAACTGGTCCAGAGGTAGGTGTAAAACTGGGCCTTTTTCATTACTTGGTGTGCAGGTCATCCGTGTTCTGAGTTCAGAAGTGACTGCTATCATGAGTGCTTCTTGCTCAAACATGTGACCAAGCCAATACCCAGTCCCTCATCTAGAAACAACAGGAGACTTTATCTGTATCCTACCTGCATAGAGGAATGTATCTAACTCAAGTTTATAAGCAGGTTGAGGGATGCTAACCCCTCAATTTCTGGAAGAGAAAACCTTCATCTTAATTGAAAGAAAATTATAAATTAGCCAAAGAAAGAGAGATGAATGTAAAAAGAGAGAATAGTCTTGAATGCTGGAAAGGAGATGGAGTGTATGGGAAATACACGCATTGCTAATAACATGAGGTCAGCCTCTGTTTTCCTTGCTCTTTTATAATACAAAGCGTTCTGTAAGAGCATTGGAGAGATAATGGCCTTAAGTTGGTTGACAGCTAAGTCAAATAACAGCACAATTACAAATCTTATTCAAGGTCTAAGACAGATGCCACCATCTCCATCAAACCGATTCCTCCCACCAGGGACCCCCGCAGCAAGTGTTTCTGTCTGTTCAGACCTCTGTCTGACTCATGGAGTGAGCTGTGTACAATGTGTCTCTCTCCTTTAGATCACGAAACAACAGGGAGGCAACAACAGTCCTCCCACTACCACGCTGACTGACCTTCCTGAAGCCCTGCCCACACTGTTTCCTTGCTTCATCCCAAGAGAAGAGGAGCTTATGTTCCTGCGTGAAGCAGCCTTTGCACCTACACCCTGGACTCATCTTCTGGAGTACTTGGTTCCCACGGCAATTTACCTCTCACCACACGGTACCCATTTTGCATTCTTCACACTTCCCGGCTATAGAAATAGCCAACAGCTTTTCTTTGACCCACGTGACCTCCACCCACCAGTCCACTTCTTGTTCTTTGTCACTTCCAAACATTCATCCTGTATGTTGTTCTTCATTTGTTTACTTCACATTTTATCCTCAACCCACACCTACCAAACCTATGCTTCTCACTCCACTAAAGCTGCCCTCACAAGGTCAATGGCAGCCCCCACATAGTCAAATCAGATGACTATGACCTTACTTTTGACTTTCTAAGTAACGTTTCACATAGCTAGGACTTCTGCTGATCTATTATCTTCGGTATTCTACTTGTCCTCTGATTGACTGGCATCTCTTTCTAAATCTTTGTTACTGGTTCTTTTTTTTAAACTATGGGACCTCTTAATGGCAAAAACACTCAGAGCTTAACCTTAGGATCTCTGTTCTCTTTTGCTTCTGATGTTTACACCCACACGGTCACTCTATGTTGGTGCTGGTTCTGTCTGCATAGACGACTACTCTTTTCAGGATGTTTGCACAAGATTCCCTTTAGAAGTCCACAGGAAAGTCAGCCAGAACCAGATCTGTTTCTTATTTCTTACATGGCTCTTTCTATGGTCTGTTGCATTTCCATAACATGCAACTCCAAAGCCTGGAGCCAGTACACTCTTGCTCTCAACATTCACACTGATTCTTTCTGCCCCTGATTCTACCTCCCAAATGGTCTTCTGTCAACTCCACTTTTTTCCGTCTCCACTGGAATCATCTTAGCCAGAGTAGTCAGCCTGCATCTATCCTCGCCATGCTGGTATCCTTCACCTACGGTCTTTCTCTACAAACTTTACATGCATACTTTCTCAACAAACCTGTCAGAACTCACTTTTAAGGATGTAAATCTACTCCTCCCATTCTTTTGCACCTAAATCTCCTCTAGGTTATAATTGTACTTAAATAAACTAATATGCTGGACATTCATTGTTATTACTTGTAGACTCTCCAACATTAAATCCCTCCCCAACTACCTCTTCTAGTATACCTCACAGGCAGGAAGTCTCCCCCTTTACCTCTCCTTTCCTTCCTTCCCTTCCATCCCTTACTGAATACCATGAGTGAGTATATTCTGCCTAACCACTTTCATTTGAAGAGCCTCTGCAGTTGCCACATTCTCTGCTGGAGGAATGGGCTCATCATTACCACCTCAAGTCAAAGGCCACATCTTAGAAAGGTCTCCCCGATCACCAATCAAAGACATTATGTTCCAGGATTTTACTTTATAGTATTTCTTAAGACTAATCACCCTACATGTCTTTTCTCTTGATTTTCCCCTGTGTGGTCTCTTCTTTTCTCCTCTATGCTATAAAATTCATAGCTCTCTTGTTCATCAACTAGTCCCTGATAAATGAACAATACTTACAAAGTGATCATTAAATGAACAAATGGGAACATTCACACAGGCATACAGAGAATCCACTCATTTTGCACACTAAAAGTCAACAAGGCAATGACAAAGTCATGGGTTTCAAGATCTGAAATGCACCATTAACCTGGAGTTTATACTAAGTATGTCTGAAGGTCAATTCAACGTGGAACTGCTAAGGAAGTTTGTACAGTGTCCTTGGACAACCCCAGCAAAGAAGGTGTCACACTGGCCTCCTCTCAATAGCTATGCCTTGTACTCAACTCTTGCCAGTTATTTATCTTCAGTTGTGAACACAGTACTGTAATTACACCTGTTACTAACTAAAGGGCAAAATAAATGTGAAGTGCCACTGAAATATTGCACAGGAATAAAGCAGCAATTATATTTATTGTATAATTTCCATTTGGCAATTATATTGATTGTACAATGAACGCACCGCATAATGGTGATAATTACAACTGTTAACGTTTTCTGCTGGGATGAATCCAAGTGGGTAAACAGGTTTCTTTGAGTTACTGACAATCAGAATGGGGAATTTGGAGTTTCCATTTAATTCCTATGCATACTGATCAAAGATATTTCCTTAGGAAATACTGAAGTTTGAATAACATAATTGTCATGTTTTTAGAAGGAAAATCAATGTGAACTTTTCAGAATTTTGCATTGATGGAAGTAGATAAATGCAAAGAAAAATCAAACTCAGAGAATAAAAGGACAATGGTCAGGTGTTAGAGTTGAATTGTTGGCAATTATCCTCAACCATTTGGCCAGACACAGGCAGAAAACAAATCCTAGGGCATAAGCAAATTACATCATGAGGTCAACAAACAGCTATGTAATTTAACTTAAGGTCTGATCACTAGGAGGGAACTCATGGCTGCTATTATAAACCTGCTTAACTACCCATGGTTGATGAGGTCATAGACCCGAAAGGAGCACATACTCCTGCCACTTTCCTGTGTCAGTGTACTTTCTAAGAGTATTCTAAACACTTAACCTTATATCCACACATAGGTGTAGCTCTCATCAGAGAAACTTCTGTTTGGAACAGGCCATTACAGAAATCCACAACTTGTCAGCATGAAGGAAATAAACGACCATGAGATGCCCAAACCCAGTTGGTACCTCTGCAATACAACTCCTACACTTAATGCTCAGGGAATATCACAGATGATAGGAAAAAAAGATTGAGAAGAGCTAGAGGAGCAGGATGTTAACGTGACATAGTGTATTCTACATATGACTGGGAAGCAGCACTTAAGAAATCTCAACAATATGGTTGCCTTAAAATGTCCTGGATGGCAACAGCAGTTGACATGACAAACAGGATTGAAAATATCAGAAGACCCTGCCCCTAGATGAAGAAGTGCAGGCAATTAACTAATGACTATTGGGAGAAAGATAACCAGACTTCTCCAGGGATGAGAATGTTATCAATCCTAAGTAGTCAGCCCTAAACACAAAAACATATGAGCAACACTAAATAAATTCCAAGACTTAATATATATCTATGTATGTGCATATACATATATATTTAACAATAATAATTTTAAAAAGTGAGAGGTCAACAACTAGAGACAAATTAGGGAGGCACAGGAAGAGTTGGAAGAGGAGAAGAGAAACGATCTAAATAGAGTATTCATGTACAAAATTTTAAAATTATAAAAATGAAAATGGCATCTCCTTAAGGCTAGGGAGTACTCCAATCCTTCCCAATGATCACTTTTACATAAAGAGCTCAGCCTAGAATGACCAGAACAAAGGATGAAAGCAGGGTTGGTAGGATCATGCACGCTGAAGTTCCAGCCTCACTCCCCTGAAGACATTTTTGTTTGTTTGTTTGTTTGAAGGACTTTATAGCAGAGCTTGAACATAAAATAAAAAGTTCTTTTGTTGACTCCCTTTTCATAAAATGCATACCTCATAAAGCCTCTTGTATTGACTCATGTATTTATTTTTAACTATGGGATGCATGCTTACTGGGACACAAGTGCATGTGGACAGGTGTACACACATGCTTAGAAGACAGAGCTTAATTGCAGGAATCTTCCTCAGTCACATTCTACTTTATTCTTTGATGTGGAGCTTGCTGATTCAGGTGGTCAAACTAGTTAGCTTCTTATGGAGATCTCCTGTCTCGGCATTCTGAGCACTTGAATTGCAGGGCAGCCACCACACGCATGTGATATTTATTTAGGTTTTAGAGATCCAAACTCTGATCCTCATGCTTGCTGAGAAAGTGCTTTATCCAATGAACCCTGGCCCTGATACTTCATCTTGCTCTACACTGTTAATGACTCCTGGAAAACTTGCTAAAGAAATAAGGGAAGGGCACAAGTCATCTAGTGTGAACCTTGCATCGCCAGCTGAAATACAGATATGTATGCCAGCAATGTAAGAACTATGGCAGGGAACAAATGATGCATTCTGTAATTCAGGTGACAGAGTGAGCAGGGTTGCAGATAAATATAATTGCAAAAGGACCCTTAGAACTATAAAATCACTTCTCTTTGTTGAGTACCCTGGCCAGCTCATTCAGTGCATATGCTGACAAAATTTCATTTACTTTTAAAATTGCCATGACTTAGAGATGGCATTTACCCCATTTCATAGGCTAAAACATTTACCCAAATCTGTTAATAGTAGATGCAATTTTGTTCAAGTATTAAGCCTTCAAGGAAAAGACCACCTCTGACTCAGGTAAATCAGATGATCGACTGCTGTTTTAATCAATAAAAGTAATCATGTTACTCTGGTCAGTGACAGTGATGACCCAATGCTCAATTCTAACCTGTATAATGTCAAGCGGGATCCTATCCATAGGGTATTGTTTAGCAGGATTTCTTAGTTTTAAGAAAGATACAATGAGACAAATAAGCTCATCCTTCCATGATTAGAGTTGCTTTGTCTGTATAGAATACTTGGTGCTACAGAGCCAGCAATTGTGTGTGATAAGAATGTGGAATAAAATTGAGATACTGAGGAAGCAGAAAAATGCAGATCTCAGATACTGTCTGAATAAACTATTACTTGAATTATCCCATTTCTGCTAGTGTGGGCTGTGTGCTTTCCTTATGCAATCCTTGCAGAAATAAGTGAAATGTACCAGATCTTGCTAATATATAACCAGGAGGGTTTTTTCTATGTCATAGGCAAGCTTACCACACTGAACTAGACGCATACAAAAATAAACTGATTTGCTCAATGTCACAGAGTAAGAAGAAAAACTTGTCCATGAATATGGACACCGAAAACCTCTCAGCTTTTCATGCCTTTTACTCATGTACAAAATAGATAGATGATAATTAGTTAAATAAAGTATGGAAACATTCGTGGCTGTTATTTCAGCTAAAATTTTGCTATTTTGGGTAATTATATAAACCAGTAAATTTATCAACTCCATATAGATAATAAATATTTTTTTACTTATTATATATAATGATAAAAGGTAATTGTGGCAATTATTTACTGTTATTTTGAAACTTAAAAATATTATTAGGTTGTTTTAGGGGCTAGGAAGGGCTTAGTGAGTATAAACTTGCATGTCAAGCATGAAAACTAGAGTTCAGATTCCCAGCACCTATTCCAATGTCTGGCCGGTGTGGTGGTCCACATATAATCCCTCAATTCAGGACCTAAAGTAAGGGGATCATCAAACCAAGACATCCAGTTATAATACACATGTGAGTGAGGTCTGGGTTCAATAGAGGTACTCTTTATCGATATATAAGGTGGAGACTGGCCAAGGAAACCAGCCAACGTCAACAGCGGGCTTCCACAAGTGATCACACATATCTGTATGACCCCCCACCTGCCAATACATAAAAGAATTCAATTAAAACTGTTCTCAAAATTCTGTCAGCCTCAGGACAGCAGCAAATAAGAGCAGGAGGAACGTTACCCTAAAATGCAGATAATGTAGCATACTACTGGTTGGGACAACCAGCTTATTTTGCTTTATTTACACACACGGACACATTCATAGATCTACAGTCTGAAAGTCACACATAATTTGTTCGGGCTTAGTCACTTATTTGTTTTTGTTTTTTTTTTCATTGAAATCAAGTTAACATATGAAAACAAACTGAATTAAAAAGGCCTACCTAAAGTTCTCCTGCCATTCCTAGGTAAGGGATGAGTTCTGATGTGGCAGGAAAACAGATCTGAATATATGTGATATCCGCAAGGGGTAAGTTGGCAGAATGAAAACTTTTCTTCTTTCTTCACATGTAATACTCCTTAAGTTATAGTTTATCACGTGAGATAAAGAAGATTCATCTGTCTAGGGATTCAAGGCCTTAGAGTCTTCACAAAGGACACTTGATTGTCTAAAATATTTATTATATGGATAAATGAATAGATAATATCCAAAGATGCATAAATCTATAGACATTTATCCAACTATGAGCCAATCCAGGGATCTAAATTATCAGTTCCACATTATCAGTAACATTAACATGGTTTTATGAATATAATAAGATATTGACGTATCAGATGCCTATATTTCATCTTATCAGCACAATGCAAGGATGTCATTTACCTGTCATCAAAGTCTACCGTACTCCCGTTCTCATGTTTCCCATGTATCACGCAGCTTTATTGGGTCTAGGTCAAAATTCTGACACAAATGGTGAAAGTGGTCTTCTGGTCACAGCTTAAGTGATCAACATAGGAGGTAGAGTGTCAAGATGCTCATTATGGGAATAGCTGGGAATTCAGCTGGAATAGCATTACTAATTCGCTCACAAGCATTACATATGATGGAAAGAAATTTTACTGCCCTACTCTTCAGTAAGAGAAGCAATGATACCCATTTATTAATGAAAATTCAAATATGTACGTGGGGATATTTGTGGAAAGAGAATGATATGTGTACAACATTGTCTGGGTTATAACCTCTTTGGGCTTTTTATATGCCTTTGATAAAGAGGTTTTCTGGTTTTTAAGCAATGCATTTTAAGCCATTTACATACTAAAGTGACTTGTAAAAATTTCACGTCCACACCACTGGCAATTCCAAATGAGTGTTTAAGACTTCTGCTGATAAACAGTGAAAAGGAACTAGAGATACACAAACAGATGATACAGTTGTGTGGAAACCCTATCTTTTCCAAGAATAAAATACAGAAATATAAGGATGTATGATGCAACTTAGAAAAGATGGGCTAATAAATGATCTTAAATCAAGTGGAAAGTTTGGACTGGCGTTAATCTGTACTTGACCTTATCTTACTCTTAAAACATAATCATGACATGTTCAATGTGATAATTCAACACTTGAGAAAATTTCTAAAAGGGTTTGGAAAAAATTCTGGAGGCAACACTAATACTAAAGACCCCAATTGCTTTACCCACAAATGTATTTATTACCTAATGAGACATATTACAGTAACATCATCTCTAGAGCACAAAACAAGTACATCATGCGGGTGTGTGTGTGTTCATGTGTGTGTGTGTGTGTGTGTGTGTGTGTGTGTGTGTGTGTAGATGTTAAATCCTACACCACAAGACATCATCCTATTATAACAGGCTTTGGTGTGTAACTGATAAAATAACACATTTTATTTTGGGAAAATATTTCAATTTGAATTTCTTTTCATGACCATCCCAAACTATATTAACCTCTGAGGAGATTATTTGGACACAGGATACCTGGAATTTTGATGACAGTCAGAGCTGTGTGTAGTCTGGGCTGAGTTAAATGTTGAAGACACAGTAAAAATAAGTACCTAACTTGTCCTTACAATTGGGTGGATAATGCTGAGAATTGTCTTTGGCATCTCTATGGCTCCTGATGAGCATGACAAAATACTCAGGGAGAGTCGTTTTCATATTCTCATATTATGCAGAACTGTATGACAAAGCTCTACAGACCCTTGGCTAGAATTGGCTCCTCAACTAGATCTCCCCACAGCTGGCATGAGACTGGATCTCCCCGGTCTTGATCCTAAATCTGTATTTCTCCAGGGTTAGTCTCCTGTTTTCTCTTTTTTAAAAACTCCATTTCCAGCCTTTTAAAGAGTCATATACTGATCTCTCCCAAAGGGTCACAGGTAATGGGCTCAGGATGCTTCTGCCTGCACTGTGTAAAGCACTCAGAGTTGCCCTGTCAATTAATTAGCAGCTTAATTGGAAAGAAATTATGTAATTAAGCATCTCGTTTCAAATTAGCTATAAATGTTTACTAGCTTACAGGCATGAGAATTCAAAAGGTCTTTATCTAGTCCTTGTTGGTTTTGACAGGAAGTCAATGTCTTCTGTCTATTTCTTGAGTTAGAAATGCAGGACCTTAATGAAGCCCAAAGACAAGTTCCATAAACCAGTTAGATATTAAGTAATTTACATTTTGTAAAAAACTGATGATCTCCTCCAAAAGAACACATAATTTTGGGAGCAAGTCTATTTATTAGACTTGTGAAATTAATTCGTCCACTCAAGGTAAATGGCAAACCTATTAGAAATCTCATGTTTGCAAAACAGAAGAATTGTTTGGTGATGTTCTTTGCATATTAAAAGTCTGTAGCTAACTCATATAAATAAGAATTTTAAGTTCTTCTATGACTAAATATCTCTGGCTTCTTTGAGCAACCTTTCAAAACATATAAACATTTCTCCACTATGATAAATATTGTCTATGTATTTGCTCTAACAAATACCTGGATTTCCCTTCCAAATGGAACTTCTTCCTCTGTGACAGAGTCTTAGCCTGACCAGTTCTTGCCAAAGGAATGTAAACATAAGGCAGTATTCAATTTTCATACACTTTTCTTAAGACTCAATTTTATCAACCCCAAGTTCCTATCTATGCCACTTCTACAAACTCAATACTGTTTCAACAAGCCAATATCCACCTTATTCACAATGTGGGAAAAAAATAATACCCTCTATGGGTAAAAAGTCAACCAGAAGGGAGGCCTCCAATCTTTAGGCAAGCTAGTAGAGCAATCAACAGTCATCTTGGCCCACACTTCCACTGGTAAAACAAGGTGGTTTGTTTATGTTTGTTTAAGAAAGAGACAATGGTGTGTAAGATGGCCTTGATCTTCAAGTTTTTGTGTCTCAAACTCCTAAATGCTGAGATCACAGGCATGGACCACCACGGGAGGCTTAAATCAGGCTTTCTCAACCAAAAGACTTGCATTCACTATAAGTTTGTGGTGGGAGACTGTCCTATAGCTTGTAGGGTGTTTACCACTATCCCTAGACATTCCTAACTGTCAACTCCCCTCTCAGAATTGGACTATTTTTACATCACAGGACGTTGCCAAATATGTTTCAGGGGCAGAATCCCACTGATCCGAAGAACATATACGAAACAGTTACATGTGAGAATAAGCCTTTTCTCATCCCTCGGTGGCTTTGCTATATTTGTTATAGGAGCTCAAACCAGAAATTCTTAGTTTTGTCTACAGAGAAATTTTCAGAAAATATCTCAAATTCGAAATTACTTCTATAATAATGTTATGATGTAATTTTCACTTTTCACCATGGTAAAACTGTACATGATAAAAAAAATAAAACCTGTACATGATAAAAAAAAAAATGTCACTTTCTTAGTGTACATCAAGGAAGTTGCATTTGTTTCGCAGTAATATCCACTCTGTGTTTTTTTGTGTGTATTCAGGAAAAACACAGAGAATGTCACTTAAGCTTGACCTTAGCATAGCAGTGAAAATCTTAGTTTTATTAATATATTTGAACTTCTGGGACCATGTCTTTTTAATATCCTGTGGAATGAAATGATGTGCACAGGTAAAACTCATCTGCAAAAACATAGAAGTATTTTTTTTTCCCCTCAAATTCATCAAATTGTTTGAACTGCAAATGGAATTAGCTGCTTCTTTTTCCACCAAGGGACACTCTTTTCTTTTTTCATTTATCTCTGTCTATAAAACACATTTCCTTTTTAATATAACTTATTAATGCTTTAAGAAGTTCATGTAAATTTCAAATCATATTCACCTCAGTCATCTCCCTAGCTCCTCCCCAATGTACCCCCACTGATACAGCTAATTACTATCATCATTATTTTTTTTTTTGACCCATGGAATCCAATTTGCACTGCTCATATACTCCTGTTTGTGGGACCATCCACGGGGCAAAGTCTCTCTGACAGAGCTACATACTTAAAATTGATAAGCGAGCCTGCTCCATCTTGGACTTGAAAGCCAGCTCATAATAAAGACAAACTAGGTTCATTTCTTTTTATGATTAAATCTGTTTCTCAAGGATTGGGTTATGTCTACCTATATAACCTTAACTACAAACGGTTCTGTACTGTCTATTCCAAGAAATGGCAACCATACATTTGTTTCAAAATGTTATGACCGCCTTGTAACCATGCCTTCTCTTTCAGGAATTTGTTATGACCAATTTAATTTGTTCTGCTTATGTTCTGCTCCTGTAAACAGGTCTATTTGCCTGCCAAATCCCCCACTTGGAAATACCCTACTCCCCAGCTTAAAAAAAAAAAACAAAACAACTTATTAATTCTTCCCCATGAACAAAGCTGATTTCTTGAACCTGTCCTTAGGGAGAGACAGCCCATGTACATGAATAAAGTTTGGTTTAATTAATTGGGCCATGATTTGGGTCGGTGTTCTTTCTCCTCACATCTGTTGGGCTAACTAAATAAACTGAAGCTCTCTTCTCCATAATCTATTAATTATCCATGGCTTCCCAGCGAGAGATAGGTGCTTTCCTCACTCTATGCTAGTATGCTGACTGACTGATCGTGTGCAGGCAACTACAGCTGCTATGGGTTCATGAGGTCAGTGTCCTAGTAATATCCAGACGATACTGTTCTGCTCCAGTCTTTGAAGACCTTTGGTTCTTTCTTTCTTTCTTTAATAATAATAATAATAATAATAATAATAATAATAATAATAATAATAATAATCTTTCTTCTCCATTCTTCCATGCTTGTCCTGGACCCTTGGGGAGGGGTGGCCTTTGTGGCTGAGCACTCTACCTGGCACTTATTCTCTGCACTTTGACCAGATGTAAATTCCAGAATTAACAACCACCCACAGCATAAAGAAGTTTCCATGATGAGGCCTGACACCTACAGGAGTATAGAGATACCAGTTTAAAAGTTCCTTTGATATTATGTCCACTGATCAGAATAATTTATATTAGGTTCACCCCTGTAACCTGTGAGCTCGACAAACATGGATTACTGATCTGACTTACTGAACCAGGCATGTGTTTCCCCCCAAAGAACAGGCTTTAAATACAATCAGAAAGTAGTTGGTTACCCCCATAACATTCCTGCCACTATTGGACCAATGGACATGCCTTTCCATTTGGGAAAACTATATTCAATTGACAGAATAACTGCCAAACAGAATTTTTTTTTCAAATTGATATCTTTGACAGATTGTTTCCTAATAAAAACTAAAACAACCTGTCATTTCAAGGAAACCAAGCCACAGCCTTCGTTACTAAGAACCAGTTTGTAAGTAATCAAGTGAAAATTAGAAGTATGGAAAACTTGTTTTTATTTTCACTGACTTGGGTTTAGGAATTCATATATTGTGACATGACATATCTAGTACTATCAATATTTTTCTTGGATATTCGATATTATTGAATTGGTATTAGTACACTTAAATGAGTTAATGAAATATTATCCAAATGGCTAACATATGAAGTCAGAAGATGATACCTGGGTAAAAACTTACTCAAGTAGATTCGTTTTCAGTAGGCTTTCAAGTCATGGAGTACAGAAAGTCCATATAATTTCAGATGTTACATTGTCATTAATCCTTTTAAAACTATTACCAGTTTAGATTACATATAGAATTTTAAATATACTTATATCCTTAATGATAAAAATCAACCAACAAAATATCCTGTATCATCTGATCCTATATCTGATTTCTAGAACACATGCTACAACTATATTTGGGGTAAGCAACTGACTGCTTATTTATATTTGTGAGTGCATTAGAGGTCTTGCTCCATAAGAGGAAATATAACCTGGCATGTACACCTGGCCATGATTTTATGACTAGGGAGGTCATGGGATGAAATGGTGAACAAATAATCCATGTTACATTAAATGAACAAACTTCCTTCTAAATATCTATGCATTTATTTCAGAGAGACTCTCAATCTGGGGCAGAGGAAGGCCTTTTTGTAGAGGTGATAGCTAATGCAGATATTTCTATCTCACTGAAATGCTGATAATAACTGATGGCTGACAACTCAGGTCTAAAAAGGACATCTATATCTTTTTCCCCGGCTTCATCCAAGACTCAGGAAACATCACAGAAGATGGGACAATAAGAATAGAAAAGCCAGAGGAGAAGAGGCATGCTTTGAAATTATGCCATTCAGCTAGGATGTGGCCACTGAGGTCATGAACACACAGTGGCAGTGGATACCTATATAAGATTGAGCTCTTCCACATTCCATTAAGGATAGAGGAGGTGCTATGAGGGCCCACCTTCTCAGAAGCTACTGATTATTAATAGCTGCCCTGGAAGGGTGTCATTTTCTTCAATAGTATATTTTAAATATATATAATTGATCCATATATTTCTCATATCATAATGATGGGTAAGTAAGACTCATGCAAAAATCATTTGAGATCTTCAAAAACAAAACTAGAGAGCTCCCAAGAATTAAAAACCTGAGTTGAACAATCTCAGATAATCACATGAACAGTGCATACACAACAAAGAAAAAGGTGAGCAATTGAGAGGAGTCAGGGAAGGAGCTGGAGCAGGGAGCGGGGAAGACGTGATGTTAATACCGTATTTGGATGTGAAGTTCGAAAATAATATGAAAATTTTAATTTAAAAAATGTAAACTTTATGTGTTATACTTACTCATCATTTAAGATCATAAACTTGAACAGTAATACATTTATCTAAAATTCAGTTTCTTAATCTACAAAGAGTGCTTTTTTTCTTACTTTCAGTAATCATTAAAATTTTGCCTAAAGCATGTCATTGGAAACTTTCTCTTATGTCTATGATGAATTTCCCCAGAAAAAAAACAAAATTCGCTGTGTTTATAAGGAAGCATAGCTACTAAGAAAACAATAAAACAAATAAACTGGAAAACACTGGTAACGTAAGCACAATAAGCACGAAGTGAAGCTAAAAGTCAAGCTCTGAGATGTTTACTTAATCCTCCCAGTGGTCCCGGATACAGATGCTATTATCATTGCTGTGCAGATGAAGATGGGTTAGGGTATTTGTTTGTTTGTTTGTTTGTTTGAACACAGAAGCAGAAGAACAGAAATTTGGAGATTTAGAACTTTGTCCTTTCTGATTCACACAAATGTACGAGTAGGGTGTGTGTGTGTGTGTGTGTGTGTGTGTGTGTGTGTGTGTGTGTGTGTGTGTGTGTGTGTGTGTGTGTGATGTATTGCTTAAAGGATAGTGTTCCTCAGTCCACAGATGTGCATCTCCAGAGCTCTTATGTCCTTTGTGCTAGGAAGAGCAAATCCAGGTCAGAGGCAGGGACACCAGCTGTGAAACAGGCCAACAGAAGCAGGAGTCACTGAGCCCAGGAAATTACCAGGGGGATCAGGGAATGTCAGGCTGCTGCACTCAGGTGAAGACAAAAATAAATGAATAGGTCCCAGGGATGCAGATGGTGCATGCATTGCTACATCACAGCCTACACTAAACACAGCAGAAGCAGAGAGTCTTGACAGGCTGAGGCAACAAAAGTAGAGTATAGGAGACTCAAACAAGGACTTCTCTTCCTGTGAGTTATTATACTGTGTTATACTTGTTCTCGGACAGAAAGAGGCAGGAGCGGCAAGCAAGCATTCTATCTGTCTTTTCTCAGCTCAGCAGAAAGGAAAGTACAGAGCAGGGGAATCCGAGGACTTCCAGATGTGGTGTGCCAGCCACTTCCTTCTGAAACCAGCCACAGAATGAGCAATAGGGAAAGGTATGTATGCCCAGGCAACACATGGTAATGGGGAGTGCTCTCCTAAAAACAGAATAGCAGAAGCGATTTGAGAACAGCATCTCAGTAATAGGTCACTTTCTCCAAAGGAGGTCTTGAGAAGATTCCAAGAGATAGGTTATGTGGTCAGATACATTTGTACAGAATTTATGCTTCAGACAAACTTGGTGATTCGTTTTCATGTCTCAAAGCCTAATGAAGCCCTATAAGCAAGTGTCTGTGTTGGGTTAACCCAGAAATTCTTGAGTTAGATGAGGAAATGGGGAACTTAGGAGTTCTCTTCCAACTCCACAGTCATGAACAAAAATGGTTTTCTGTGGGACATAAGTAAGTCAAAAGACCAAAGAAATAGAGACTGGTCAATTTCATAATTTCTCTAGATTATTGATTTCTCACTGGGAAAACTGCAGCTACAGTTCAGAATTGCAGAAATCTCATAAAATTTGTAGGAGAGATGGCTCACTGGGTAAAACACTTGCCATTTTAGCAGGAAAAACTGAGTTATAATTCCTACAACCCTCATAAAATCAGACCCACAGCCCATGCATTCATAATCCAAGAGCCCCTATGGGGTGATATGGGACAGAGACAGTTGCTATTGATGTTCAGATATGTTAACCTAGTTGGTGTGCACAACAGAAAAACAATTAGAAGACCCGATTTCAAACAAGGTAGAAGGTAAAGGCTAATAAATAAGGCTGTCCCCTGATACCTACATGCATGTCATGGTACATACATAGCCACATCTGCACACAAATACAGGCATCCACTCACAACAGACATTGTGCATGTGAAAGTGTGAGCACATGTTTCTATGTGCCTGCAGACAGACAAATAGACAGACAGACAGACACACACACAATGAAAAATGAAACTCTGCATTCACACTGGCTGCATAAGAAGTACTACTGGTCCTTCAGAGTACATCTTCAAGTCTGTGGTCCAGTTTTTTCTTCATGTGACAATTACAAAAGCAGAAATCCTGAGCAATGCCCTTCACTGATGCTTCCCTGGCAGTCTTTACTGAGTATCCAACATTGTAGTAGGTAGACAATGATGTATAAGACGCAGCGTCCTTTGGAAGCCTCAATCAAATGAAGAGAAAGCTGCACACGAGTAACTAATCACAAAAAAATCAGTATTCCAGAGATTCACACTAAGAATTATGACAATGTTTAATTTCCCATGGCAGATTGTGGAAGCCTTTAGAATTGAATTGGGAACTAAACTTTTTTTTTCTTCTTCTTCTAAGCACAGCAGTAAAATAAGGCATGCTGGCAAAGGGAAACTCATCAACAGCCAGAGATATGCATTTCTATGGCAATAGAGAGCAAATTGGAGTCAAACGAAATGGAAGCCCAAATCCACAATGAGAGAGGAACTGCCTTGCTAGCAGTAAAGTAAATTTGGGTGCTATCCTGGGCACTGTTGTGTGTTTAAAGATTTGCCAATAGGAATGCCAAGGTGGGATTTTTCTTACAGAATGATGGATTCCACTATGAGAATGGGAGTGATCAGAAGGTTCAACGCTGTGATCAGGGTATATCTATAAGGTATCACATACATTCATTTGATTGCATGTTGGGATACAGTGCTCAACAATATGGACAGAAGGACTGATGTTCAGTGAAGCAGTATAATAGCTGATTTTGATATAAAGGAGGAACTTACAGAGAAGACTAGAAGAGAACAGCATATGCCAGGCATTATAACCGGGGCAACTAGGTGTGCGGAAGGACAGTTGACAATAATCTGAACAAATATGAAGTAGGGTAAGCGTTAGGCAAAAGATTATAAGGCAAGATTTGTGCTGTGTAGGGTTTGTAAGGCCAAGTCAATGCTCCATGGTTCATGGCTTCAAGCAATTTAAAGTCAGTCTGGAGTCCAACATCTTAAGAGGGTTGAAAGATATCCCTGGGGAGTCATTGCTTGAAAAGCACAGACGAGAAGCCTCATGATGAGAGTTGCTCAAGAGCTACCACATGCAGCCACAGTCAGGAAATGTAGACGCGAATTTGAGTGTGGTATGTTCTGGAACTCAGGGA
This sequence comes from Cricetomys ansorgei, assembly GCA_026225945.1. NCBI lineage: Eukaryota > Metazoa > Chordata > Mammalia > Rodentia > Nesomyidae > Cricetomys > Cricetomys ansorgei. The sequence goes on along the minus strand of JAMJFZ010001203.1, from coordinate 13,708,093 downwards.
GGTCGTAATTGGCTCAGGGAAACTAAATTAGTATGATAAAGTGATTGGAAAAAATGTAAATATAAAGATAAGTAGTGCTTCCTACAACTACAGGATCATATGGAGCATTCATTAAAGACCACAAAGTGTAGGAAGATGGCATCTCAAGTGACAGATGACACTTGGAAAGGGAGACAGAAGAGATGGCAGTTGATGGCTGGGGGGCGTGGTCAATCAAGTATTCAGGTCAGATTCATTGGTGAATGTCTAATTGGGGGAAAAAAAGGGAGCAATCAGGGATGAGATTATGGGAAAATGTGTTCAGAAATAAGAGAGAAAGTACTATCTGCTGGTGGGACTACCTCATTGTTGCTCTTTGTGGATCTCATTTTCGTCACTGTTCAGTGTGTGTGTGTGTGTGTGTGTGTGTGTGTGTGTGTGTGTGTGTGTGTGTGTGCGCGCGCGCGCGTGTGTGTTATACATGTTTCTATATTTCTGTTCTTTGGTTCCAGAGCTCCAGGTGTCTTGATTCAAATCTATTTAAACCTTCATCTTTCTTTGTGTTCTGCTGCCCTCGTCCACCCTGGCTGTGCCATTATGTGAGCCTTCTCCCATCTGGGCAGATGTGCTCTGCTGTAAGGGTATGCTGACACGAGAACTGTGTGGTTGGGTGCCTTGCTTTATATTTTGGCGTCTTTATTTCATTCGTTTCCACTCACATCTTACATTAGTGTGGATGTGGTTTCCGTGTGTGTATGTGTGTGTGTGTGTGTGTGTGTGTGTGTGTGTGTGTGTGTAGTTTTCAAGGCCTGACAGCAGCATACCAGTCAGTGTCTTCCGCAGCTAATGCAAAACTGTCAAGTGGTCCCTGAATGACGAATGGCTAAATCCCCCATGGTATCCGGCTCCATTGGACTTAGTACTTTTAATAGAAAATTGATCCTATCTTTTACAGTCTATTTCACTACGTATCAACGTGCAGATGCAAATGTGTCCATGGCACTAACCGAAAGCCCGTATCAACTCAAAGTGAGCCTTTGTGCAAACGGAATCGGGAATTATTTTCTTTGCTTTCTAATGGTGGGGAAAAAAAAGAGAAGCAAAGTATTTCTCGAGCCATAAAATTTAATTTAACTGAAAAATCGCCCTGGCTTATGGATTGTGCTGTACTGAGACTTTCATATTAGGAGCCTGTGGTGTAAATTCTGCAAGCACAGAGAGAGAGAGGGGGGGGGGAGGGAGGGGGAGAGGGGAGAGGGAGAGAGGGGGGGGGAGAGAGAAGTTGTTTCAAATTTTTTACTTAACCATTAGTAAAATAGCTGTGATGACGGACTGTGTTGGGGGCTGTGGAAAAAGAAAGGAGGCAGGAAAAGTGAGGCCGATCCTGGAATGTGTCAACAGACCGCACAGGTCAGATGGCAAGTGCCAGGCAGGACACTGGGAAAGGAAGTCGTTCTGTATAGACCTAGACCGTTTGACTGTGTGAGTTTATAAACACAGGCCTAGAAACAGGGATGCTTACAGTGCACCCAGTTCTGCGGCAGATGAGAATGAAAACGAGCGTGCTGTCAGATAAAAGTAACTGGAATCTTCCTGAATGCTGCAGCAGCAAAGGGCTGGGTTGCTACCTGCAATGTTGGGGTGTTGGAGGCAAGACCCTTACTACATGTTCTCTGCTTCCTTATGTAAGCCTCTCATCTCTGTCTCAAAGAATATGTGTCCTAATAGTCTTCCACATTCCTTTTCTTTACATTTGGGATTTTTGTCCATATTAAAAGTAAATCTGAGAGAGAGGGGGAGGGAGAAACCCAACCCTCCTGGGTTTTAAAATTTTAAATACAAGAAGTTGTAATATACCTATCAGACTTCAGCACACTGACAGTCAACACACTTAACCACCTGAGTAGAATCAGATCTACATACCAAAGCACTGCTTATAACAGGAAACAAAAGCAGCCTGTGTGCAAAAATGTGCTCCTTGGCTGTACTTCAGACGTACAGCTGAGAAACCACATCTGAGTCACTGACAGCAGAACTCCATGCTGTTGCGTAGCATGCACTGGCTCCTTCCAGAAGTGACTGCCAGGATGTGAGCCCACACATACAGCTGATGTGTGACAGACACTCAACAGCATCAATTCTATTTTGCTTTCATCTCCTTATAGGTAAATTATTATGCCCTACCTATACAGCCATTGTACTGAAAGTTGAGTGCATTCCTCCCCCTCCTTTGCAACACAGTGGCCACTAAAGTCTTGTAAGAGAAAGGAAGAAACAGGTTTCCCTTAAGAGGAAGCGATATCCTTCTTCTCATTCTTCATCCGTTCTTGGAATATAGGATATTAATATACAAGCTCGAACACCAGCATTTACTGTGAATCATGAACTCATTATCATCATATAAGCAACACATTCTGAAATTCAATAGCACAAGTTTCTTTTGTTTTTTGCTTTTCTGTTTGTTTGTTTTGCGTCTATGTGTTCTTGGAACCATGTAATATTACAAGTCTTGAATGGCTTGCTTCGGAATTGCCTTTACATGGAAGAAATCTAAATTGCATGTTATTTATGCCTCTATGCTATGTGTTCCATTACTTATGTTTAAGTTTAATTTGTTCTGATGAAGCACATATTCGCTCTGTAGCTCTTAGTACATGCAAATACCACCCCTCTTCTAGTGTCCTCTTATGAATGGTCTATACATACCTACTTATAAAGGAATTAAGCCTAAGGTCTGAGGGGCACTGTTTCTTTAGTGCTAGAGGGTAGGGTTGGTGCTTTGTGTTTTGGACACTGTGGCCTGAAGGTCATTGTGGTAGGGAAGAAATTAAGGCTGAGCAAAAAAACAGAGAAAGGCACTTGAGAGTATCGAGCACATTTTTCTTATAATACACTTGGGTCAAGGTATTGAGAGGGATAGATTGTTGATATTGGAAGCCTCTTAGTTACTGAATTATTTTTATTTAACTAAATGTTAGTACCACTATTTTTCAAGGCATGGTACCCATCACATTGCTTAATTTGCATCAGGAAACTAGGTCAGAATGAAAGGAAAATGAACGAATAATAATAAACAAATTAGAAAATGATACCACTAACCAAACAAGAGTATGTATTTTCACGACCAATGTCAATGTCCAGAACTCCTTCACATAGGGACATTGACTTCAGAGCATCACCACCACCACCACCAACAACAAAATCTACCTATCCCTTTGTGGTAGTTGCTTTTCTGATCACTACAATGAAATATCTGAGAGAATGACTTCAGGGAGGAGGGTTTCTAGTTAGCTCATTCTTTCAGATGGTACAATCCATCCCTTCTCAGATCCATGTGTTAGGAAAGCTCTTTTATCTCATGGAAGTGAAAGGGGGTAGAGGAAAGAGGGACGAAAGAAAGAACCTCGTGATATACTACCCCATGGATATGCTCCTGAGTGACCTACAATCTCCAGTTAGGACCAAATTCTTAAAATTTCTAGAACTTTCATAGCAATACCCCCACATGGGGACCTAGCTCTGGATACATGAGCTTTTTTCATGAATATTTCATATTCAAACAATAATATATCAAACTTCAAAAGAAATGTTCATGAAGTGACAGTCATACAGAATATGACTTCAAAACATGATGCAAACCCTGGTAGGAGTTGAGTATCCACTGAGGCTGAGACAGGAGGATCATGAAGGAACTGACTCTACTACCATTGACATCAACTGCCATTTAGCAAGGACCAAATAAATACTACATTATACTACAAATTTCAGAGACATTATCTCCTTCAATACTTATAGCCAGTCTTCATTCTAAACAACAAGAAAATTGAATTTTATTAAGACCTAGCTCAAGATCAAACCTGATGAATAAATGAAAAATCTGAGACTCAGAATCTTATGTCTGCTTCTGGACAATACAGATCTCTATATTCAGAGTAATGCCTTAGGCTTCAGCAAGCAGGCTATTCAGATTTCTGTGAAACACTGATGGTGGTTTGGAAATTTTGGGCTACTACTTTGAATTTATTCGATTCTGTTCATGACCCAGAAGCTAGTCTCATTTAGACTGGGCACTGGACCAGGGCTCTCTCTACTTTCAAAGGGTTCTTTGTAAGCTGAACATGGTCATGCCATGCTCACTGAGACCACTGGTCTCCATAGTAAACAAGGTATTATGTAGCCCATACCACAATGCAAGTGGTTGGGAGAGTGACAACAGATGGCCTCTCTTGCTATCAATTGGCCATTGGTAGTGTGTTAAGTGTCAGACTCCAAGATTGTATAAGTGGGCAAAAGAAGCATACATAAAAAGTTAACATCCATTCATGTGCTCCTGAGATTAAGGAACTAGAAGACAAATCAAGGGGCAAATAAAGAAAACCAGCCTTTCTAAATCAATGGCCAATGAGAAAAATATCTGGAAAACTCAGGTCTTCCAGTGTGAGCTAAGAAGGTACTTTGTTTACGCCCAGGTGGCAGACAGAAAAGTATTGGCCAAAAGCCTTCCATCAGTTAAAGATTAAAGAAGAGGGGAAAGAGAAATATTAAATAGAAATGTAAAAAGTTGGACAATGCAAAAGATAAGCCTTATCAAAATTATACACTTAAAAAAAAGACAAACCAGAAGGAACTTTGGAAAAACTATTTAGATTTTCCTTTTTGCTAATGAACAGTACTAACTGTACATATTAATGTGCTACACTGTGACAGTTCAGCACACACATATCCTGTGTACTTATCAGCTTAGGATAATTAGCATTTTCTCTAATAATTTTTTGTTTAAAGTCTTGGAACATTTTCTAATTAGTAGCAATACAATAGTTTCAAGTTCACTAGAATTTCTTACTTCTATGTAATTATATTTTTCCCATTATTTGTTCGTACCAGACCTGCTCCAGTCTCTATTAATCCCTATTTCACTACGCTCTATCAGATAAAGCATGCAATACCTATTTTTCTTTGTCTGGCTTATCTCTCTCTTAGAATATGTCTTCTTGTTCTACCCATTTTACTGAAAATTACAGGTTGTCGTTGTTGGCTAACTAACAGCCCAGTGTATGATATGTGTGTGTGTGTGTGTGTGTGTGTGTGTGTGTGTGTTTATCTCCTCATTCTTTGATGGATGCGTGGGTTGATTGCATGCATTAGTTACTGGGAAGAGTGTCATAAATAACATGGAAGAGTGAGGTCTTCTCTTTTGTATGCTGGTTTCCAATGTTTTGGATATATACCTAGAAGTGAGTTAGCCGGCTCTTACACTAAAATATATTTGAAAAAAATTTAAATAAAATCACAAACTATTGTCACAATAACTACGCTTCTATGATGAGGAAATACAGATGTCAAAAAAAAAATCATAGGAAAAAAAATTCAATATTTTTAGTGACTAGGGAAACACAAATCAATAGAATAATGAGATATTATCTTACCCTAGTTAGAATGGGCATTATCAAAAATACCTTTAAAATATGTGGGAGAATGGAGAACATAACTCTAGTATACCATAAAGGAATATGATAGAATTTCAAAAGGAAGGAAAATCATTTTTTTTCACAATATCGTTTACTTATTCTTTGATTTTGATGTAGGCAGTATATTTTCAACATATCCATTCCCTACCTACTCCCACTCCTTCTGAACCCATCCCCCACATCTCTCTACCAAATCTGTATCATTTTCTACTATTTCTAATAACTCTGAGTCTAAATAGTACTTCCCACATACCCATGAGTTTGAGTCCATCTATAGGTGAAAACTTAAGAAATTGATACTTCCTCCCCATGAACCCATCAACAGCCAATAGTTCTTCATCTAGAGCCAGAGACTCATGAGCCCTTCCCTCATCTGTCCTGGAATGCTGACTGGCTTGATCTTGTATAGGTCTAGTGCAGGCAATCACAGTAGCTATGAGTTCATGAGTGGAATGACCAACCCATGCTCAGAACACTGCGTTGCACTCTTATTATTTTTTTGTCCCTTCTAAAATGAAGTTTCTTGAGCCTTGGGGTAGAATGGGTATGATACAGATTTTCCATTCACAGCTGAGCTTCACAGAACCTTCTTCTCAGTGTTGTGACCAGTTGTGAGTCTCTGTATTAACACATCTAATGCAAACAGAAGCATCTCTGATGAAGGATAAAAAGCTGCCTTAATCTATGATTATATGGTAACTATTTAAAAAATAAATTTGATTCTATGGCCATTTAGCAAACTAATAAAAAGCAAGACAAACATTTAGAATGATTGCTATCTCAGGCCATTCTAGTAATTTATGCACAGGATCCAACATTTTCAAGGTATATTAACTGCATCCTTCAATGAAGGCAAAAGGTACTTACATGATTTTTTAAAATCAAGCATTCAACAGGCAAAATTTGTACTTCTGAACTTCTGTGAGTAGTTGCCAACTATAAAAAAAAAGCTGGTAAATATAATAAGCAGTAAGGAAAAACGGTGAACAATGAAAGTCAGAGTCATATTTTGAAACAACAATAATAAAAAAATTATACAAGAAAAATACAGTCAAATTTCTTTAAAATGATCTATGTATAAACATTGTAAGTAGAAAAAGAAAAAATGATGCAATTATACAAAAGAACAAAGACAAAAATAACAGCAGAGGTCTCACCCCCAAAAATGCAAAGGTCAGTCAGCAACAGCTTTAGAATACTGGAGAGGTAAGAAACATCACAAACAAAAATGTGCCAGAGAAATGAAGGTAAAATAAAGACTGAATCAAGGTACAACTTTTACAGGAACTCTATCAGCAACACGCTACTTTAAATGTTCAATCCGTGCAGACAGAAAGGGCGTCACATTGCACAAAATGTAAAGAGAAGAATGGTTACACATTGGTGGGCACAGAAGATTCTTTCCTTACTACTTGAATAGCATTAAAGGCTTTGTATTAAATTAACGAAACTAAGGGCCATATAAATTTTCTGTGTTACAGAGGCAAAGTTAGACTATGGGAACAACAGCACAGAGAGTCGGAGGGGAGAAGCAGATGAAGTTGCTGGAAGGTCCTTCTATCACACATTTATTAGTATAACTTCACAGAAATAGAGTGTGATTAGTCTAAGAAATAAGCTCTCAAGCAGTAAGTATTATAGGGAGCCAAAATAGATAAATAATATAAAACATGTAATTCATCAAAAAGAGCATCAAAAAGTATAGAAAAGAGAAGGAACAAAGAATGGAAAGATCAAATTGAAAATTAGTATCAAAGGAAAAAAAATAAGAAAATGCTTTATTCTAAAATGTTAAGAAAACTTATCTTATTTTTATGTAATGCCTTTGATTCAAATCTGTTTGAAATAATGAGAATTATTTCTATTTGAATGAAAAGATATTCTTACTTTTCTATTATTATTTTAAGTCTACTTCCAAAAATGTTACTGTTAAATGGCAATGTTAAATTGTTTACCACTTATACCACTTACTCCTCCCCACGATGGGAAGAAAACAACTGAAAACACTGGACAGTAATAAATTACCAGGAAGGAAAACTTAACGTATTTATGATAAAGAGACACTTTAATGCTCTTTACACATTAAGAACTTTTAGAAGAAAAAAACTAAAGTAATATCAATAAATAAAACAAGCAGTACATACAATGAGTAAAAATGCCTCAGGAAAGGAAGAAAAATATGAACTGCTCCCTAATTTTATGAATATAAATTAGAATAAGCTATGCTGCCTAGCATATTGACATTATTATAAATTATACTATTTGGTTTTGCCAAAAGTGGGAAAAGTCACCTTCATATAATCCCAATGAGATTATAATCATTTTGCAAGTAAATAATTACTAAGAATCTATTATTATATGTCAGACACAGAATGCAAATTATATTTTTACATTAAAATTCTTAAAATTACTTAGACTCTTACTCCTGGCTCTTCTCATTGGAGATTTCCCTGTTAAAGACAAGAATGACCATCTGTAGGGCTTATTGGTAAGCTACCACATCACAGAACACAGGAAAGTTCTAATAAACAACACAAAAGTCTACTGCCTATTGAGCTCATTAGCAAACAGTAATATGCATTCAATGAAATCCAATAAAGTTCCTAGAATTACACTATAGAAAAATGATTTTCAAACCGTTCTGCATTTTGTTAGTGTGCCAACAGAGCAGCTTCAAATAATAAAATACTTTAATGCAAAACAGATAACATTAGAGCTTCCATATTGCATATATAGCTTAAAATTGGTATTATGAGCAAAAATGAATACTAGAATTTGCCTTATGTATATACATAGCTATACACCTACACGTATTATGTTTGAAATTAGTTACAAGGAGTACAAACATATGTTAGAATGTAAATTGCAAGATAATCTTTACATTACACATAGAAATCATGTAGAACACTAAAAACTACAATGACACTTTATGTTAGACTATTAATCACTCTGACAAAGTATCCAGGGAAATAGGGGCAATGAATAATTTTGGCTCAGGGTTTCAGGTATTTCTATACTGATATTTGACTATTATTATTGATCTGTATTGATGGCATGGCATGTGGTGGAATAAACAGCTCACTTGTTTCTAGAAAAAGAAATAAAGGAACAAAACAACAACAAGCACAGAACAGTACAGCAAACACTAAATCCTGCCGCGCCATGTGGTACACGTGGTGGCATGATGAAATACGCTTCAAGGGTTCTGGGGAGCCCAAGCTTTACGGCCTTGCAATTTACACTACCTCTGCCAGTTACCCCAAGGTTTCCCCTGGTGGACATGACAATTCTCTAACTTCCTGGAGCCTCCATGACATCTTTATCGTAATGACTGTCAAATCATTCTGTATCACACTCTCAGGGCATCCCCGAAGGAATTCTGACTCTGCTAAGTATTTCCTTTAAAATCTAGTTAGATGCTTCCATGACCCTATCAATCTCACATTCCACCTAAGGACGCCAAGTTATGCAGCCAGCTCAAGCAGCGACCCAAGTGGACTATGGCTACAGTGGTGTCTGTGTCCCTTGGCAGCTGTCTTCAGTGAAATGAATCTGAGGGAAACAGCTATCTATGAGTAGGTCACCCGGATGTGTTCTCTTTTCACAGCAAATTCTTCTGAGAAGATTTATTCCTTTAAAACCTTACGTCGGTGTATTGGTCACTAATTTCCAAAGGTCTTCTAACATCTTTCCTTTCTTTTGCACTTCTGACAAGTGTAAAGTACTTGGCTCATTTTTATTCTGGCTAATCCTCAACAGGCACTTTTTCCTTTGTTCCAACTTTATGAACTTTGCTTTCTAGACACTAATTTTTTCAGATGTCTCTACTGTTTTGCTCCCAACTCCCTCCTTAAAACTAACTAGAAAGCTCCAAAGAACCCCAAGCCCTATCCTGAGTGCTAGGTTTCACTGAGATGTTCATAGTCTGAATAGTAAGTATGACATCTTTGAATTCATCCTCTCTCAATGTCTAAGGGACATGGACAAACTTATAGACAGGTTCTTTGCCACAGTGTGACATAAATGGCCCCTATTCCAATTCTCAATAGAAATTACTAATCTGTAATCTCATCCGCCGGGTCTTTACTATTATTCCATCATAATTCTGGTTGTCTGAGATTCAACCACTAAGCACTGTTTATAACACTCGAAGGCTTTTTTCAGGCTAAAATCTCCCAAGTTTTCCAAGTTCCTACCACAAATAAGTTCCACAGGCATCTGAACCACAACAAGCAAGGCCAGAACTACAACATCACTCTTGGTGTCGATTTATTGTTAGACATGAAATACTTGAGATAATAACATATGGAAGGAAAGATTATAATTGCATCATTCATTTCTCTCTGATGTTTGCACTTCGTTCTTTAACATCCATTCCCCATGTAGCAGCCAATATATTTTTTTAATACTGTAAATCCTATAATACTTACCTCTTGCGTGGTAAGTCTTATAGTACTTATCTCTTGCATAAACCTAACCATGGCTTCTCACTGCATATTAATTATAACCTGAACCCATATAATTTCATTAAGGGATGAATGATTGGGTCTTTGCCTGCCTGGTTTCCAATGCCATACTAGTAGTTAACCTTTTGGTTCTGGCCTCAGTCAAGTCAAGCTCATTACTACTCTTTCCTGACCACTTCCAAACACTCTTTCTCTCCAGCCTTTACTTGCCAAAACACTAACATACCAAGCATTGTCTATTACTGATGGCCTTAATGAAATTCATATTTATCATTTGTTTACTAATTTACTGACCAATAGGTTGTCTGAAATCAAAGCTCTCAGTAAAGATATAAACTAAACAATACTACAGTTAACATCTGGTCAGTGATTTTGATTTTCTTCTTTGTGTTATACATTACTCAAATTTCATGGGATTTCTAATTATTATTTTAATGTAGCAATGAACAATAAATGTAGTCATAAAACAATAATGGTCATGTAAAGGTACACAACACATGGGGACAATTAACATTCTTTCATTTGTGGGAATTTTGTAAGGCAAGTTTTATCTGTTGCAACTCTGGCTGCCCTGGCACTCACTCTGTAGACCAGGCTGGCCTCAAACTCACAGAGATCCACCTGGGCTGCCTCTGCCTTCTGAGCACTGTCACTAAAGTTGTGCACCACCGTCACCTGGCCATCTGTGGGAATTTTAATAAAGAATCTTCTAAAGCAGAAGGTCTGCTAGAGAATGAGCTCCATAAGAGAGAATAGGAACAGTCTATCAGTAAGCTCAGAAGAAACTGTAAAGGTTAATTAGCTCTCCTATAAAATGGAAGAGAAATTAGGAAAAGTGGACTAACTCCTTTGCCAGTCAGAGTGGTTTGTAAACTTGCAAGAACATGCAGAATAAAGCCAAGGGTAAAATAAGAATTTAACTGAGGATCAATAATCCTTAGCACAAATTCTATGCTCTGTTGCCTTGCCAACCAAGTCCTATAAGGGAAATAGCATTTTAATAAAAAAGAAAAGCAATTATAGTCATGTTAGTTTTCTTTCAGGTAGAGTCTAGGAAGAGAAGTTGGGAGCTTTGTAGCTCAAAGGATTATTTTATGAAGTGAGAATCTGGCATAGATATAAAAGGGTTAAATATAGCTATATACTGCAGAGAGCTCCTACCTTGGTTTCCCTGAAAATAGTAACTTTTTAGCTGCATACCTACATTCCATCTTGTTTATACTTAATGGATTCTCTGTCTACCCCAAGGAAGAAAGATGGACAAAATATAGGAATTCTCTTACATGACTACCTTGATTACTTTTTCTGCATTTAGTGAGAAAGACCTATGATCAACTGATAGCCATGTCCTTGCCTTTATATTTAGATAAGGTGCCATCCCCCAAAAAGGAGTAAAGAGTTGTGGGAAAGGTCAGTGACTGATGTTCACAGTGAGAATAGTTTCTTTGCTGTACAGAATGCCACAAAAGAATGATGATCACTTTTGAGGCAGAGCATCAAAGCTGGTCCTGCTGCAGCTTGCCACTCTGTAATGTATACCCCGTCGGAAATCAGAGAAGTAATATAAAAACTCAGAGCTGGTGGGCAGTGAAACTTTCCATACGGTACTTTCAGTAACAGATATGCATGTTTTAAAGCTGTTCACCTTTGGCATTCATATTTTTGGAGATCCTAAACCTGCCACAGAAATCAATATTCACTTAAATTAACCAAGAATTACAGACGTTTTCAAGAGTAAATCTTGATCTCTGAAAAGCAAGTCTTTCATCTTTTGCTTAATGATCAAAATTCATTCTGCTTAAACAAAGTTTCTTGTTCAATTCCCTTCAGGAAGATTTCCCATCTCTCTAAGTATCCTGGAGTTCCTTTGAAAGTTTGGATCACCAGTACAAGGAATTATGAAAAACGATAGGACAACTTTGTCCTATTAGCTGTTACATATATTTACATAAGAATAAAAATACTGTGCTATATTAATCTAAGAAGTCATGCAGTAGGTCAGCTTTCCCATGCTAACATGCCCCAGGCAAACTCAATTAGTTCATTTAAACTTGGAGTAATCTAGAATTGTCATGTGTCAAACTGGACTAATTGTACTTGATACCTTTCTTTCCTGAGACAATGTGAATCAAGAAGCTAAGAACTATGTGACAACATGTCTGTTACTGAAAGGCTGTGAAACTAGTTGGGAAGAGAACAGACTTTCAAGGAGACAGACCGGGACTTGAAATCTAGCAACTCTACTAGCCAGTGAATGTACAAAATTAACCTTTACCTCTCAGAGCTGATAAATCAGTACAATTGGGAGGAAAGATGCCTTCTAATCAAGTATGTGGAGAATCCACAACCACTATTTTGAAAGTTCTATGTTATTAAAGGTATAAAATACAGAAACATGTTTGATGGCTTTGTGTTAGTTTATGGAGCACTACCAATGTAAACATTGCTTATGTTTAAAATAAGATTGTATGGCCCTTGTTATCAGGAGCCAGAATCTGTGTTACATTATCAACACAAACTCTGGAAGAGTATGCATTCTATATAGTGCACTATTACTTCATAATTGACAACTAAATGATTGACTTCTGAAAACCCATAATTACACACTTCTGTGGGACTTCAATTTCCCAGCACCAGATTCTTTCAAGAAACCTAGCTTATTCCATTCCAGTGATCTAAGGATGAAGATAAACATTGTACATCTCCTACAACAGGGTATAGAAGTAATCTGTAAACAAGTATGTCACCTTAAAAAATCCTCTTTATTGCTCCCCATAGGAGAGAAACCCTCTACTTTGATCTGAGGATCAGGTCTTCTCTGAGGCATTCCATTTGATGATGAGGTTCATCCCACTCGTTGACTCATTTCCTACTATTGGTGAGAGTGTCTCATGCTGGATGTTCCTCAGAGTCTACTATTGAGCACAGCTGTGTTGCAGGTGCTTTCGGGTACTCAAGGCTGGGAAATTATAGAAAACATATTTATTGTCCTATCAGTTGACTCAGAAAATTTCAAGATTTCAAACCTGGCTACTGTTTGTACTTCCCATGAATTTATTTTGAATAAAAAGGTTTCATCCAAACTGAGCTCACTGCCTTCCCCAACCCACTGGAAGAAAGTGGTATCAGTGTTGCTGAGGGCAGAGGGACGAGGCTGGGTAGGTTTCCTCCTCTGGTTTTATCTCCTAGGTCAAGATATTGAGATGAGCCCATGATGTTTTTGAAGGGGAAATACGGCTGGCTTTGCGAATTCATTTTTAAAGGCTAATGAAATTCACATTTGCTAATGTGTGTAAAAATACAAACCTTACTTTCGAGAAGGCCCAGGAATGTTAGTAAATGACCATTCAAGAGAACCGTAAACAACCCTTGGGTACCTTAAGCCAAGAGATGTGCTTCTCACTTCACAAGCGTTTGCTACTGCCACTCAGTGAATGGATCTTGATTTTGACCCTTCATTTGAGACCTAGCACCTTCTCCAGGTAACCTCAAGCTAGCATTCACACATGGCTTCCTTTGAGTAAACTGTCTCTTTGCTTTTCTAGGTTCATCAGAAAAGTAATAAATCTGTTTTTTTTTTTTTTTTTTTTTTTTTTTTTTTTTTACATTTTCCAACACATCCACTGTTTGGTCTCTTGGGTAGGCTTAAGTCTGTCCCTCTAGGCTTCAGAGAGTGTGCTTACACCTCATGTAATGATGTTGAGGGGTTGTAACCGTTTAAGAGTAGGTATTTAGTGGGAGGACACTGGGTGATAAATTAGCAAGAAATTCAGAGAGTTAGCATGAAACCCCAAGTTATAATCTTTGGCTGCAACCAGGTAACTTCAGCTTCTTACTGTGAAACATGGTATCTCTCTCCCATACATACCTCCAATATTATGAAGCAGTTCTCCCAGAAGGTCATCAGGAGGGGTAAACTGAGACATTGCCATGTCACGGAAATACCATACTGCTGGTCTGCTATTCTTTATAAAGTTACCCAGAGAAAGATATTTCATATCAGTAAAAGAGGACAGATTAATAAACCTGGGGACCTAAGATGATATTTATATTCATTAAAACTGGTCCTCGTATTACATTCTTCTGGTGTGCATCCTTGGCGTTTTAGCCTCTGGTGGTAGCCATGTTCCTGTTGGTAATATATATCAATATCTATATCTATATCTATATATGTTCTGAACCCTGCAGTCTGCATGGAAAGCTCAGCAGTGTTAGACTAAATCAAATCCTGACTTTTTTTTCCCATAGTTGGCCTTCCTAGTCTTCTACATTGTTGTCTTGTTTTATGCCTCTCCAAATTTCAAGAAATATAAAATTTGAAGCCCAGGGGAGAAACCAAAACTATATACATAAAAAGATTCTTAGACTCATTCCTTGCTTCTCATGCAGCATGTTGAACGCCGGAATGTAACTCTTGTCATATATTATTTGCACCTGCACCTGAATGGGAAGTATACTTGAGTAAACCAATTACCAAGAGAGATTGCATCATACTGTGCAAATGATCAGCATTAAAAATAAAACTATAAAATAGGCATTCGTCAAGGGAGAATGGCTATGAATGGCACAATTCCCATAGAGACAACAGGACGAATCTCACATACTTCAATAGTATTTTATTTATATGTGAAGAAAATGTATACCACCCCAAAAGGATGCTATTGGAACAATGAAAGAAGAGCTCTTACAATAAATCTACAAAGCCCCTAGCTCATATTAACCACATCTTGATACAGACTCAGTTGTTGAACAACTCATTGACTAATATGCACTGAGCTTATTTATACAGATATATTTTCAATTGTGTATATGTGTGCGTGGATGTGTGTATACATGCTGATGTATGTGCATATGTGCATGTGGATACACACAGTGTGTGTACATGCACATGGAGATCAGAAGTCAAGATTGGATGCCTTCTTATTCCCTATTTTATCTTCTTGAGACCGTCTTTCACTGAACCTGGAGCTTACTGATTTAGTTAGACTGGCTGGCCAGTAAGCTCCAGGGATTCTTCTCTACCAAGTGTGGGAATTAATAGCATACAGCATGATGCCTGACTTTTATGTAGGAGCTGGAGATCCAAACCAGGTCCTCATGCTTGTTAGGCAAGCACATTACACAGTGAGCCATCTTCCTACCCGTGAACAGATATATACAATGCTTGAGAATATAAAATCATGAAGCATCATCAATAAATTCATTCTCCTCCCTTCCTCTTCCCTTTTCTCTTGTCCTTACCCCCTCTCTCATCCAAATTTTAAAATCTACACAGTCACAGTCTCACACAGAAACACAGACATATCACACATGGATCATAAAATACTACCTGATAAACCCACGGAAGCTATAGAAATCATCCATATGCTTACTGGACACTACTTAAAAAAAGACAACAAAGCCAACATGTGCTAAATTATTGCAAGGATTTTTTTGAAAATCTGAGAAAATATAAGCTTGTGTCTTATGTTAAATTGAACTTCCTTTTAAGTGGATAAGCAGTATTAACCCAGTTCCTACGCAAGAAGACCAGAGAGCAAACCATTAGTGGAAATTCTATTGATTTGTATTTTTAATTATTTCATCCTATTTTTTTTTAAATCACACTTGTTACCATCACAGCAAGACAAACTATTCTTTTTCTGGAAAGTGAGAATGCTATTTTATAATTCCCCATATCAAAATACATTTTTCTTTTTAATTTTTGCAAGACGATCATAAAGAAACTAAGAGGCAAATGCCCTCACTAGGCTCCTGATGTTCATCACTTTCTTATGTCAGACAAAAGCTTGCAGTGTCATTGGCAGAGCTTTCTCCTTTGTTACTAATACCACTCATTGACAATTGAGTTATCTTATATATTCTCTGTCTCTGTCTTTCTGCCTCTCTCTCTTTCTCGTGTGTATGTGTGTGTGTGTGTGTGTGTGTGTGTGTGTGTGTGTGTGTGTGTGCTTCCTTTCAGTGAAAACAGGTTTTCTTCTTCACACATAATATATCCCAATTACAGTCTCCCTTCCCCTGCTCCTCTCAGTTCCTCCCTACCTTCCCACTCATGGGGATCCACCCTCTTTCTGTCTCTCATTAGAAAATAAACAGCCTTCTAAGGGGTAAGAAAGACTAACATATCAAAATAGGACAAAACAAACGGAAGGAAAAGAGCCCAAGAAAAGGCACAAGAAACAGATACAGACACAGAAATCTACTAATTTTCACATTCAGAAATCTCATTAAAACACTAAACTGGAAGCCATAATATATGAAAAAGTCTTTCCACCTCCTCTTTTGCAGAGTTCCCTGGGACCTGAGATGAGGGATCCATCTTATTATCCATCATTTGCATAATGTCTGGCTCTGGATGTCTGTATTTGTTCTCATCTGCTGTAAGAGAAAACTTTTCTGATGATGTCTGTGCATAGCATTCATCTGTGAGTACAGCAAAATGTCACTAGGAATCAATTTATTGCTAATTTTATTTATTTATTTATTTATTTATTTATTTATTTATCTATTTATTTATTTATTTATTTATTTATTTATTTATTTATTTATTTATTTATTTATTTACTGAAGCAGTAAGTATTTGAGTTTAGCTTAGGTCACTGAACTAAATATTCTCATGTTCGCTGTTACCCAAGAAGTGTCAACATTGCTTGGCTATTTTCTTAATGTATGTGAAATACAGTATAATACTGAAAGATTTATATTGTCTTCTGTATCTACATAGCATTACTACTCCC
This sequence comes from Cricetomys ansorgei, assembly GCA_026225945.1. Lineage (NCBI taxonomy): Eukaryota > Metazoa > Chordata > Mammalia > Rodentia > Nesomyidae > Cricetomys > Cricetomys ansorgei. The sequence continues at coordinate 13,691,443 of JAMJFZ010001203.1, read as the reverse complement.
ATTCTTCTCAGACTCTTCTTTTTCTTCTCAAACAATATTCCATTTCATATATATATATATATGGTATATGGAAATGTATATATACACACACACACACACACACACAACACTCAATGGATGTGGTGATTTGATTTTGCAATATTTTATATGGTTTCATGATTAATTTATGTATGTATATATATACATGTGTGTGTGTGTGTGTGTGTGTGTGTGTGTGTGTGTGTGCGTGTATGTACATATACAATAGATTTCCTTAGACAAAAAATGTTCACTCAATAACAATGTGGCCTTGATATTTACTATCTGTAAGAAAAAATTCTGAGATAATGGTTATTTTCTTTAACAAGTTAACAACCCATTTCTTTGTATTACAGATTGAACTTTTTTTTCCTAGAAAATCAACTATAGCTATTAAATGGATTTTATACTTTTAAATGCCAATTATGTTAAAGGCAAAAGCAATCTACTTCCTTCAAGGCAAGACAGCCGTTACTCAGCTCATGCCAGAGTTCCTTTTGGCCCTAGATTTTGATTTGCAATATTACCCATTATTGCTGGGTAATATTGGGTGATAAATGGCAGTGGGATCATACTTGCTCTGCCCACTTGCAAATGCAGCATGCTTTAAAGAAGCTTAGTAATGTTTAATACCACACCCAAAGAAAACCAAAGTCAGTGACAGGAATGCTGAACAACTTCCTGATGATGATTAAATTGCCACCTTTGCTCTACCAGGGATTGCCACCGATGCAGAGACAAACTAGTTTAAAGAAAATTGAGTCCTGACCTTAAAACGTATAAGCTATTCCTCTGGAATTTTTCTGGGTTGTTCTTCACAGGCCTACACCTGAAATGTCTACCTTAATATCAGCATTAAGACATTTCTATCACTGACTATATTAAAGTAAATTGGTATTCATATTTATAATAGGAAACTTTACAAAACATGATAGCAGTATGAACAGGGGCTGTATTGGCACTGGAACACAGAGGGGAGATGGGGTCTCAGTTTCTTTGTGCTGGATTATTGCTGTGCTCTTCATGTAGGTGATATCACAGAATCCCTCACCACTGAGAACCTGCACTCTGGCCTATGATTTTCAGATTACTAGCTAAGCATGGGGTAGGGGTTCATGTCACTTAGACACTTAGCGTAGCTTTCTAGAAGCAGAGCTGAGACCTGTAGCCTGACATTACTAGAGAGAGGGGCAAGGTGAACATTTCGGGAGAAAATGAGTTTCTCAACAAATTATGTAAATATAAGGAGTTGATTTTATTCCAAATTTGCTCTTCAATTTAATAGAGGACACCTTGGATACAAACTGGATGTCAGTCATTGGTGCCTCTTCCCTTCTAGAAGCAGAATGGCTACGTGTATTAAGGAAGAGAGTCTAGTGCATCATCCAGTTCAACATTTGGTCCATATCGCTGCCTCTAAATGGACAGTCACAAATGATCTACAATTCAGAAAATACTGGGCTTTATAGTAAAAATAGTACACATAGGTTCAAAGACCAGGCAGCCACATGGACAAGAGTGGCTACTGATTTCTTATTTTCTGAAAAAAATTCTACATTATTACATAGCTCATATTGAGTTTTAACTGTTGCTATAATCAGAACAAATGTAAACAGAGGATAAAAAATGAATTTATTTACACATACATTTAATTAAGTGGCTCGGCTCTGGGTCACTAGTGTACATTACTTTAATTAAATGTAAGGCAAAGTAATTTTTAAAATAAACTCACAGCCTGCCTCATTCAACAAAGAATAGAATGCTCATCTACTGAAACTCCCCTCTCTTCCACTGCCTTTGACTGTAGGCCTCAGTCAGCCACCACAAATAACATACCAAATTAGGAGGCATATGTTAGCATTAAGCCGGTCGCTCATTATGATGACATAATTGTAATTAGCGTTTGCACAGAGCCATAAGAGAGCTGGTAAAGCCTGATGCCCAAAGAACAATTATTATGGTGTTTCTTTATGTCTCTTTCATAATTATATTAAAGCACTGAACAGAGGAGAGGAGGTTAATGATACTCCATTAATATAATAACCACTACCACTCAAACCGCATCTCACTTCTAGGGAATATATCATAGCTATGTTGAAAAAGCAGACGAACACAGGAAGTTAGTCATGAGACTGTGATGAATGCAGTTTAATATTATTTGACTCTCACATTTTTCTCTTCTAGTTCTACATTGGAAGAAACTGGTTGAGTATTCTTTGATAGGCTGAAGGCCATCAATTCTGTAGCTTGGTGATCTATAAGGTACCAGATAATTCTGTGATTTCTAATTTTATTCAACTTCTTATGTATCAAAAGAGGTAAAGGATATTAAAGGAATCAATAAATGCATGGAAACAAAAGCCATTCAACTGGGAAAGGCAACAGTGAAACTGTCTCATTTGCTAAGAATATGGTCTCAGAGAAAAATAATTATTCTTCCAGAAAATAAGTTTAAAAGTTAAAGTTACAAATTGTTAACACTAACTTTTAATGAATTGTATCATTTTTGTATACTGAGCACAGTATCAGAAAGGATATTGCTAAAACTATGCCACTTATTTTACCTACAGAAAATATTTCACAGCAAATTATACAAGTAACTGAGTACAAGTGTGTTTAAGGTCATAATAAAACAACTTGAAGGTGACACAAGTAACTGATTAGAATAATTTATGATCTGAGTATTTGCTATTATCAAAATAAATTTACATATAAAATGTCAATATCATTTATTTATAGAATTGGAAACCTATCCTAAATCACAAACATAACAAAAAATAACCAGAATGACCCAGTAGAAAGCAAAGCTAAAGGTCTCACACTGACTAATTTCAAAATACCCTACCAATGTAGAAAAACTGAAATAATGGAATGAACATAATAAACAGACACCTGGGCCAATATAACAGGATATAAAATCTAGACATAAACCTGAAGATGTCCTGTCAGTTGCTTTTGCACAACTGTTAAGAACAGACATCACAAAAGATCCATAACTCTGAAAACTGATGGTGGAAAAACTGAATATCTACTCACAAACGTTTAAAAATAGATCCTTTAGCCAAAACATGTAAAAAAAAAGTAGTTGATCATAAACATAAATGTGCACATGTACACATACACACAGAGAGAGAGACAATCAGACAGAGAGAATATAGGACAAAATTAGAAAAGCAAAAGCAAAACTTGATAAATGGAATTGCATAGCAAAATACTCATCACTACAAAGAATGTACTTAACAAAGCGAAGGGAACAACCAATGAACTGATAGAAAATATTTGAAGATCATAATCTGATGAGATAAAATTGGAAAGATATAAAGAACATAAAAATAATATCAACCTTATTAGCAATGAGCAGAGGACAGGAGAAAGAACTAGAATAGATATTTCTCTATTATATAAGATATAAATAACATATATAAATAACATATAGAGATATAAATAACAAACACACAAATAAAAAATGCACAAATATTGCTGATCATTAAGGAGTATAAATTAAAACAGTAAGACATTACATCATATCTGATGGGATGGTTAAAAAGATGGAAGAGAGCGTCAGATGGCTTGTGTGAGAAAGGAGCCCCAGAGAGTGTAAGCCCTCATGTAGCTTTGCTGGATATCAGAGGCATTACTGCTCAAAAATAAAAGAGAAGCTAGAACTCATATACACAGCAATGATACCATCTTTGGCAACATAAAAAAGTGGACTGCAAACTATGCGTTAGAAAAGTGTCTATTCTGAAAGATGTTGGGAGCCTGTGGGATGTCCTGGTGCTTGCAGGATACCAAGGGAGCCTGCTAAGTGTCTGGTTTTGGACACTGAGTCCCAACTTCGGGTTGAACTTTGTCATGCTTCGTCTCAGTAGTATGGGCCAGATAAGTATCCACGATTAGAGCAGCCTTCTGCCTCCAAAGATCGTGGAGATGCCCACAATTCATGCTCCTGCCACACAAGCTCGACTTAATTTTCTTTTATTTGCTCTTTTTTTTTCTTTTTGAGGTCACAGAGGAAGGGTTGGAACAGGGAGGAATGGGAAGAGGGTGTTACCAAGATACAATGTATAAAACTCAAACTGTTAATAAAATGAATTATTAAAAAGCAAAAACAAATAAATCACAAACAAAATAAAAGAAAAACAATATCCAAAGTAAGAAATATCCTGGAGGATATTAGACTATATGAAATTAGCAAAGCACAGAAATACAAGAACCACATGCTGTTACTTATGTGAAACATAAAAGAACTCTAAAAGGCAGAGTCCGTAGGCTCACAGAGCACAAAGGTGACTAGCCCAGGCTTGGAGCTGGGATGGACGCAAAGGTAATCCTGGCAAAAGAGTATACATTGTGGTTTGCCTCCAGAGACTCCTATATTCAGCTACACTGCAGACCCATTGGTGGAACTGTTTAGGAAAAGAATTAGCAGTTGTAGCCTTCTTGAAGGAGATGTGTCCGTGGGGGTTGGCATAGAGTTTCAAAAGCCTGGAACATCCATATTGTAACCTCTCTGCCTCTTGCTTGAAGATCAGGCTATTTTCTCCCAGCTACTGTGCCAGTGTCATGCCTGCCTCTCTGTTGCCAGGTTCCCTGCCATGTTGGTCATGAAATCTAACCCTCTGAAACTGTAAATTCATAATAAACTCTTTATAAGGTGCCTTGGTCATGGTGTCTTATCATAGTAATAGAAAAGTAGCTAAGGCAGTGTATCTCTATTTGGCAGGAATAAGCTTTGGGAGCCTGGTAAGCAACACTGTGATCACGAAGTTTAAGACTATTGGTTTTAAATGTTCTAATTGTGAAAATTGTATGCAGATGAAGCAAATATTGATGAGCTCATTTTATCTTTCCACTTCAAATTCCCAACATCACTTTACACATAATAGACAACCACACAGCAATGTCTTTTAGTAAAACAAAATTACACGATCATCGTAGCCTTTCTTCCGTGACTTTACAATACTGAATTGTGAAGCAGAATCATGATTATTTAAGAAAGGACAAAGGTAAGGTGTAAAGACAATGTATGGCTCGTCCAAGGTCACCCAGCTTTGGACTCCAGATCTGCACTTGATATCACAAAACAATCCTGTCATTAAATGCATTTCACTCGGAATAAAAGATAGGGCAGTGTCGTGTGAATAAATGACCTCCTCACTTCTGCCATCTTCCTGTTTAGTTAAGTTTGACGTAAGCTCCTTTTTATTTACCCATAAGGAAAATAAAAGATGAAACAAACTATCTTAAACTATCAGCAATAAGGTATTTTTAGTTAACAACAACCCATAGCGATTGAGTTAGCCACTAATATTAAACCATATGGAGGAAAGCTTTGTTCAATGGTTAGAAAGAACACTTTTTTTTAAAAATGCCACAAGAATATAAGTGAACCATAAGTGAATCTGGTGTCTATTCTATAAAATATTCATGCATCTCATGAATGCTTTTATGGTCCTGTGGCAGAACTGAGTAGTTGAGTTAAATTATTTTAAAGTTTACAAAGCCCAAAATATTTACCACCTTACTTTTTAAGAAGGTTTCTGTCCCTGATTCACGATGTGTGTAATCATCCTTTAAAAATAATGATCATTTATTTTGTGTGTGTGTGTGTGTGTGTGTGTGTGTGTGTGTGTGTGTGTGTGCCTGAGTACATGTATGTGTATCACTTGCCTGCAGACATCTGCAGATGTCAGGAGAGGTTATTAAATTCCCTATAACTAGAGTTACAGGTGGTTCTGAGCTACCTACCATATGGGTGCTGGGAACCAAACCCAGGTCCTATGCAAGAGCAGTCATTGCTCTTAACTTTTGAGACATTTCTCCAGCTCCTTTCAATCTACCTAATATTAATGGTTTCAAAAGTTATATCTACTAGAATCTCACCTCTTTTAAATTAGAAAGGTCAATTGAGATTCAATTATTTGGTAAAACTCCATTACCTAGTGAGACAGGCTTGTGATTTGGTATTTAGGATAGAATCCATTAGCTGAAACACACCACAAATTTGCTTTCCTTCATGGCCAGTGTCCACCACAGGTCAATGAACGCTATTCAGGACCCATCTAACCACTGTAGAGAAGTAAGCTAGAAAGAAAGACTTTAAGACTCACTTTACAAATTTTATCCATTAAGTTCAGAGAAGGTAAACTGTCACTAGGTAAACATTATAAGTAATTTAAATGTCGGTCCCTTAACATTGCAAACCACTGTGAGGAGACAGCCCACAGAGCTGACATCAAGGGACAAGGGAGATGGAGATTGGTTGAAACACAAAAGGAATAATTTAGAAAGACAAGATTTGAAGCTTGATTTCTGTGTTCAAGTCATCTTCTTCATTCTTGTGTGCTCCTCTGAATGAGGTTTCAGTGGTGAGAAAGTAAGCATCCATTTTTTCAATAATTATAAACAGAAGAAAATATGAAACATCATTTCCAGTCATTGCATCCAGAACTCACTGTAGCATCTATGTGGGGGACCTCCAAGTCTGGTGCTGTAGAGGCTGAGGAGACCTTCATGCTTAAGGCTGACGTGTCCTGTCTCTATACACAGCTTTCCCCTGCTCTTTGCATGCTTTTCTGTCTCAGCCCCTTTGCTAAGCTGAAACTTTGCTTTTGTCTGAACACTTCCTACTTTTGATCCTTAGCATGCATTTGTGTTGGGTTATGCACAAAGAGATTGAAAATACTGTCCAGGCTTCCTGCAAGGGATTGCTTTGTCAGTTTCTTTTTTTCCCCTAACAAGGCTCAGATTTTGTCAAGAATTTCTTTTAAAAAAAAAAGAGATAGAATTATTGCGAAAAACAAGTTGTTAGATTTCTCTTTCTCCTGAAGCTCCAATGACAATTTCAGCCCTGTGCATTGCTACCAGCTTCTTTCCTTTTTCCTATCTCTTTCATCATTTTGATGTATATAATGTATACAGAAATGTATAAAGAAACAGAAACGATCTTAGGCTTAGAATTCTCTATTTTGTAAAACTTAGCATGTACCTCCCTAATAAGGATACTCACTGAAACAAACATGCAGGAGTCCATATTGAAATGGTTTCCTTCCAGGTAAGAGAATGCGGCATGCCCATGTGGCCTTGAGGGTGGGCAATGAGATCTTGGCTGGGATAAGCTGCTGAGTAATTCCATTGTCCACCATAAGAATATTTTCCATCCAACAGACTGTGGCCCTATTGCTGGCTCATCAAAAAAGACACCTACTGGGAAGTGTCCAGAATCTTATGACTGAAGAATGTGTTAGCTCCATTAGTTACTGAACTGTAAACTAATTTATAACTCCTGGGAAAGAGAACATGGATAGACAGGTGCACCTATCCACCCTAAAAAGAGACTCGTCAGTTCTCAGCCAAAGGGGTATCTTGTCAGAACTTTTAGTATTTCTAATCTGAAGTGGATTTTAGCACATTTAAAGATGATAGTAGGAACTCCTCTATCGTATTTTAATATGGGACAATTCAAAACATTAAGGAGAGATTCTGAAGTTGACTAGGGAGCAGGGTTTTCCACATCTACTTCATGAAATAATGCAAAACATATTAAAAGAACATGTGGAAGATGTGGTCCCTTGTTGAACTGACCTTCCACTAACAAGGTTGAAAAATCATTTAAAAAACTACTGAGCATACATGACAACCCTGCTAATGACTTATGAAGAAAACATTAGGCTCTGTTCCATACCACGCATTTCTATAAGGAACTTTCCAGAACAAACAGGGAAACACTCTGGTGGGATTTCAAATTATTTGCATCATTGTAATTGATTTTTCTACATCCAAGAATCATGAAAAGCTCGAATTACAAACTCATAGAAACTGCTCACGGGCAATAAACTGTATGACAAAGTGTCCAAAATCAACATTAAAATTATAATGCAGCAATTAAAATTTTAATAACACCAAAATAAAGTTAGAGCAGCTCAGCTAATCAATTATATTAATGTTTTATTTGCATTTGTCTCTTCAGTTTATCAATAAGATCAAAGTTAATAGGAAGCTTCTTAATTAGACAATGATCACAATCTATTTAAAGTTATTTTTAGAATTACTTTTATGTAACAGAAAGCCAACTCACTATGGATGTCACTCTGAGTCACCCTTACACACCACTCTTAGGTCTGGAGCTGAATTTTAACTGTACTTCAGGAACCCTAATCTATCATTTGGGGGCTAAATTCACATGCCAATCAAATGTCATCAGGTAACTTCAGTCGGTGTTAAACGTTCTTCAGGTACGGTTGGATTGCCTCATTTGTGTCCTGGTGTGTTGTGGCCTTGGCCTTACCCACTTGGCCCAGACTACCCTGTTTCGCTTATTTATACTGGTGGTTTGTCCTGATGACCAATCGGTGATAAGTAAGGTGAAGTTTTAAGATGATCCTAGACAGCATGATGGTTAGGGAGCCATAGTACACCAAAAAGTTATAGGGATTGGGGTTTTTAAGCCCAGAGACAAAAAAGTCATGTTTTAAGGGTATTTTGGGTTTCCTGGATGAAGAGAGTTACTAGACTAGTGAGATTTGGCATCATCTAGTGCTTCAAGTACCTGAGTATATCATTCAGAGCTTAATAGATGGAAATAGAAAGTATTTAACCAAAGTCCTACCCATTACAATTTTATTGATATAAAACTCACTCTTCTCCAGGCCTTAGCATAGTTTGAGACTCCTTATGTTTCTGATGGTGCCCACGGATCTGCTTTCCTCATAGCAACAGGGATTAATGTATGGCAAGTAACTATCAGACATGGTTCCCTACTTCTGTACTTACTACATCAACTAAAATTTCACTTCATGTCCATCCGTCTACCATTTTGGCTTTGAAGGCATTGCCTGGTACTGATATTTTATTGATATACTGTGACTATTATCATTTATTCCTATTCCTTAATGAAGGTCTTATTTTCTTAGTAATGAGTAAAATCAGTTAGCTCCAGCCAAATTTGGAAGAGAAGAGAGTATCTTTTATTATGTCAACTATTAAAATCTCCCTAGCAGACATCCTTATTGCTATTACAGTCTGGGTCTCCCAGTTAAATCTATATTCAGTACAAAAATAATTCCATTGAAATGTGGATTTGACCCAATGGGTTCAGCACGACTCCCCTTCTCCATCATTGTTTTCTTCCTCATCACTATTACATTGTGACTCTCTGATCTATAGGTTGGCTTTTTACCAACCCTGCCATTATCCTCTGAAGCAAACTGCCCAAAACTGACTCTCCTTCTAACACCTACACTATTCCACAGTCTGGCCATAGGATTAGTCTACAGATGAATTCAGAAGAGTCTTGTAGACATACACACACATACATGTATAAGAATGTATTCAAAAGACATTTCCCTGTCGGTCTCAGACCTGCCAAAACACAGATTCTAGAGTAGGGTCCAGGAATCTGGAGTTTACATTCCAGGTGACGTTTTGGCTTAAGGTAAAGAATATTTGGTCAATATTTTACAACTCCCAGCTAATATCACACATTCTAAATGGGCAGTAAGTTCCCTGACACTAAAAGTATTTAAAAAGGTGAGAAACAACTCGAATATCAGTGATACCCTTTGCTCAGACTGTATTTTATTGGGTCCCGAAAAATATCATGAGTATAGTCAAAGCCATTTCTGTTTTCATATTCTCACCAGTACTTACGCTGGCCTTCTACAGACTATATCTGGTTGTACGGTATCTGCTGATCGCTAATGCTCCACCGAATGGGCAATGCCCTCCACACTTTCCCTACAATAGCTCAAGTACAGCAAAATGATATAAACTTGCATTAGTTTTGCTTTCATCATCATATTGGATTTTTCTAGATAAAGCAATCAAGCAACAGAAAGAAAAAAAATGGCATCCCACGTATAGGAGAGAAGTAAAACTGTCAGTATATGCAGATGATATTCCAGTAAATACAGAAAATTCCAGAAGGTTTTCAGAAATAATAGGTTATTTTCCAGTTACAGAATATAATCAATACTGAAAATTCAGTAGTTTTAGAATAAATCAAGAATAAACAGAAGTCAAGAAAACTTCAATTTATAGTATGCGTTATCATGTACACACTTACTTGTATATTCATATCTACAAAGTAATTTAACTAAAAACTTACAGACTCTCAACAGTGAAAAGTATAATTACATCTGAAAGAACAGGTCTATAATCTCCTATTTCATTGGGAGATGGGCGGGAAGAATGCAAATTAAAGGCCTGCTGGTGCAACTTTGGAAGACCCTGTCTCAAAATTCAAAAGCTAAAAAAAAAAACAAACAAACAAAAAAACCCCATAAACCCATGTCTGGGGATATAGCTTAGTGACAGAGTATTTCTCTATTACTACAAAATTATTAAACAGTGATGAAAGGAATTGAAATGGACTTAGAAGTGAAAATTCATCTTAAATTCCTCTATCAGAGGAATCTATATTAGTTAAATGTCCCATATGACCTAATCTGATCTACAGAATTAAGGAAACCACTGTAAAAATACTAATGACATATAATCTTAAAATATGTATGAAAATTCAAACCCCCAAATGTCTAAAGTCTTCTTAGGGAAAATGGGCAAAGCAGGTGGCATTATTTCTGATTCTAAAATACACTATAAATCTATAATTATCAAAAAATCAATGTTACAGGTGGGCCAGTGAACTGGCTTGGCAGGGAAAGGCATGTGTCACACAAGCCTTGAAACCTAAATTTGATCCTTGGAACCCACGTGAAAGTGAAAACGATCTTCATTATGTTGTGCTCTGACACTTACATGAGTACTCCTACATGTGTGGGCCACAAACACATGCATGTATGCCACACACAATAATAATAATAATAATAATAATAATAATAATAATAATAAAAAAAATAAAAATAACAAAAGAGTCACAGGAAAAACAAATATATCAATAAATAAGAAAGAATAGAGAGCCTCAAAGTAAGGTCATGCCTTTACAGCCTACTGGTTTCCCACAAAGGTGATCAGAAACAGCCATCTGAGAAAAGATATTCAATAAGAGATGTTGATAAAATTCTGTATCTGCATGCAAAAGCATGAAACTGGAACCCAATCTCATTGGTAAAATACTACCCAATCTATGTAAGACTCTGTGTAAACAGAGACCCTGAAACACTAATGCTGGTATAAGGCAAAGGAAAGACTGTTCTAAAAACTTTACAGCGGCAAGGAACTTTACTTTAAAGGACCCCAAAACAATACAAACAAAAGCCAAAACAAGCAAATGGATGTACCGTAAAGTGAGAAAAGCTAGGCAATCCTCAGAGTGGGGAGACAACCTACAGACTGAGAGTTGTACTTGAAGTGAATATTCACACTATATACAGAATTAGAAAAAATGAACAGCAATTTAATTTAAAAAGGGTAATATGGTATATACATATATATATACAAATTTTATATATTATATATATATATATATATGAAATGTATACAATATATATACAAATGAAAATATATACAAATAAATATATAAACACAATATATACAAATGAAAGAGCTTCTTCAACATGACCAATAACTATAAGTAACAGGACAAATGCTCAGTCAGTGAAGAACTTGCCATATAAGCATGAAAACCAGAATTCAATTGTATTTACCCACATACAAAGACAGGCAGGGTGGAACATGCTTGCAGTCCCAGTGCTGGGGAGGTAGAGAAAGGTAGACTGCTGAAGTTCACAGGACAGTCATCCTAACTAAGTCAGTGAGCTTTGAACCAATGAAAGAGAACATGTTTAAAAACAAAACAGCTGGACAGTGTCGAAAGGAATGAATCTGAGTTCAAAATCTAACCTTCACATACAGCAGAGACACATCTATGTGCACACAACACACACACACACACACACACACACACACACACACACACACGTCTAGAACACATTTAGGACCAGGAAACCATGTCAACAACCATGCTGAGCGAAAGAACAACAATTCAGCCTTTTTATCACTGAAGGAATAAGGGCAAGGCTAGCTAGCTACCTTGCTCTGGAGGTCTCTATCTGAAAGCTTATCTCTTCTGAAAGCTTTACCAACAGGCTGGCCATCAAACCCCCCGCCCCCCCAGCACTTTACGTAGTTTCTGGGGGATCCAAACATTGTTCCTCGTGCTTGTGCGGTAAGCAATTTATCCACTGAGCCATATGCCCTGTCCAATTAGATGCCATTTGAAGGAAGAGCAAAGTCTGGGGATGAGAGATAAATTAGGACTATTTCATGACTGCTGAGCCTTGACACCATAGATTATTCTTACATCTTAGGGTTTGAAAAGTAACTGAAAAGAATAAACTAATAAAATAACACTGCCAAACAAAACGGCATCAGCAAATTTAAAGATAGTTTGTTTGGTTTATTTTTTCGAATTCCTACCAATTGGCAGATTAAAGAGTAGACTCTATAGTCTTCTCTTTGATTCATGGATAGCATTCTTGACCTGGAATCCATGGACAAGCAAACGGTTCTTCTGCCTTCTGGTGCTTTAATGGTTTTCTGACCGCTAAGGAAAATATAAAATGGTTTTAAAAGCATAAAAAATTGTAATATCCAGAGACGTGAAACAGGAGGACAATGAGGAAATGAGAGTGAAATGAAAATGGATAAGTAATTAACTGTGGGATCAAGATTACACACAAAAAACAGAGCATTAACAAGTAAAAGTTAAAAGACAACAGTGACAGTCACTAACCCACTATCAGCACTGTTGAGAACTTTGCTTAATAAGGATGTTTCTTGTTAGTTTATTAAAAATCCTGACCTATTGTTCAAACCTTGCTGTTTTTGATTCAGATGTTTTGGGACATATTCAAAGAGAAAAGTTGTTTTTTTTTTTGAGAAATTGTTATTAAAATACAATGATGGGTATAAAAAAATCTTGCTGGATATAAATGTATTAAGATATTAACTCAATTCTGGCCTTTTATCTATATATAAATATTTGATATATTGCCTTGATAGTTGTACTGTCTTAATGTTCATTTAAACCATACAGGAAGAATGAAGACAATTTGAATTCCTATTGGCTCTTTATGAAAATGGTATTGTTTAAAATCCTTTCTTTCCTGCGTCTTCTAATGAAAGGACATGTGCTGTTTGGCTTTTGTTGACTTGACACAAACCTGAAAATATCTGGGAAGAGGGGCTCTTATTGAAAAAAAAGTGACTCCATTAGATTGGCCTGTAAGGAAGTCTGTCTGAAATTTCTTGATTATTAATTGACACATGGGGGGGTGTACAGTAGGTGGCACTGTCTCAGGACAGCTCATCCTGAGCAGTGTGAGAAGTCAAGCTAAAAAAGCCATTAGCAGCAAGTCTATAAGCAGCATTTCTGCATGGAATCTGTTTCAATTCCTGCCTTACCCTTCCTCAGTGGCGGAGTGTGACCTGAGAGTTGTAAAAAGAAGCAAAACCATTTCCTCTCCAACTTGCTTTGGATCATGGTGTTTCGCCACAGCAAGAGAACCCTAGCTAAGACAGGAGGAGTCTTCATGGAAAAAGAGACTCATGAAACTTCATTGTGCCACACCAGTCATCTGCTCAAAGCTAGCCCCTTCCATAATCGCCTTTCAGAATAGTATGAATGTATTTATTCTAATTTTAAAGAAGCCCACAGTAATATAATTGTCATAACATTGAAGAAAGCTCGATGTTTTCTAAAGAAAAAAATAATGTTGTTCATAGTGGAACGATGAGGATAGAGCAGGAAGCATTATTATTAATGTGCTTCTAACAAGTCAGCTCAGTACAATTAGCAACAAACACTTTTACAGGCATAGTATTCTAATGTAACTATCTACAGCAAGTACAAGGAAATTAGAATCTTCCATGTGGTCTAATATCATTAAACGCAGATATATTGAAGCATGGTGCTGTCATTTATAAAGTTAATGCTGCACATTCTCCATGTTGGCTCAGTAAATTAATGGCGTTGGTGCAAGTTAAATGCAAATTAATAACCAGAAACAAAAAAGGTATTGCTGAAGCTGCAGTTGTGCTTGGAATGACCACTTTGCTCAACAGCAAGCCATATTTCAGGAGCTTGCTAATTAGAAGGCAGTATCTGAAACACAGTGCTTTGCTTTCCAAGCAGAAAACACCCAGAGTTACCCAGGAAATATATTTCCATTTTACCTCCTGCTTTCCTGATGCCAAGTTCCTTTTGATTTACAATGAAACTTCGTATCTATAAGAAAGAGACAAGTTACTTATAGTGACATCCTAGAGCTAAATGAGTGGAAGTCAAGATGACAGCAGCAAATGGCTTGCTGCTTTCATATGAACGAGTATTTCTTTATAAGGAGAGCAATATAATAAGCCACCTTGAATACCTGGTGTTTAAATTGGTTCAGTTATTTCTTTCATACTGAATATGGTCTACCGTTGGGCGTGTTGCACTTAAATGAAAGTCATCTTCCTATAGAAAAAAGTCTTTTTAAATAAGGTGGGAGAGATATAAACAAAATGAATGAAATACAACAAAACCACACACATACATATACCTTTTTATTTAAGTGGACAAAAGGATTTCAAGATTTTAAATCTTTTTATTTGACTTGAATAAGGAACGTTCCCAATACTGATGTTTTGATTGTGGCAATCTACAAAATTGTTTATCCTAAGTTTTGGAGTAATTAAAAAATGTTTTCACATGGTAATAAAATGTAGAAGGTGAATCACTCTCTCTTTCAAATGTCTTCATGCATCCTAAGTGATGAGAAAGAAGAAACTGGTGTTGGACACCATCACTCCCAGCTCATGAGATGTAAAAACAGGACCAGCTACAGTCTGAACTACATGAGACCCTGTCAGAGAGAGAGAGAGAGAGAGAGAGAGAGAGGAGAGGAGAGAGAGAGAGAGAGAAGGGAGAGACAGAGAGAGACAGAGACAGAAACAGAGAGAGGGTAGGAGATTAGTAGTCTAAACTTGAAACATTGCTCTTATCCAAGCTGAGGTCAAGAATCATTTTCAGGAAAATGGATACCATCGTAAGGGCATATTGCAGATCTAGTGTTAGGTGAGTCAGATCCATGCGCTTCCAATCTAAAGGCTCTAGACTGTGAATGCTCAACAGGCACTCTGTCCTGTGCAGTCTGTGACTCGATGTACCTGTACAGCAGTGCTCAGCAGAGCTCAGGCACAGAGTCATGCAAAATGAACGCTTTCCTACTGCAATCTTGAGGGATCTATTTTGGCCTAAAGAGCTCAAGACAGGACATGAATTTCATTACTTCAGTCTCACTAATGGCAATTTTTTGGACCAATTAGCTCCATGAAGGAATAGAAGTAATAAATAATATTAACTTATTATTAATGTAACTAAATTATTGATCAGAACAGTCACCAAAGAACTATGCTTCTGCCACAAAGCAGCTTGGAACTTCATCATTTCCTACAGATGTTGGCTTTTCTCATCTCGTATTTGTTTAAAAATAGG
This sequence comes from Cricetomys ansorgei, assembly GCA_026225945.1. Classification (NCBI taxonomy): domain Eukaryota; kingdom Metazoa; phylum Chordata; class Mammalia; order Rodentia; family Nesomyidae; genus Cricetomys; species Cricetomys ansorgei. Next base: position 13,675,986 of record JAMJFZ010001203.1, on the reverse strand, counting down.
AAATGTGCTTGCTGAGTTGAGTATGCATTTGCGTTCAAGATCAGCTAAAATGATCCAGTGTGGGAAATATATGAAATTTCATGTACTAGCTAATATTATGAAAACAGGTACTTAGCACTTTTATCTTCTTTTCAACCTAGAGACTCAAAGACAGGCATCAGCCGTGAACACTCAGCCCTGAGCAGGAAAATCAAGTGTCTTTTCCATCATTCCTTTATTTCCACACTGGTGGGTCATGACCTCACAGACCTGACACTAAAAATCTATAGAGGAGACTGGGCACCAGGAAGAAAGGGGTTCTAAGAGAAAGTTAAGTAGCCATTTATATATATGATAAATAATCAGATATATCCTTGGACGCAGAAAGTAACTTTGCCCTCAGCGGTATTCTACCTCTAAGCAAGAGTACTATGAATACGGGCATTGTGCCTACTTTTAGAAGTCTTAAGCCCCCAGGAAATAATGATGACAGCATGTGCAAGGCAGGCTTTCATCATCAACATAGATGTTACTGAAGGAAATGTTCCAACGCTAATTGTAAACCCAAGGTGGAAAGGCTAATCCATTTATTCAGATTCCTTGTAGGAGTGCAGTGAAGAAATTGGAAATTTAAATCAGTGTTTTAAAATGCTTCTGGGTTGAATTCTTGGTGTGTGTTGAGCTCGAAACAAATGGGGCATTTTTAAATCAATGATCCTTGACTCAAAGGTTATCAAAATGGTATGCATCAGAAATTACAAGGTAAAGGATATTTAATGTTCTGATAAAATTGTTCTATGCAGAGCTTGAGATATAAATTCTTCAATCATTCTCCAATAAACACAAATGCTGTTTCCCTTTTCATCATCTAACTGTGGAATGATTTCTCTGGAGTCATGGAGATATTAGCTAGGACAGAGAAGTGGGGGTTTTAAGACATTAAATATATACATTATTTTGAAACAATGGCTCAAAGTACATATTTAGTATTCATTTCATAAATTGAGGTCTTAAAAACATATTTTAATTTGACATTCCTGAAACATGTATATATACTTAGGAAGTCCTTGGAAAAATGAAACAGCTCTGAAATATTAATAATGATCAATAAAGGAACAAACGCAATGCCATTATGTACGTACTCTTAAATGGTATTGCATTATTAATGGTGATGATTGTCTAGAACTGGATATATCTCAGCACCCATGCTATGCTCCATTGGGACTACTACACTCTTTAAAAACCCAGTGACTAGCCAGTGTTTCTGAACCAACTCTTCTCTGTTACTCATTACCACAATGGCCTTCACCATTGTAAACCTTCTACACATGCACTTCAATTTCCCCACTTAAAAACTGCCAACATCTGAATTGATCATTGAGATCTTCTCAACTTTGCTACTCTGTGATATGCAAATGGAGTGGTTGAACTGCTTATGATAACGGAAACCCAGTGTCCTTATCGTTCTCCTGAGAGCTGAGGCTCCCAGCATTTCCACGGACGGTAGAGCAATACAGAGACAGCTGGAAGTGCTTGGTGTTATCCCAGGAGAGCATGACTTCTAGATTGTCAACATCTCTGTGGAGTTCACCCTGGTGCTAACTTAGATGAACAGGGACATGTAAGCCATGATCTGGGTGGTGCTCAGGAATATGGCTGGGGAGGTATGAGTAAGAGAGACAGGGGTTCCAAACCTCTAGGTGAATTAGAGGCTGGAGACTGAACTGGAACATAGCTACGTGGTCAGTGCTTTATGGAATATGAGTCATGGTTCTATTCAATTTTTTCTCTTCTTTTTTTGCTTTTTCTTTTTTTCTTTTTCCTCAAAGTGTTTCTTTGTTCTAACTCTGACTGTCCTGGAACTCACTCTGCAGACCAGGATGGCCTCGAACTCACACAGATCCACCTGCCTCTGCCTCCCAAGTGCTGGGATTAAAGGCATGTGCCACCACTGCCCAACTTTCATTTTTTTCATATACTAAAGTATATCAACTTTTAATCCAGTGGGCAACACCAGCAAATGACCAATGAAGTAAGTAAACTACTTACTTGAAAACAAAGTTACCTCCATAAGACAGTTCTATAGAGCTGGTTATCTGATATCTGGGTCCTGCTCTCTTGAACTCCTGGCCCTATCCCTACCACACTGCTCTCATTCTATTATATTTATTTTAAAACAAAGCCTCATGAAGCCATCCTGACAGGACCTGTGACCACCCTGAAGTAGCAAGACCCACAAGTCCCGTTTAAGTGGCACTGAGAGAATTGAAAAAGCTTAATTTTGGTCAGGGATGGAACCACAGCTTAAAACACTTTCACTGTTGTAGAAGCTGCAAAGCCAGATCTGAGAGGTCAGAGGACTACTGGCAAAGCTATGAGAAGGACAAAATGAGAGTCGTAACTGTGCTGGGCTTCGAGACCCAGGCACATCTGGCATGCCCAGCTGTAGACTCCAATCTGGGCTTTCATGAGTCAGCATAGTCAGCATGCTCCTTACTGCTGTCAGGATCCTACAGCTCACAGACCAAAAAGTGCATAGAGATATAGGTTGCAGAGAACCCCCTCTCCTAATGTCCTATGAAGCGAGCAGCGTGAGTGTTAGCACCTGATTCAAACAGAAGAAACATGAAATTGTAAAGAGATTGGAACACTGAATCAAAGAAGCAGAAAAGGCAGACATAGATGTCTTTTTGACTCCCAAGTATTTCTGCCAATTGCCATAATGGGGCAAAGAACAAAGAGCACCAGTCAGCAAAAAAGGATAATTTACACAGAGTTGCTGCATATTTTCTGGGCCTCGCCATTATAAACTTGAGTTCCAGACTAGGTTGTTTAAAGGGCCAGGAGATCTCCTAGAGTACCTGGGCTCAGTTTATAACTGCTTGGCTCCCATTTTCTGATCTCCAATTTGCTTTGTAAATGTAGTAGCTGACTTCAATGCCAAGGTTGATATATACATATACACATACACATACGCATACCCATATGCATATGCATATGTACATGTACATACATATATACATGTATACACACACACACACACACACACACACACACAATCATCTTCAGGAAAAACTGTTCACTATCTACGTATGCATTCTATTACAGGGAAAAGCATTTGTTTGATTTTCTGTTAAAGGAATCTGAATATGTTTCCCTGGATGGAGATTATGTGACAACACTGTAATGTTTAGGACACACCCTGAAGCATTGCCATTTTCGTCTATTTATCAATGGTATATATTCACTTTCTAGTAGAAAAAATACTAGGTAGGTTGAGGTGATCAGAAAGTCAGCTTTCCTGGAAAACACCTATTTTATATCTATTATGAGGGAATAATTATTATTCACTAGCCATTTATTTCCTGGCATTGTTATTAGAAAGCAAATTGTATCATTGGCACAACAGAAATTTTTAATTTTATCTTTCTCTCTGTAGGCCTTATGAGAAAAATAACACTGTGATCTACCAAATTAAAAAAATTACAGGGCTAAGATTGGATTCAGGCCCTAGTGCATGCTGGACAAATGTTCTGTCATGGAGTTTTATGGCAAGCTCCTGACAGATCAGCTTCTGAGAGATGTAATAACTCCTCATCTTCCTTAAGGCCTCCAGATACATACTAAAGTCCAGAAAAATATAACAATGCCTTAATTTGAATGAACAGCAGTGAAAATAAACTAAACCACACATATCTGGACAATATCTAGTATGTACTCCTGGGTAAGTGTTTTCAAAGAAGAAAGATACATGCTGTATGTAGGAATGACCGAGTGAGTTGGAGATACTGGACAGAACTATTTGGAGAAGGGCAGTCTTAGGTTTATTTCTAGACATACCTAGTATAAACTCAATGTTGTGAAGAAAGCAGAGGATAAGTTGGTACATGGGCCTGTTTACTGGAAAATAAATCTAGATTAAAATATGCACTTAACATTATCAGATCAATAATGGAAGCAGGTAGCTGATTAATTGGAAATGGGAGGGACACAGCAAAGAGAGAACTAGAACAGGACCTAGGTTTCACTCCGAGAACTCGAGGTAGCAGCAAATGAAGTTAGCATGGATCTGCCAGAGTGGTAAGAGAAAGTGCCACAACTGTCCAAGGACAAAACCATACAAAGGAATAAAGAATAATGCTTTGGCCAAGATATGAAATAAGATGGAGAAGTGAAAGAGGAAAACAATATACACTTCTACATAAAACATGGCAGTTTGGGGTTCATAATGAAACAAACAACAACAACAACAAAAAAAAGGAGATTAGAGGGGACACTTAGTGAAAAATTAAAGTCTATTTAGTGTGGAATTACAATACCAATGAGATTATCCTGGCTGATAGGTGGATCACGGTCAGGATATAAAATGAGGGGAAACCAGAGGTCACTGTATCTTTACAAATTTGTAAAACTTGTTTATTTTTATTTAAAACATTACATCACGGAAGGGGGATGAATATCAACACACTTTAAAAAGTCCTACGAATTTGAGATTCTGCTGGAGTAGTTTGGTCGCTATCTGAATTTTACAGTGCTGAGGAGGGAAACTGAAACCTCACACATGTTGTGCAAGCACCCCCGAGGATATCAGCAGTCTTAGGACAATACTGATCATAAGAAAAGAACAAGTTTAGAATCGCCAGCAAATAAATATATATATATATATATATATATATATATATGTATATATATATATATATTTTTTTTTTTTTTTACATTGTTTGTCAAAGTCATAGAAATTTAGGCCATGAGGACAATGGAGTCATCAAGGCAGAGAGGTCAGGAACAGAGGCTGGGGCATGTAGGTGCATACGTTCTGTGTCAGTTATATGTGTTTTCTTGGAACGATAAAGCATGCAGGGGGGAGTAGAAGTGCTATTTCTGAGGAAGATCAAGAAGTCTTTCACCCACTGAGATAAATAAGAACAACAACCAAAAAAGAATCACCTATATAAGTCCTTCATTAGAAAAAGGCTCAGTAAAAAGACAGCAGCAGCTGCAGGGAGGGGTGCAGAAGATGTGTTTTATAGTCCCACTATGGGAGGGGCACCAGACAGCATCTTTGACATATATCTACAAACACAGAGGACCACAGTCAGTCATCAACCTCTCAGACGATTTTAACAATTAGTACTGTCAAATGTGAAGCCATTTAATTATGTCTCTATAAAATTAAGTTAGATTTTACTTCAGATTTTATTTTAAGATTGTCTGATTTAAAGCAGTGTCCTTGGGGTACAAAAAAAAAAAACAAATAAAACGGTAGGTTTGCGGAAGATAACTCAATCACAAACTTGTGAATAATGTCAATTTCAGGAAGCTAGTATTAGAAATTCACACACACACACACACACATGGAACAGGAAAAAGTTGTTTGCATTCAATGGGGAAGGGAAGCCTCTGTCATTTAGATAAAAATGTGACAGTGAGAACATTTCAATTGTCTCATAAGCCCATAGTTATACTTCTTCCATCTTTGTCAGATTATTAAATAAATAAAGTAAAGCAATTTGACAGGGAAGGGTGAGACAAAGTAAAAGGGTAATGAATACTGAGAAGATGCGGGAGTCAGTGAGCATGGCAGAGATCAGCCTGACAGGAGAAATATTGCATTTTGATGTCATTTCTGAATAAATGTGCTTGTCAGATGTGGATGATGATTGGTCTGTTGAGGAACTGAAAACCTGGCCGTTATTGGCTGATAGACATTTCCTTATGCCGAGGAAGCAGACTCTGATGGATGACCCAGGACTGAGGGGGAAATACTAGATTTCACTGTCTTTCTCCTTCTTTGGAAATAGGTACTTACTCTCTAAAATTGTTCAACATTATATTCATATTGATTGAGTTTGGAAGCATATATTTAGGAGGAACTTTTTATAGTCAAGACAAAGGTTTTTTTTTTTTTAAAGATACTATAGAATTTAATTCAATCAACACAAAAATGCTATTAATCTCTTTCTTACAGATAGCAATGTAGAGTCCCAAAAGTCCCTTCCCCACGATATTAGGTTCTAAACTTAGAATTTACCTAATCAAAAGACAGTTCTTTGTATTTCCACACAGGGCAGAACATCCAAATCATATGATCCTTAGAAATGCTCTACGATTATCTTAAAGCTATCAATCGTCTCTAAGACTCAAATAAATACACAAGACGACACTGGATTCAATGAAGGGATACGACAGGACCTGAAATAATTTGATTTTGCTATTCCATGGCAGGAGTGAGGAGCTAATCTTATTTGACTGTTAGTTAGTCTGTGAACCTGCAGGGCTGAAATTCTGCGGTGAAGTCCTTTGTATCAGATATATATATATATATATATATATATATATATATATATATATATAAAAATAGTTTTCCCAAATGACAGGTAACTTGAAAATGAAAAAGAAAAAGAAGAGTTTCATATTTCTTGTTGTTCCCACTTCATAACCACCTAGATGCTAAGCCCATACCCCCCCCAACAATTATGAGAAGTTCTGCTGGAGTTCCATGTCCAGTATTTTAAGGCTTCCCAGATCATTTCATGGCTCAATCAATTAAAAGCTACTGATTTACATAATGTTGCTTATATGTATGTTTTAAGGGCTATTTGGTATTGGATAATTAAATGGTATACTTCTCAGGCTCTCAGCACTCCTTAGTTGCCAGTAGTTGGCCTACTAGGCTCTGTTCACAACCCCTCCCACATTAGTGTGTCTATTATTGTTGCCTTTGCTCAGGTCACAGGGTGAGAGGGTTATTTTTCTGTATTTAGGAATACATATGTATATCATATAAAATGTACATATTTACCTATTTGCAATCAATGAATAAAGCAGCCATGAGTTTGAAAGAGACCGACTATAGGTATATAGGTGGGTGGGTGTGGAGGGAGGGACAGGAAGGGGGAAATGATGCAATTATAATCTCAAAAATCCTGAAAGAAATAATATATAAAAGCTGCTTTTGAATCCTAGAGCCTATCTTTGTTTGACTTATACTTGCCTCAGAAATTAATGGAACTAGTAGAAGAAATAACAGAATGTTAGATGAGTTAAAAATATGGTAAATCCTAGTTTCATGATCCATTTCATGCTCTGAGAGGTCTTGGAAGACAAGGTTTTTCCTTGATGTCATAAGACTCTCATAAGCAGAGGGTTCAGTCAGACACCGAAATGTTCGGTGTGGTTTGCCACAATCAGCAGAAGCTCAGACCGAGAATGATAAATTGAGGAAGATGCCAGAGTGCACGGCACCGTCAACTCCTTGACCTTAATGCAACAAAACTCAAGGCTGGGTTTGCAACTTCCAAGAGGAAGGATGATATGGATAAGCAAATACAAATGAAAAATGAGGGTAAGGCATCCAGATTCAGGTGGCGAAATGGGTACTTTTGAGTTCAGAAATGTAAACATTATTTTTTCATTGTTGATATTTCAAATTTTATAATAATTTCCAAATATTGCTAATAATATGCCTATGCATGAGAGAGAGGGAGACAGAAAGAGGGAGAGAGAAGCAGGCAATAAGCAGAGTATAGTAGAAAGAGCTTGTAAATTCACAGACATTACTATGCATCAGATAAACTTAAAAGTTGGAAAAATTCATGCAAAGTGAGGATTTTGACACATTTACTGCATGGTCAGCTCCCTTTTAGTGGAATAAAAAAAATAACAGCAACTGTCATGTTTTTTCTTATCTCATCCAGGTGATGAGGCCAGGATCAGAAAACAGATATTCAGGCAGAAACCGTCCAGGAATAACAGCCATAGAACTGGCAGGATGAGCAATAGGCTTTACTGCCCATGTGGAGCTCAAATAACTCTAGCTGGAGAAAGGTAGATAAACTCACCCTCATTACAGAGATAAACAGAGAGGAATACCTACCTGCGTAAAGGCCAAGCTTAGCCAAACAAAGGGACACTAATGAGGAAGATATGCTAACAACCTGGTCCTGGAGTCCTGCGAACTTCTGCATTTTCACCACAAGCAAAATCAAGGGAAGCAAATACTGTTTCAGGGACAAACTCCAGATACCATGGAGAGAAGCCTAGGCTGAAGATCTGACTGCTGGGAAGAAAATGCACAGGTCCCAACTACACAAACATTTCAAAGAAGAAACCATCAGAGACTGAGATTAGCACTAGTAATAACTGAGTGGTTGTTCCTAAGAACAGTGTAGCCACACCTACCCAGACACTATTGTAAATGCGTGTCCCTTTAAAAAATAGAATATTTCATATCACTTCCCTTCAATGTCATCTTTCCAATCCCTCCCGTGTCCCCTCCCTCCAGCCCTTTCCAAGTGTCCGCACTGCCTCTCAAACCGATGACCTGTTTTATTATTTTTGCTATATGCACACACAACAGACACACACACAAACTCATAAATATATAAATACAACCAACTCAGTCTGTTTACTTGGGTTGCGCATTCATATATGATTTCGCTGCTGGTTATCTTGTGTTGGAAAATCAATGAGAAGGCTCATTGCTGGGAGAGGCTAACTATCCCTCTTTCAATAGTCAAGACGAAGAGAAAGAACTTGATAGGGATATGTGTCGGAATGACAGGCAGGTGGTAATAAATGAGCTTGTCCAGTACAGAGGAGGAGCTGTGGGAAATTCGCAAACTGACCCTGAATCCAGGGCTCCTGGGAACTGATCCATAGCACTCAATATGAGTTCATGGAAATTCTAAGCAACCTGCTTGTACTTTTATGATGAGCTAGACTCTTGTCCTTACCTTCTAAGGCAATTCAGTCCCTTTAAATAGTTAATTCTGACAACTAGGGGTGCTATTTGTACACAGTGCATCTGAGACACCCCTTAATATCTTCCATAAACATGAATGCAGAAATGCAAATTTGGCATCTAAGCCACTCCACATAATTCTTCCAGTGAAGATGAAAACAGGAGATGACATACATCATGGTACATATGACTGCAGGGTTCTCTTTCAAACCCTGGGTGAAGAAGTTTATTGAACACTTGTGTAATAGTCCTAAAATATTTAATTAATCTTTCTAAGTACAGGTTAAATATAAATATAGGTTAAATATTACCATTGACTCTTAAAGAACTTAAAACTTGTAGAGGAATCCAGAAATTTAGACCAAATCCAGAAAATAAATGTTTGCATGTGTTTCCTGTGGCTTTGTGGCTGAGTCACCACTTTCTATCCGGGCCTATAGAGTGGGAGAGAACCTGGATGTATATTTAGTGTTTTTACTGGGTCACTCTATGGGAGAAGAAACGGCTCGGACATTCTGTGGAGGAGCTGTTCCATATATATCACTGCTTCTTGAACAGGCTGGTTAATTTTAGACAAAGAGTTCTTGAATTTTCCAGCAGAACCATCACGATCCATCTTCCTTTAAAATAATACTTTCACTTACAACAAAATTCTTCATTTATTTTACGAAGGGAGGAGGTCGTATTTTTTTTAAACATTAGCCTTACATTTTAGGGTAGAAATAACAGGAGTGGACATCCTGAAGAGTAGTCAGGGTTCCTCCTCCTCAGCTGTACCCGCAGCCTCATTTCTATTCCCAGACTGCAGAAAGCAGGAGGAGAAACGTTCATGTTTTCAGAAATGTCATCCAGAGTTTTGGAAACACTGGGAACACATATAGCTCTGTGTTCACCTTGTGTCAGCATGGTGTCATTGCATCAGCAGAATATGAAGGCTGTTAGTGAGAATCAAGGAGAAAAGGAGCCTCCCTATCCACGTGAGTAAATGTGTCATTTTCTAAAATGGCTGGTGTGTTAGTTAGCTTTCTCATTGCTGTGATAAAACACCTGACAAAGCAACTTCAGGAAGGATGGGCTGTTTTGGTCCAGAGTTGGAGGGTACAGCGCTCTGAGGCAAAACACTGAGAACAGGAAAACGATCTGCAGATCACACTATATCAACACTCAGGAAGCATGGAAAGCTGAACCCTGAGGTTCTATTCGGGCCTCCTTATTCAGTTTGAAGCCCAGGCCAGAAAATGGCACCATCTACATTCACAGTGAGTCTCTCCTGTCCTGTTGAACTTTTCTGGAAAGTTCTCATAGACCTACACAGAAGTGGATTTACATGGTATTTCAAAATCCACATCTGACAGTGGATAACAACAAGCTATCTTCTTGTTGTTACTGTAGCTGCTGTTGTTGCAAGTAGCCATGTCTTATTTGGAAAAATTCTCAGAAATTGAGCTCTTAGTTGACAAAGTGTCTGATGGCCACACAGTCAGGAATTCAAGCTCTCTGGGATCAGCAAGACCCAGGTCTCCTTTGCACTTCGGCCTTCTCTTCCTGTAAAATGGGGTAAGTTGTTTACATTGCCTAATGCTGCATTTTTTCCTCTGTAAAATGAGAGTAATGATGCTTACCTAATGTGATTGTTGTGAAGAGCACAGGAGCAAACTGAAATACTCCATTGTATCTGACTTGCACACAATTGTATAAAATCAAATACGTAGAGAGATACTTGGTTATATTAAACACAATCTCAGACAGGGGAAATTCATGGCTTGTTAATTCTTTGTTGCTATTGTTGTGCTTTATTTCCTCAGATCTCTTACATAAAATGCTAGAGTTTGCAATCATGTATTGTGCAAGTAAAAACTGCAAAGAGTAATTTTAACTATTCTCACCAGAGAAATAAGAATTTAAACTAATCTAAATATCAACTTTAATTATTCCAGATGGTACTTACGAATCATAATATTTTGTAATACATGCATGTATATAAATTATCCATTTGTAAAATTTTAGGAAAAAAATTCTACCAATGTGCCTTTGAGCAAGATGGCTAAATTTAGAATTCTTCTTATTAGACAATGTGCATCTGCAAGTTAGGGCCACATAGAGAACACGGACAATTAGAAGAATGGAACATGATACAACTATGGAAACAGACATAATGGTCTGTGAGATTCAGGGCCATGGAGAAGAAGCTCATTGTTAGTCAAGGACTATTTCTATTCTCAAACTTGGTAGCAGGAACTGCAATGTTAATTTGTCTTAATTTTTCATCCCTACTGCAAAGAACGATCACCTCCTACTTCTTTAACTATTAGAAATATCTATGTCTATCTATCTATCATCTATATATCCATATATACCTATATCTATATATGTATGTATGTGTGTGTATACACACACACATACACACACATGTATCCCCACATCCCACACCAAAATGAAATAAGCAGAAGGGGGAGGGAAAGACAGAGACACAGAGAGACAGAGAGAGAGAATACAGAGCAAACAAGGTCATATAGTCTCACACTTTCACTTCACATCTTAAAGGTAAGTATTCAGGTCTGAGAAGAGGCTGGTTCCCTCTTTTCTTGATGGGTTAAAATAAATGTTTAAATAATTCCTTTTCAAACTTGTGGCCGTGTTTCTCATAGGATTAAAAAAGAAAAAAAATAATAATTCACAGTCATTTTCAGCCCAAACCTCACTCTAAATAAAGCTTTTCATCTTTTCTCATCTCTGTTTCTTAATTTAACAGCATCTCACCTCTCTTCAGTTAACCCAAAATCAGTTTTCTGGCAACTTCAACTATTCTTAACAGAGGCGTGAGTCAAAAATGGAAAAAGAAGGACCCAGGATAGCTAAGCCACAGCCTAAAAATATACACGCACCCAAGCTCATACAGAATATTTTAGTTTTTCAAGAAAAAAGTCCTGAATAAAAGACTTGTCGCTTCAGCTATGCTTCCTGCAGTAAGTCAGGCTGATCTGCTGTTACAACTAGAAAAGGGTGGCACGGCAAATCACGGGGTGGTGACAGTATGCTGGGGGACAGAATGGGAATTTGACAGAGATTCTGACTAATGACAGTGAGTGTGTCTCCAACTGCCATGCTCCCAGCCCTCTTCTGAATGTTCTTAAATGTCTGGGCTACTTAGTCTCTACAATCTCAGTTTTTCCAATAAGGAAATAAAGAAACCGAGCAAATAAGTGATCAAGTACTGCAACTGAAGTAGAAGCACAAGCAGCATGACTCCAAAATGACAACGAGGACTGTGGTGGCCCATGAGTACAGCACAGACGTGCAGTCAAACATGATGAAGGAGAGTCACCAGGGGTGACCCCGGAAAGGGAGGATCACATTGGCTCCAAACTCTACCAGCTCCCAAGCCTCCTGCTAGATCTGGATTGCTATTCCAAAGCTTCCCTCAATTCCTGTACCAGACACCCTGACCAGTACCTCCTGAGGAAGAACACAGGGTCTTTATGTGCTGTTCAATACAAGCCTATCCAAGGAAGACCAGAGGGAAAGGGATCCTGGATGCGGGGTTGGCTACATAAACAGGGTGAAGTGCAGTTCAGAGCCTGGGTCAGGGACTAGAGAGCAGGTCCTGGAGGCAGATTCTCAGAAGGGAAGTAGGCTGAAGCTTGGCTATGTTAGAAAGGGCTTGATCCACCCAATAAGCACTGCAATATAAAGCAGACATCCAGGGTCGCAGTTTTCAGAAAGGGAAGAGTAGCAAAGACATCTCAGAGCATTAGGTTAGGAGCATCTGGGCAACTTACAGGAAGCTGGAGCCCTAAGCACACTCTTCTGCAAATGGTGTGTTATTGGCAAGGTGGGATTACAGGGTGAGCTGGAATTCTATCCCAGCTAGCTTCTTCAGCTAAGATGCCAAGATTCATGTGGGAACCATGCCACGAATCATTAAGAAGAGTCATATGCATATTCAACATTTTCATTTCCAACAGACATGATTATACCGTTGCATGTAGAAAGATTTACATCTGAATCATTTGATGTAGGACATATGAGACTTGTTATGGGAAGTTTCTCCTTTTTGAAAATTCACTTATCATATCTCCACTTTTTGGCTAAGGAAATGAAAATGCACATATATGTTAGATCCCCACCCAAGCTAAATGTTAAGGAGATAGCTCCCACTCCAAGTAAAATGTTGAAAGTGGTGAAATCTGAAAGCATCTATAGTTTCCAAATTAACTGTTGATGCATGGCAATTCCTATTTCTATAAAGTCTAAAAGAAGGTATTTAAGAGCTAAATAATGCCTTGCAAGCTACTCAGGAAACCAAAAGACTGTTTAAGAATTAATATCCCAGATGCTTTTAATTTTAAAAAGGGTATTAAGGAATTCAAAACCTTTCCCTCTCCTTGAGGGCTTCGTCTTGTAGTAAATGAATAAAAGAAAGCCGTATGTCAAAACATAGGAGACCAAATTAGGATGTTATGCCTGTCTGCGTCTAACCTTTGTGCAAAGATTTAAGATGGTGTGCCCATTATTATTTTATTTACAAAGAAAGGTATCTAAATAATGGACTTTAAGTAGAAATGACATTATATTTATATGAATGCATAACTATAGCCTAGTTAAATATGGCGGGAGGCAAAAGCCTCTATTGTTTTGAGTAAATAAATAAAATCAGTTTAGGAGAGATAGGATGGTAGTTGAGTCACTAATTTATTTGCAAGCATAATAACCCAGATTTAGTCTCCAAAATCCATGTTAAAGAGAGAACAGAGGAGGAGAGGGAGGGAGGGAGAGGAAAGGAGAAGAGAGGAGACAAGGAAAAGAAGAGAAAATCTGAGCATGGTGGTGTGTCCACAGTACCCACCTAAGATCTGGATGACAGCAGGCTGAATTTTACCAAGAAATTTGACCTGTAACCACTGGACTCTAGTATATAGACACATTTTCTCTCTTACTGCCTTGGGTACCCTTTTGTGAATTTGATGATACTTTCAGACCATCTTGGCTCTCTGCTTCTACAAATTTGTGACAGTAGGCCAAATAAACACCCAATCCTCCAGTGACCTGAAAAAAATAGGAGAATTGAAATGTCTCATTGCCAAAGGAGCTAGAAATGGCAGGGGGAGGAGGGTGTGGAGCTGGATTCTCCCATTAGGAACCAGAAAGCTGACTGTAGCAAATCAGTCACATTCAAAACAGCACAAAAGTCAAACTCAGAATTACTGGATTTCATGGGATTTATGTTTTATTGTATGTAAATGCATGGCCTTCATGTGTGTTTGCATACATGTGTGTGTACATGTATGTGAGTGTACATACTCAAGTGTGTACATGTGGTGGACCAAGGTTGACATTGGGTGACTACCTTGTTCCCTCTCCATTTCACACATGTAAGGAGCTTCTCGTTGACTCAATTCCCCACTGTTTTAGGAGCTGTCATAGCCAGAGTGATGTGGCCATTTCCTTCTTTGCCTCCCTCATGCTACGATGACAAACATGCCCACCCAACACTTAAGTGAATTTCAGGAATCCAAATTCTGATCCCTTTGCTTGTGTGACAAGAGGTTAACCTGCTGAGCCAGACCTTCCCCCAACTTGGGCTTTTTGAATTAAGTGTGAATTATTCTTGATGTTTTTATTCAACTATATAATCTGACTCTTCCCCATACACGAAAATTCACAAAAATTCACTTTATTTACCTGCATTTGTACAGTGCCTATGAAGAGGGGAAGAAGTTTGAACCAAAATGGATGATCTTGTTCTTGAGCAAACATCAGCTTAGCTCACCACCTGAGTACTAAAAGCTTTCTTTATAAATAGAAAGTCATGAAGAACTGGGGTGCAGGATGCAGATGATTTAGGGTAGAGCTATCTGGTAGTATACATGAAACCTCTTGAATGCCACAAATGATGTGCAGAGGGGATCAGGTCTTCCCTCACCTTGTTAGAAAGTAAGAGCATGGGTGGAGGCACAAGATCATTTAATTACTCAATCATCTTATTTTTTTCTAAAAAAAAAAATGTAGTAATTGCAAAGATACACAATATCCCTGTGATATTAGTTCTTGTCCATCTGGCAAACACTCTGATAACCTGAACTGTTAGACATATTCTATGGCAGGATAACTGGGTGTCGTGCTCTGTGAGCCCTCCCCCTCCTAACTGCAATTAGTGTTCTGAAAATTCATCATGGAGAGAAAGTTTCCAGGAAAAACATCTGAGAGTTAGAAACTGCTAGAAGTGATTTTGTTTCAACAAGACCTCACACTGATGGCAACAGCTATGACAAATAGTCAATTTTGTTACTCAATTCATAAAATACTAGTCAGAAGAAACTTCTGAAGAGGAGTTGGGGAATCCAAAGAGCAACTTCAATGAAGGCTGCTTTGAAAGAGACACATTTGCTCATGATCTTGAACAATGTGTGTGTTGCCAGGGGGTCTCTGCAGGTGTCAGGCAGAGAAGTGAACCACATGAAGAGATTAGAATGAAAACCCACTTCAGACTGAGTTCACCAACCTGGATCAAGACTTCTAAAGAGCCTGATATCAGACGGTTTATTCTCTACATATTGAAGCCAACTAAGCCAGTTATAATTCCGAAAAAAAAATTTCCTGGTGTAATACAATACAGAGTGCACAAGAAAGCATCATTATATTGAAACTTGACTCAAGGTGCATGTCATTTCCTCCAAGAAGACTGATTCTAGAGTAATGCTACCTGTATAGCTTTGGGGCCTAAGGGTTTGGTCTGGACTTGGTCATACAGATAGTGTAGAGGTAATTTGGGTTATTAGCCACCCCTGGTCCTGGCTGTTGGAGCTTTGAGGAACCTTTGGCTTTGAGGGTCATTTAGACAATTAGCTATCTCTGGTATTGGCTGTGGGAGCTTGATATGGCCTAGCCAAATAGATACCACAGATCGCCATTAATGACTTCCAATCCCCAGATCTTGGGATGGAAGGAAAGGTTTTTCATCATTCCCATTGGAAAGACAATAATGTATGCTTAAGATTCCTGGTTTCTCTGGAGATCTGTGGGCATGAGGATTCTCAAGGTATGCTCCCAACATGTGTTGCACGTTAAAAACCTCTCTCTTTTATTATAGACCTATATCATATATAAATAATACTTATGGAGTCTCAAATACACTGGGCATTGAAGACAATCAGAACTTTTAGAATGTTGAGGTACTTTGCTTCATTTTCTCTGAAAGAATTGTCTCAGAGTTTGAGGTAGAAATAATTGGGGTAAAACCAATAATATGGCCAAGAAAACATGAAATCATTGGTCCTTACAGAAACTGGTATTCCGCTATCTGTGATAGCTTTATACATGGCAGCCATGAAATGGGTAAGCGCCTGGGTCTAGTGACTTCTAGATAAACAGAAAGGGTAGTTCTGAATAAGGCAAAATCATTTGGCTGTGAAATGAAGCACTAATAGATTATTGAACCTTAAGTGCACTGGACAAGGAAAGAAGGCTATGACAATAAATGTGTACTATAAGAATGTCTCAATGAGATACAGAGTATCTCAATGTGCAGAGTAGAAAATCCCAGATAAATGGGGAATAAATTAACAGTGGTCTAAGGCTGTAGAGTGGAGTAATCTGGAGGTATGGGATGATGGCTACAGCCTCCATTTTCAGAGGATGAAAAGGATTTCTAAAAATGTCATTTGTTAGTTATACACAAATAAATCTATCCATTAGAGAAAGCAGTACATTGAAGTAATCCCAAAGTCCCTTGTGAGAAGAGAGGGAAAATGATTAATGTTACTAGGATTAACAGAAAAGAGTCTGTGCATGTTAAAGTCCTGAACACAAGAACCTTTACTTTTCAACTAGGCAAAAATCACATTTTGAAATGCAAGTTTAATTAGTGTAATAGTTGTAGTTCTATAGATTAGGGGCAAACACACCACATGGAAATCTTCCATGCACTTCTTTGCACTTCCCCTGATGTTAGCATTTCACCAAGCAATCAACAACCAGAGCTAAGAACCTTAAGAACCTAAGAACCTCCATATGACAAAGGAAGCTTTGCAACTCCTCCAGTGGTCTCCAGCATCTTCATTACTGCCCTTTGCCTATGCAGCTTTGGAACTGAGAAACTGCTGTACTTAGTCAGAGCCTATCGGTATTCTCGACCCGTATTATTTTCTCATTAAAAAAAAAAAATGTAAAGTACATACATATCCAAGGTATCACAAGATGCATCCTCACGGCACTAAGACCACAATTAATGCTTGCCATGAATCTGTCGGGACGGTGTAGAGCAGCAGATAGTTTTATGATGGCACAGGTTGTTGCAACATAGCTGGGCTGACAGTTCAGTGTCATCGCTACATGGATTTTTAATGTTGAAGGACTGCTTTACTATCTACGCCCTTCATTGTCGTGTCAGTAAAGCATGCCTCCTCCCAGGACTGCTGTGAGGAATGAATGGGTAATACATGAACAGCACTTAACACAATGCTTTCTGTTTCTTTTCATGACATCTTATGTTCGCTGTAGAGACACCCCTCATCTTAATGGGGTACATGCTAATAAACATCACAATAAATTAAAAATACTCCAGATGGAAGATGCATTGAATCCAACTATCCTTTGAGGTGTTATCTTTAGCGTCATGGTAAGCTATAGAGTATAAGTTGTTCCCCTTGTGACAGAGTGGCTGGTTGAAGACTTCGGCTCACTTCCAGGTTCCAGCATCATGAAAATCTCCTGTTGCATATTACTCTTCCAGAAAATAGAAAAATCTGAACCGTAGTATCTACTGAATATGTCCTGCTTTGAACCACCGTAAAGTAGAAACTTATAAATTAGAAACTTGTGAGTCATGGTTCTGTGATCTCCTATGTCAGTAAAATCCTAAATTCTTCTAATTTTCATTTAATCCATGGGGAGTCTTAATAAATAACAGAAATTAAGAACTGGTTTGTTTGGGAGTCAGTATACTGGGTAATATGCAGGACGATGAAGATAAGTAGTAGACAAGGTTAATGAGTCAGGCAGAGTATTTATTTTGCAACCATGGGCACATTGTGTTCTAGGTACCACAGGCATCCAAGCACACAGAATAACTATTAAAACTTGTCTCAGAAAAGCCCCTCATTGAGGGAGCCTATTCATAGCACTGGAAAACATATCTGTAGCAAACGGAGCAAAGATCTTGGATGGGCAAAACCAGGTTTCTATAGTTACAGTTGATGACAATGTATAGCCACTCAACAAGATCAGTTGAGAGCTTGGGGTGACCTTCAGAATGCCATTTAAACTTGTAAGCTCCATAAATAATGGATGTGTCATAATTCATTAATATTTTGTAACAAGCTCTAGTCTTCACTAATGAAGCACAATTTAGCAAGGAAATGTGCAAATTCACAACTATTTAGGAAAATACTTGATACACATCTTTACCAAATTACATTTCATTTTGCCATTTAAACTGCCTCCTGTGGAGTTTAACTACACCATCAAAAACAACTACTGCCTATAAAATCTGAAACAAAGACGAGAAGAGTCTCTATGTGGGTTTTTCTTTCCTTTTCTTTTGTAGTGGAGAGCAAAGAAAGGGGATTTATTCTGTGACCGCATCAGCAAAGGGGGAAGGAAACAGAGGGAACCAGTGAATCTCAAGTCCGTCTTTAGGAGACTGACCTGAGATTTCGGTTTAAAGAAAAGATAATAGTTATGCATGCTTCAGTAGTCCCAGCCAAGAAATGTTCCTAACCTTTATCTGGCCATCATCATCTAAACGCTGGTCTGTTCTACAAGGTGGTTCATTTAGTTATCAGACCTGTATGGAATGTCTTCCTGGAAGGTAAGTTCTTCATGTGGGTAGTGCTACAGTTTCAGTCTTCACTTTCCATCAACTTCCTGAGAAAAAAAGTGAACGCTTTGGTGTCCATTGCTACGGTGGACTGAGAGCCAATGGGAGAGGCATAATTGTCTCTCTTTAGAACATCATCTCCTGCTAGGACCATTGTATCAGAAGGACCCACTACCTCTACATCAGATGAGCTCTCGGTAGATATTCTCTCTGTTTGGTTTATATGGAGTCTCCTCCTAACAAAGAAATGGTTTCACAGTGGGGTGTTCCTCTCTCTGCTTTCAATCCACCTTAAGTATGTAGTTCTACTGTCCTGACCTTAGTCTGTAATTCCCCAGTGTTGAGCCACCTTAAGTCTGAAGTTACACAGTGATGACCTTGTGTCTATAATAGAATAGTGTTGGCCATGGGCATCCAAGCCCCACAATACTGATCATGGCACTGTAGTTCTAGCATTGACTTTGAGTGTGTACTTCTACAGTGTACTTGTACCACATTTAAACAATATGCTTTATTAGGAATAGTATATAAGCTGCCTTTGAAATGATCAAACACTACATTTAATTTACAGGGATAAAAGAGATTTGGTTTACAAGAAGACCATCTAAAAATGCCTTGGAACTGAGTTTGTATACTCTATGAGCTGATCGAGTGATAAAAATGTTCATGACAGTTGTTGAAGTACAGAGTTTTGAGTCACGCGTGGTGCTCACACCAGAGAACTAGAAATCACTCTCCTTCTCTTGAACAGGTCAGATCTCATGGAAGTTATGTGTCCACATGTGGTAACATATTGTGGAAATTTTTACTCAACAAATATTAGACTTTCAGAAATGCTGAAAAGCACTGCAGAAAATCAGATAATCCCCTCTGTCCAATTTATCCTTATGTTAATATCCTAGCATTAGACCAATGATTAAAAATAAACCTTTAACCTGGCATAATATCAGTGATTTTCACTGAAGACATGCTTCTTACATTTCACTCTCTCTCTACAAGGGTCCTCTTTCTTAAGAATGGCATGTTAATATTGATGGTAATAAATCAGTATGCATGAAGAAGAGGGTCGTTAGGAAAGCATAGGACTAGAGTCTAGGCATGTAAGAAATATTGACAGGGCATTTTTTCTTTCTTTTTTCCTAGACTATTGTGGACAGATATTTGACCATCTCCATGAAGGTGCTACAGACATGAATACTTCTGAAAGAAAGCTTCCTTTCTCCATTTTGCTCTTCCTACAGCTTTGTCATCTTGGTTTGTTCTCTGACTTTCATTTGTCCTTCTCCCGTATCCAGTCTAAGTTTTCGTGTAGAGATATAGCATCTGATTATTTTCTACACGGATACTTCTAGCATTTGCTCCATCATTGCTCTGTGATCTCTGTACTACCTCCTTCTGGACACCCCATAGTCAGCCCTCACAATGGCATCATTTGCTCGCTGTTCTTTATCAGGCACAGTCCAATTTTATGAACCTTTTCATTTGATTTCCCCTGAGACTAATATATATTCAACTTGGACAACTGTATAGATAGCTCCCTCAATGCTTATCTTCTAGACCATTCTCTCTTTTCCAACTTTGTCTCAGGAACAGCTACAACCTTCAAACAGGAGACATGCTGCACTCTCAGTGATTGAGAATTTATTCTGCAATGAAAGGACTGGGATGCCAATGTCAACCCAATTACTTGCAAAGCAACATTATCTCCATTAAAATTGTTTAACTTTATTCCTCAGTCTCTGCACCTGGTATAAGGAGACAGCTAAACTTGATGTGCAGGACTGTTGCAAGAATTAAGAATGATAGTTTGTGAAAATTATGTAACACCATATGTGAAAATATTAAATGTTCATATAATATTAATTGATGTGAAAGCCAGAAGCAATGGGGCCACACCCATAAACACCAAGTTAATAATTCAATACAACCTAGGGATCAAGGTCAAGACATTGAAATCAATTTGCCCTGTCAATAAATCTTAATTTTGTTATCTAGTTTTGTTTCCTTAAGCAATACAACTAACATTTATCAATCCTGAATCCATGAATTTTGAGCAACAAGATTTCTTTCATCCATTAACTAGCAAGGGAAGACAGTATAGAATACTTTTGATCACAATATCAAGGACCTCAGTTAAAATTTAATCTTTCCTCTAGTCTTCCCTAGTGATGTACCGTAATGCCTTGAAGCTCATTGTACTTTCTGTAAGTCAAGAGGAACATCCATATTCTACCTACTCCATGGTTACTAGGAAATAAATGACTCCATTGTAATTCCCCTGATATGAGCAACTGATATAACTGTTTCACTCACTGAACAAATGTATAGTGTCCCCATCTGTGTGCAAAGTCTACGTTGTCCCTTCACTAGACATACTACATGGACAAAGTCTTCAATGTGTATATGTATGTGTGTGTGTGTGTGTGTGTGTGTGTGTGTGTATACACGCACACATTTTAAAAAAAATATATATGGTTTCCATTCTATTGGGTCATTTAATGCATCAATCAACTCCTGAGTTAACTCCCCATAGCTTATTGTTAAAGAAGGGTATCCAGGTCTGAGGAGACAGGTCAGAGAGTAAAGTGCTTACTGTAGAAGCATGAGCACCTGAGTATGAGTTTCTGGAACCCACAAAAAGCCGGGTATAGTATAGAGCATCTGTAATCCTGGTGTTTTAACTATGAATGGGAAGCAGAGATAGGAGACTCTCCAGAAGCTTATGAGGTAGTAGTCTGTCATACATGGTACAAGACACCAAAGAAAAACTGTATCTCTGCCAGACAAAGTGAAAGGCAAGGACTGACATCACAGTTTGTCATCTTACTTGACACACCTGCCATGACATGTGTTAGCTTGTACTCACAGGCACATGCATATACTGACACCCACACCCACACACACACAGTGATTTTATTTTATTTATTGGAGTTCTAGGAAACATTTATTTGTCTAGTTTCATTTTAAAGTGGCTGTGGCCTGTTACTAAGGCAAATAACATGCTTTTAAGAAGTCATAGGCTTTGATAGGAAACATCAGGAACAAACTGATGATCCTATTACGTAGAGACATGTATAAAGACGAATAAAAGGTAGCTTAGCCTTCCCTGTCTTCATCAGTAGGTCAATACAATAATTGATCAAGAGGCAGTAACACAGAGTGAATGTATCCACAGTCTCTGAACATGCCTACATTGAGTGCTGGCTCTTCAGCATACTGACTGCCATGAATGCTCTGACGAACACCTTCAACTCTTCCAGCCACAGCTATCTCTTCTATAAAGTCACAAGAAGAAGAGACCACTGTGTGGTGGTTACAATGGCTAACATGGAAAGCGCTTAGCTTCTGCACTGACATGTCATAAGAACATACTCATGTTCTCAAAGTTCTTACACATGTACCAGAACCAGTGCCAATATACAGAAGAAGGCGTATAAGGGATTAGATAGGATGACTCATCTTTTTTGATGCCAGATATAAATTCACTAGCTTAATAAAACTCTTTCATAAAGGGCCACACGTTGGTTAAGACAGAAAGCACTTTGTCAAAATGATCTCCATATATTCCTGTCACTTTGCCTTGCCTCATCTATATATGTGAATCCTTAAATAAAAAGAAATATTGGTTGAAGAGGGTAGATGGGAGGTAGAGACCAGTGGAGGGAGGAGAGGATGAGTCTCAGGATGTTTTATAAAAGAGAAGAGAAAACGAAATAATAATAATAATAATAATAATAATAATAATAATAATAATACTAGAGTGATTATTCATTTGGGGATTTTAAAAACATTTTTTTGTGCCTGAAGACTCAAGTCCTCTACTGTCTTAATCATCCATAATGGAAGGGTGATACTTTTATTCTAGGATAAGAAAGAAAAAGGGAGATATGGAAATATGAGTATATGTCCCAAACTTGTGCCTCCTGGAATTGAAAGACTCATATTCTATACTTTACACAGCATAAAGACTCATACAGGAGATAAGGAAAAGAAAAAGATTCCAATCAGAGTTTCAGAAATGTTGGAATATTTCTGAAGTGTGGTTGTTAGGACTTTCCATTCCCTCTGAAATTTCTGGCATTTTTCAATTCAGTTCTGGAATTAACTGCTTTTATGCTTGGATTTTGGTTAGATTCTTTTTTTGGGGGGGACAAACAGACAAACAAATGCATATTTATATATATTTAGTACAAGCAACTCAGAAGCTTAGCACATAGTTTATCTTAAAATTATTTTGCAAAATTAAGATACAAAGGAGAGAAGAGAAGAGGATGGGAAAGAATTAGGGGATAGACCTAATCCAAGAAAGAGGAGATGGAAAGCCTAAACTGCTACTTTGTTGTACATTAGAGATCAATTGGTTCTTATAGGTAATGGACATTTTTTAACCAACTGTATGGTTAAATTAGGACACTCCTCATTTTAAGCAAGTCTAAAGGGCTTGGGTCCTACATTTCATAAACAATCTTTTATTGCATAATTAGGAGTGATTAGAACCAGTGGTTTTATTAAAAAGGATTCACACGGTGATTTTAAAATGTAGGGAATCTTTACTTTTAGCATCACAGAGATGAACTGGGATCCACATGGTTCGGATAGGAAGCCACACAGAAAAAAAAACAAAAAACCAAAACAAAAACGTAAGTGTAGTAGTCCAGTGCAAATACCTGGCATTCTTCTGTCCCAGAATTCATGAGTCACAGAGTCATCACACCATAATAAAACACCTGGGAATTCATTTCCTACGCGTCAATCAGACCTGGGTGCTGCTGATACTCATGTTATTACTCATATAGCTACTATTGTGCTCACGTCTTCACGACTGCTAAATGCTCATTGTTTTTGATTCGCTATTTTGCTGGCTTTTCTGATATAATGTTAAAAGTACAGCCAACCTTTCTAACTTATGATGCCTCTTATAATATTGAACATATTTTCAATATTTATTTTCAAATTCCCAAATATATAAAAAGGAATTTTATTAGCAAATATCCACAGCTAAGGAGAATGCCCAAAATGGTATTAGACAGGCAAACATCACGATGACTGCAATTTCACCCCAGCTCCTCAAAGACTTCCGGTAGTGACACAAAATCAGGATTCAGCTGCTTTATCTGGGACATTGTGGGTCTGAACATAGTATTGTTAATCAATTTTGTATGCTACAACTAAACCAAAGAGCATGAACAAAGAAAAATGACATATTAGAAAATGTATTATTAATAGCTTGCAAAAATGAATGTCCCTGAAATAACAGTTGATCGAGACTGATATTAAAACTGGAGACTCGTCTAAATAATCGCTAAGATTCAGAAGTTTTCTTACCATGCACTAAGTTTACAGATTCACCTGGATCCTTCGCTGTTGTCTGGCTAAGCAGATAGAATGGTATGGCATTGCTTTGAAGTGGAAAAGCTAAGAAAATAGCTCCAGGCTCAGGCAAGCAATATAGGTACAAACACATCTCTATGGAGCTAATCAACAGCATGCTTACTAAATGACAAACACTTTAGGTTAACATTGGTTCTATCAACTTTTCGGTGTCTTATGAAAACTACTTAATTTTCTTTACCATGAAAACTGTCTATTGACTGTCCTCATGACTACTTTTATTAGTCATTTTAGAGATGCTGACCACTCTTGCTGCATTTTCAGTCACTCTGGCATCATCATCTGTGTAACTCCAAAAACCATGATCATGTTGGGTTCACCTCAGCACACTCTGCTATATGATATACGTTGCCTGGCCTGCTCCTAGATTCGGACTGCAGTAGATTCTAAATATACAACGCATTTCATACAAAGTTGGCTTTCTTCTGCTTTTTGATTTCTTTGTTTTTCACTAAATCCTGGAAAACAGACTCCATTTTAGTTTTCAAAGATAGTTTAGTTACTTGAATCTAAATGTCTACTTGTGAGTTTTTAGAATAAAGATCTTGAGTAAATGAGCTCAATAATTAGCCAAGCTATAGGTAACTGGGGCTCTGAAAGGAACCCTTGATTTGTGAACCTAAATTATATGAAAGTCTGCATCAGAGATGGACTATGGGTCTTATTGGTAATCTTGGATATAACTCTGAGCATCTGCATACTTGTTTCAGCCAGTATCTATGGGAAACTGGCTTCACTGGGACCTTTATGAATCCGGACAATGCTGGCTTCTGACCAGTCACTTTAGCCTATCCAAAAGGCACCGAAAGCAGCATCATTCTATTTAACACCCAGATGTCTTAGAAAGATGTTGATGGTTATGCAGAAGAGTTGACCTACATGAGCAACAGACTGAGTAGGTCTTTTATTAACATCAACATGAGGTCAGTAGACAGAAATGAACATAGATGTACTTACTAAATCACTTAATCACCTAATATGCAGACCACAGCTGTGTTGAACAAATATTCCCCAGATTCAGACTACCTGGAGTTAGTCATAGCCTTCAAAAGAAAAGTCATTAAAAATGACAAGAGTTTGCATATTGGACAATGTATCATAGACCTGACAGTGTTACGGGTGACACAGTTTTGGGTGATTTTATCCCTTCCCAAAGGTCAATGTTATGAGTCTATCCTCGCTACGATCACCATAGTCTCAAAGTTATCATTTATGTCTACTTTTATGTTGACATCAATTTTGTTGATAATCTATCAAATTTGAACCATGAAGTGTTACAGTACAAAAGTGATAATAAATAAATATACGCATGCTTATAAGGATGCTTAAATTAAGGATAATAGAGATCATAAAATAATGTAAAATAACTACAAACTAAGAACTAACAAAATATTTCATTTATATTACATTTATATTTCTGAGTATCATATTTATAGTACATGTATAATTCAGAGTAATAGATTATTTCAGATACATTTACCAACAATATCAATCCTAGTTCTCATGCTAGAAGGAGTCACAGACACACCCATGCTCAGTCTGACCCCTGGTTCAAGTGGACACTACATGCTCAGGTAATTGATGCACAAAAATCAAAGCAAGCACTAAATTAGTCACGTGAGCATATTTGCTGTGCTTGAGCCTACCAGTTCCAGAAGATGAAATTAATTATATATTTACACAAATTATCTCCCAAAACTTTTCTAGTGATAAAAATCTATTTGTATAAATTCAAGAGAATATATATATATATGTATATATATCTGAATTTAGATTCATAGAATCTAAATATATATATGAATTTGAATATATATATATTCATAGAATATATATTTTTTGACAGAAGTTACACATTTTTGTTATTATAAGTTTCTGTGTTACCATATAATATAAGATTCAAAAATATATTTTGAATGCAAAACATAAAGTTCACAAGCATTAATATAATTTGTGGGCTAGAGAGATCAAGACTGCTCAGTGGTTAAAAACACTGGCTACTCTTGCAAAGGAGCCAAGCATGGTTTCCAGCATCCATGTGGTGGTTCCCAACCATATGTAACACCAGATCCAGGGTACTCAGCTCTCTCTCTCCTGGCCTATTATGAGCACCAGACATGGACCTGTTACACATACATACATAGGGCAAAATATCGTATACTTTAAAAAATATGAGAATATATTTAAATGTAAGTTGATTAATAATAATCCTTAATTATAAATAGAAACTTATAATTGCTTTCAAGTAAGTGCTTTCAATTAAGAGTTCTTCTAGTTTCACCATCATAAGGCCCAGCTGACCTTTGATGTTTACGGTACATATGAACATACGTGGGAGCTTACAAGTTTATATAAGTGAGCATACTAATTTGTAGGTTGACAATCGTGTTGTATAACAGCACATCATTTATGCTATTCCCTAATAAGCAATATCAATATCAATGCTATTTTTGTTCTATTTTGGAACCATAAAATTCATACTTTTATGACCTGTATTTTTTGTATCTAACTTAGCAAGGTGTGAAACTTTTCTGACATAGTATGTTTCTATACCATTTCAAGAACTATAATAATACTTCATCTTACCTCAGCCTGCGTTTACTCAAGAATAATGACATATATTAAATAGTTTTTAGTGTTCCAAATGCTATTTGCTTCCAAGTAATGCCATTGCCAAATACAAATTATTTTGTATCATACTTGAATTTAATTCTACTTGAAGAAAGCTATGATGAAGTAGAAGTATGTGAGGCCAATTCATTTTTTTTTCCTTATTGGTTAGCCACCATCTCTTTCCTAGATGCTGCCACTGTACTTAATTTATAAGTTGGATATCCTGTTCTAGTCTTCTGTTGCTGGGAAGCATGCCATAGGTACACTTTTGCACTCTCACATAGATTGCAATTAGAGTATCTGGACTGCAACACAAAAGACAAATCAGTCTTCAAAGGTAAATGTTGGCAGGCACGATAGAGACAGAAATCAAAAGGAAAGCAAAACCCTGACACACAGAAATTGTGCAGGAGCTTATGGCACATTCTTTCCTTCTTCTAACTCCTGGCTTTGACATGAGGGGGGTGGGACTGAAACACTGTGCAGCGGGAATAAAAAGTAGGAACTGGAATAATGTCTCCTTTCTGGTGAGATGACTTGGGAACAGAGCTAGAGAGGAGATGTTGAAAATCCCTGTGCATGTGAGGATGCATACATGGTTGTAGGAATCCATCGTTTGTCTTTCCTTTCTCTCCCCTGAACACAGCTTGTGGTGCAAAAGTAGAGATAGTGGTCAATACAGTCATTCCTCTGGCCTCAAACATGAGACGGCCCCAATGTTATTCAGAGAGTGACAGAAATGCGGCAGAGACAGAGACAGTTAGAGGCAAAGTTTCCTGATCCCGTAGATTAACTGCAGAAACTTTCAGGCTCATTGCTCTGTAGAAAATGCATTCATCATATGCATTTAAAAACATAAAAACAGAACCATCAGAGAAAGCATCACTAAAATGCCAAAATATTCCATGCACTATATTTTCAGGGAAGACATTAATAGGGTAACAAATATTTCTGTTGTTTTTTTTTTTCAGGTGTGTTCTATAAAATAAGGTCTCCTAATTTTCCTATGTAATCTAGAATGGCTTTAAATTTGCAGCCCTCATGTCTCAATATCCCAAGAAGTTGAGATCCTAGGGATGAACCACCACACCCAGTATAAGAAAGGATTTTGGTTTGCTTGGTTTTGATATGGTGAGAGACACAACTCAGACTGAACCTAGCAAAGTTGATTTCCCTCCAACCCTCATTTTCTCGCTTTCTCTTCCTCTTCCTTCTCTAACACAGGAATTACCAACAGAGCCTTAAAAACACTAGGCAAGTGTCCTAATACCACTCACCTACAATGCTAGACTTGATTCTATTATCTGAGAATCTGCGTTGTGTGTGTATGACAGGGGTACACATATGTGTACATATGGAAAGGCCAGAAAACAACTTCAAGTGTCATCCTTGGGAATGTCAACTACCCCTTTTTAACTGACAAAATCACTGATAAATTGCACCAGTATTTAGACAGTAACATACTCTAAATAATTCATATGCCATGTAAGAAATTCACAAGGAAACTAAAGCAACATTTTTACTAAAATAAAAATGCAAAAAGAAATCTATGAATATATGTAGACTATAATTTCCAAAGTTTATTTAACACCTATGTCTTATAATAAAAAGTAAAACCACAATTCAATAATGGAAGTTATCATCATAAACAGCTACAAAAAAGTAAGAACTAAGTTTGAAGCAAGCAGAAGAAAAGAAATAGCAAATATGCTTATCTGTCAATAATAGCTTGTTAATGAAATAGAAAACTGGAAAAAAACACAAAATCAAGTGAATTTAAAAAATAGTCCAATTGAAAAATGATTAGGTTGTTCTATTTCTAACCAAACTCATCAAAAAATAAAATAAATAGTTAATATATTACTAATAGGATTGTATTTGTTTATTATTACATTACTTATATAATAATTAATATAAATAGTATATTATTTATATGACAATAATTAATATAATATATATTATTGGTATAATAATATAAATATATAATATATAATTTATTATATTATTTATTATCATTAATAAAATATTACTATACTATTACAATAATAAAAGAATAGTCTATTTTAAAAGATCTTATTAATTTGAACCCTGAAACCTAGTGCAGATGTCTTTGACATCAACAATTCATATTTTGGACTACTGTCAAAGGAAATTTTTGATACAGTCTGTGAATTCTAGCAAGATGCTGCACATGGGAAAAGCACACCGAGAATAATAAAGGGAGAATCAAGTACATACAGATGCTGCCTTCATAGCTACACCCTATCATGTAAGTTGTCAGGTACCTGTGGTACCTTAATTACCATGTATACATACGGGCATGTGATAAAATTGAGATAGCTTTACATTTATTAAGTTAATTACTTTCTTCAATTGTAAATCCAGTTTTTTTTCTTTTCTTTGACACTGCTGGGGATTAAATCCAGGGCTTTGCATAAGCTCTCCAATTTAACTATAATTGATAACTAGCACAAGTTAAAGAGACTGACAACCCAGCTGAAAGGTTCACATCAGCAGAACATGTGTGAAGATTGTACACTTGAGTGCGCAGTATCACACGCACCAGGCATAAATGACATAAATGCTTATACATGACACATTTGGCCCAAGCTACTGAGTGTAATATGTAGAACTTTTATGCCACCACACTTAAACTAGGAAGTGAACACTGTGTCAGAGCTCATAGGAAGTGAATTAATTGTCTAAGCCTTATAGTATCTTCATAAGAATGATCATCATACATGGAAATGTTTTTTATTATACCAGTGAAATAATATTAGAAATACATGCTGTGTCTTAAGCATAAAACCTGAATGTTGGACCTTTTCATACTCAATCTGAATCTATGATTGCGAGCTAACAGGTTAGCATGCTAAGAGCCTATGGAGGCTGTCAGCAGACCTACGACTTCTGGAACTATCATTACACATAGCACAGCAAGGAACATGAGCTTCAGCTGCACATGTTCCCGCACCCTCGAAATCCTCTGGTAGCAATCTCAAGTCACAAAGGTAGATGCTGCATACGACAGTGAGTTGAGTCAAAACGTGATGTGCTCCAGTCATGAAGAACTTGAATATTCTAAACTAAGTTGACAGATCTGCCTGACATATCCCCTCAATGGAGACCACACCTTAAATAAAACAAACAGCAAATGAAACTGATCCCCTGCTCTGAAAAGAGATTATTTCTCTCCAATTGTTCTTTGCTCTATTTAAGTGTCTAAATATGGGGTAGGAACTCAGAGGAAGAAGGAAAGGAAGCAAAGGAAGAAGGCAGTTCTGATTTGGAAGAGGGACCAAGACTAAGGTGGACGTAGGGATAGAAATACTCATAAATAAATACACATATGCACAAATACAGGGGTGGGGATAGGGACAGGGCTATGAGGGTACAGAGACAGAAGGAGAATGGAAAAATGGAGATCTTAGGTACTCTTGAAAATAAGGTCCAGAACAAAGGTCATTGTTGCTTCTGCTGACTAGACACAGACATACAAGAGGCCTATGTAGTTATTTCTCAATGGACCTACTGGCACATTTCTAGGTAGAAAAAAAAAAGGCATTTCCTCAAAAGCTCACTATGAATGCTGGGTGATAAGCGACTGCCTGCTGAGAATTCTTGGTGAATTCATTTTGACATTTTTTGCTAGAATGGAGCAGATGCTGACTGAAGCTTCAGGTGAGGGAGTGTGTGGATGAGTGGGAGAAGAGAGAGGGCTGACTATGTGTGTTGGACTGAGGAGGGAATAATGAATTATTAATATATACAGAGTCTGTTAAGTAATAGGCTCTGCAGTAGGCAATATAGCATAAGAACCAATGACCTTGAGGGCGAGGTAACTTCGTTTACATCAGGCTTTTGCTACTAACGAGCTCTATAACAATGGAGAAAGACCTGAGGACTGAGAAACCACCTATGCAAGTGAACAAGAGAATTAATACTGACACCACCTCATAGTGCACATCTATGGGGCAGATGCTGAGTGAGATCACACAGAGCTATCTTACAGCCTGGCACAGGGTACATGCTAAGTAAGTGTGGACTCCTGTAGTAGCTTGTTTTTGTTCACCAAAATATGATGATAATTATTCCTCTTTCTCCTGAAAAGTCTAAACCTCAGACGATTTCTCCAGAGACAATGTACAGATGGTAAAAGCATATGATGAGATATTCAACATCATTGGTTAAAGCCGAAATGGGAGTTCTTACGTACCACTTCCCATGTCCTAAAACCATGATTATTTTACAAGCTAGAAAACAAGTGTTGGTAAGGGTATACTGAGGAAGAAAGCTTTATGAACTTTTATCAATAAAATAGAGTGGTGGCCATTATTATGGAAATAATATTCAAACCAAATGCAAGTATGGCCACCCAATGACCCAGCAATTCCTCGTTTGGTTGGACACACATAGAAAGCGAAAGCAGGGACTTTTGGACACTCACGTGTCCGACGCAATATGCACAGTATCCAAGAGGGGAAGGCCATTGAGTCAACTGCTGTGTCAGCGAATTGATCAGCAAAAGATGGCATACAACAACAAGGGCATATGACTCAGCCTTTTAAAGAAATAGAATTTTGACAAGTGCTACAATACAGAGGGCCCTTGAAGATACGCTGAGAGAAATGAGCCAGGCTTTGAGAGACAAATATTGTACAGTGTCACTTATCTGAAGTACCTAGAATCAGATAACCTAGAGCAGAGATGGGAAGAGATGGTACCAGTGCCTGAGAGGTTGAGGAGGATGGTGGAAGGAGAGGTATTTTGAGGACACAGTAGTCTTGTTGAAGGTTTTGACAAAGTTCTGAGTATTCTAGCTATACATCAAATAGGGATCACACAAAACTGTGCATGGGTTATAACGGTGCCGCCTAACAGTTAAAGCACAAGGGGGAAAGCTTAAGAAAATAGATGCTATGTCCATTTTATTATAATAGATCAAGACTGATCAAGGCTGAAACAGCAATTAAAAATAGAGAGAACCCTCCCAAAAGAGAAAGGAATGTAAGAAGAGGCAAGTGAGGAATCTGTAGCAGACAGAATCTTGAGTTACTGCGATCAATCAAGCAAATTTCAGATTTTACCCATGGCTGATTCTGAAATCTCTTTGTATGGGGCTGGAGGGATGGTTCAAAGTTAACAGCACATACTAGTTTTCCAAAGGGCTCATGCTCAGATACCAGGACCCAAACTGGACAATTTACAACCTCATGTACCTTAAGCTCTAGGTGATCTACACATCCTTCTGGACTGTTCGGCCATCTACACATGGACTCCCATAGACACAGACACTGACATAGACACATAGACACGAACACGCACGCGCACGCGCGCACACACACACACGAATATATATAATAAAGGTAAATCTTAAAAACCATTTTGTCTAAAGCACGTTTACTGAATGATTGCACCCCTCTTTTAAGGGGAAAGAGGGAAGAGTCTTTGCAACTCAAATCAAAGCAACACAACATTACTTTTATAATTCAACATGTAATATATGTGAATAAATAAAATTCACAAATACATAAATATCAGCTTATAGATACACCCCAGGGTGCCTAAAACCCCAAACAAAATATTGTTTTTTGCCACATTATCCAATCCTTATTTCAGATGTATACAGGGATCAGATGGTAATGAGCCCTGGTGTGGCCCAGTTTAACATTTTTAGATATTCAACTCAATTCTTCTTTATAATGGACTATAGACATGGCTTAAAGCCCCTTTCAGGAAATCCGTTGATTCTCTCCCTATCAAAATAAGACAGTGTCCTAATGTAAACACTCCACTAGTACAGTGGATCCTAATCCCAATGGAAACCATTGAGGCTTATTAAAAACAATGAACTTGACCTTCATTTTGCCTTCGACTGTTGCCATCTATGTCTAACTTTCACTGTATTTATCAAGTCTATTAAAGCCCGGTCATTTACCACTCACCCACAACTGTACATCCCAATAAACTTAACAAATTACACGAAGCCATGTAGCATAACCTTAATTCTATTGTTGTCCTTACATGGGAAATTTCAAATTGCCACAAACAATAAATGCCAATTCAACCTAACTTTTTGTACAAGTAAGCTAATCCTACTATATCCGTGTATTCTTCAATGGCTTATATGTCTTCATTATTCTCAAGTGAAAATATTGAAGTCTCGAAGAGCTCAGTACAATCAGTGGTTGCACTGTGCACTGAGCTGCATGACACATCAATCTTGGAGATGACTGTCCAGAGACCAAGATGTTTTTTTCATGCTACAGAATGTCCAAAGAGGAAACACACTTAGGTTTTATGTATTTAGAGTTACAGAGTCTGAAAGTGAAAAGGGAAATGTGGTATTATCAATTTCAACTGACCATCCGTACGTTGGAAGACAGCGGAGAGGCACACAGAAGGGAAATGTCTTGCTCCTGATCATAGGGCATAGGAGACCTTACTGGAAAAGGAGTTATAAGTCTGGGTCCTTTCAACAAATGTGAATTTCAAAAAAGTCATAAGCAAAAGATTACTTTTACAGCCCACATCCTTCCTATCATTTAGAAAATTCTTTTACATGGAAGTTGAGAATGGTCAAATCCACATCTTTGGCTTTTCAGAATTACTATATCTCAAAATATGAATCAATAAAAAATGGCATCAATTTGCATAATTATCTGAACAGATTCAATGCTGGAAATGAATGAGAAACAAACAAACAAACAAAAACCTTTTCACCTGGTTTATTAGAGACCCGAGAGGTATTTGGCTTGAGAACTGACATGGCAGCTGAGAGGCAAAGAACAGAGGTTTGTTCTATCTATCTCATGTCTGAGAGCTATGAACTGGGTACACAAGTCTTCTTCCTCCTTTCTGATCTCACTTCCTTCCCATTAGTACAGGTTCTTTCAGAGCCATCGCAGAGTCAAGTGACCAAATCACACAATGCAGTAAGCTCTGTGAGGTAGAAAGCATAAGAATATTAGGCTGCCTTATGCCAAGAGTTATTTATAATCACTATGAATACTCACTGGAAAAGCTGCCACTGTATTTTTTCTTTGGGGTTTAATGTGGGTGAGGTCTGTGAACTAAACTCCATCATCAGATGTAAGAAAAATACTAGTCGCTAGAAACTGTGCCTATACTTACCACTAGCATGCTACTAATAATTACCAGTCTTTATAGAATAATGAAGGAAATTTGAATTCCATTTTCCAGCTTTAGATTTGTAGGCTATTGTTCACTCCGAGTCCTAAAGCATTAACTTTGTCCTTGTAACTGGATTTAGAATGAATCTCCTGAAATAAAAGTCCATCATCACAATTATGAGTTTTATAATTTCAAACATTTGACATTTTATTTTCTGGCTTTATTGATCCTTCAAAAAGTATTTTCTGCTGATTTTTAAATTAAACTCCCACTGGGAAGAGAAAATTAACTGTGACTCTGGATGATTGTGGGAAAGGTATAAAGAATGTTAAGGGCATTTGACAAAGCAAAATGTTGACAGTATGATTTCAGCCCATTCTAAGCAAAAGGTAAATCCTGTTGGTAACTAAAATTGGAATGAATCTATCAGGACAACATATGTAGAAAGTACATAATACACTGGGAGAAAGTTGAGTGTAGCCAGTCCTAATGTCATATAATACCTCTTTAATTACTATTCAATGATAAGCAGAGGCAGATACAGTTTCCCAACTGCAAATGTTCACACAGGAAGGAAATTTGTTCTTCCTCGATCTCTCTCTCATCTTAATTTTCTATTGACAAAGCCTGTGAATTCAGAATTACCAGGGCTACTTGGTACTTGAGAAGAAATGCTAAATTACTTCCCTAAACAGAGCACTCACCTTATGCTTGAATTGAGTTTCAATTCTCACAGTAGGCAAATCTATCTCTACATATCAGGACAAATATTTAGAAAACCTGAAGACCTATTGTACCTATATAAATAGTTTGCCATTGGGTTGTAGAAACATTGATTTATCAACATAACGTCACATGAATAAAGGATGATTGTGTTACTGAACCAAAGAGAAAAGAAAAAACTCAAGCGGGGTACTAATTAGAGACGTTTTGGTGATAAGTGACAGAGATTACGTTACAAGCAGGATGGAAGGAAGGTGAAAGGAATGGAAAAAGGAAGGGAGAAAGGAAGGAAGAAAAGGAGGAAAGAAGGAAGGAAGGAAGGAAGGAGGGAAGGAAGGAAGGAAGGAAGGAAGGAAGGAAGGAAGGAAGGAAGGAAGGAGGAGAGAGAAGGAGGGAGGGAAGTCCGGAAAGAGAGAGGAGGGAAAGGAAAGAGGAAGGAGAGAAGAAGAGCATATTAACTCTACAAGTAGGAAGTAGGAAGGGGCAACAGTATGTTTTTGAAAGTTAAAGCTAAACACATGTGCCGAGAATTTGTAATTCAGCTCCATAGATTCTGCTGTTTTCATCACACACACTACACTAGAACCAAATAAGGGCAGGCTCTTCACACACTACCTAATCTGATGTTTGGGATCTCATGACGTCATGTCAGCATTGGTTCTCTGTGTTTCTCACTGGGTTCTATGACAAGATCTGAACCGAGCATCGAGAGCCAAAGGGGTATGACATGCTTACTATCGTAGACTTGGAGTGTAAGAAAATTTGAGAGCAGATGGGATTACGGATGATGTCTAGGACACAAGGGAGTGTTAAGAGTTTGGAAAGAAATGTTTTCTGTTCTGATTATTCCTTATTTCCTATCCTAAGGCATGATTTCCCTGATGAAGGTTATATTATTCTTTAAATTTCATGTGTAATGTGCTCACTATGACTGCATGCCTTAAACAGTATTACATATGAAATGCAGCAGGATGCTAAAGAGAGCACACTACTGAAGTGATAAAAACTCAGAAGACTGGGGAGTCAGATACACAGGCACTGCCACTTTGCATTGCTAGGTGGAAAAGAAGCATAAAACAGGCCTCACAGAAGACACAGACGTCCAATAAAGGGTGGAGTTCATGTATAGCTTTTTTGGAGATTACAGCATGATCCCTTACAAAGTACACTGCTAGGTCTGAGACTACAAATGATAAATCATCAGGCAGCAGTGGTCAGGAAAGGCTTCACAGAAGCAGCAGAACTTTACAGAGCTATCCTGAAAATCAGCATGTAAGACTATGTATAAACTTAAACAGTATCTGTTGGAATCATTTTTAGTAACTCTAACTTAGGATTTATGTTCTAATATCTTGCCAAAATAACCAAATGGATTCATTACTTTCCCTTCACACCACCAACTTGTCCTTCTGCCAAATGATTAATTCTATCTATCAGAACTTCTCTTCCTAAAGCCATGATGATTATTACCGGAGAAATCTTTTTTGCTTGGGTGGGTCCTCTGTGCTCAAGTAATTATGAGACCCAAATATCTGGATAGAGGACTCCATAGCTCTGCCTCTCCTGGAGAATAGATACTTTCACCTGTGTTAAGTCATCTCCATCCTTTCAAAAGCTGTAGCTTTCTCTTACTAATGTCAATACCAACACTAATGCAGCATTTGAAGAAGGAAGTCAGAAGGTAATGACACCATTAGTCATTTCTGCATGAATTCACCAGACTCAAATGGACTGACCTGAAACCACAGTGATAGGTAAGCTACTACTAATGCCTTGCCCTGAATTCACACGCCCATAGAAGGGGCTGGCTCTGTCTTTTCCTGAAGCATCCAATGCATAATTCAGAGACCCAGGAAGCTACCACAAAGTCTGAAATGCATTAAGTCTGCAGAGTTTCCTTATTACCTTTAGATTCAGTATGATGATAGTTCTTTCAGTTGTGTTAATCAGAGATTATACTGGTTAAAGACCCAGATCGATATAAAGTGCACCTGATTTCAACACCACTAAAATCCAAGTAAGATTGAAAGAGCCAGAGGAAACTAAAAATCAATTTTTGTTTTCCTGGTTTTGTGGGGGCTTAGGCTGAAGAGAGGAATGGATTTTTTTTTTCAAAACCTGAATTGTGATCTCACTTTTGTCATTTTGGACTCTGATAAGATATGATATTACTTAGGTGATTATTTCTTCTTTCACCTAGAGTTTGATTGTTTTGGAAAATATAATATGCTCCTTTAGTGTGTCTAGGGAAAAAAATAGCATAAACTCTGCCACACAGAAGCCCATTTTAGACGCTCTATTTTCTCTGAGTGCCATTCTATTTGACAGTCACAACCATCTTACTCCAACTAAGCTGGGCCCAGGTTGATGTCTATGGCCTCGCATCACTTTACAGATCTTTGCTTGGTTGCAAGGTGCATTTGTGAATGGAAACTGCTTGGCAGTTCCACCACCTACTTTGAAAGGCCAGACTAATCTTTTCTAGACATCTATACCTGCATATTCCAATTTTGAGTGGAATGTCCTTTGTCTCATGTGGAAACAAAACGCATTCTGGGACAGCATGAATTTCCCAAAAGAACTCTTTGTCGTCTGTCATTTTGAAGTAGTATTCTTTTAAGAGAGAGAGTAAAGAAGAGCACAGAGAAATGTGAATTATAGTGGACTTGTGTCAACCAATAGGAAGAGCTTTGTTTTCTTCCATGGAATATGACAACCTCTGCATGTAAGAGGTTAGTTTAAATAAGTGTGACTTGAGATAAACTTTTCCAGTTGATACCAGCTGCCCAGAACAATCTCAGATGAGATTTTTCCTAAGGGGCAGTGGTATGAAGAATACCCCACACTCATGGTTCCAAATGATCCCTCCTGAAGTGGTAGAACCATCCATTCTATAGAGACCTTCAGCTTGACATGTTGACTACCAATGATCTGAATGAACGGACACAGAACAGAGCTAACAGTGTTACAGAGAAACAAGTATTTTCTATAACACTGGTGGTTTGACTAAGATTGTTCACAATAAGCTCATGTATTCGAACACTGGTTCCCAGTTGCTGTTGCTGTTTGGGGAGGTGTAGGAAGTGTGGCCTTGCTGGTGAAGTACATCACTGAGAGCAAGGATATAGAGATTAAAACTCGATTCTACTCTCTCAATTTGACCTCTCTACTTCATGCTTACTGTTCAAAAGGTAAACTATTCAACTTCCTGATGCCTTGTCTGTAGGTTGTTTCCAAGCCTCCCCTCCAAGATGAATCTCTGTCCCTCTGGAAATATAAGACCAAATAAACTCTTCCTTCTGTAAGTTCTTTTGGGCCATGCTGTTTTACCATGACAACAAAAAAGTAAACAAAGTAATAACTAATGGCCACTGGAAATGAAAAGAAGCAAAACAACCTTGCACATGCAATTTTAGACTTAGAGTGATTTTACATGGATGTATATGGATTGCAAAGGTTCAGGGAGATGCTGAAAATTAAAGTATAATTCTACCTCTTCATTAGGACATTACACTTAAGAAAATGATAGTTCTGTGGAAAAAAAAATGATAAAGGGTTGGCAAAAACAGTATCAAGAGAAAACCAGACTGCAAGCTATGAAATCTGGGCAACAGTCAGGTGTAAATAAAAATTCATCAAATAAAATGTTCCATCATATTGGCAGAGTGTAAATGACGGAAAAGTCAGTGCATGCCTGAGTGAAGGTATCCCTGAGTGCTCCAGTACCGCCACTTAAATTTTGCTGCATATCTAAAATAATATATTAGACATAATCCATCCATACAACACTTTATTACAAACAAATGCACACATATCTACAATAAAAACGTGGCTATTCAGCCACCTGGTTTCAAATCCTAGGCAACTCAAAAAAAAAAAAAAAACAGATCCAAAGCTTTTACTATAGAACCTTTGCCCTACCAAGCTAATCACACCTGTCTGTGGCCAGTCCAGGAAATGCTTGGGATGCTCTGAGCAAACTAATTCATACAAAATACCTCGAAGTCACACACTACTGAATAACATTTGCTTTCTGTTACACTTTTACCTCCCTTTAAAATTTCTACCACTTAAAGATGCATTATGCCTTCAGAGAAAATAATTGTCAAGACCTTGGTGACAGACCTTCCGCTCTTTCTTATTTTCGGAGGCATTAGATATGGTGTAGAGCATGTCTCTAAGAGCAGCCATGGAGAAGCCACCTTCATCTCCTGTTAGATTTCAGTTTCCCTTCACAGAGAATCTCCTCAACTGTGAAGGGAATTGTCAGCTTGCCCCACCCCTGTGTGTGCACTTCTGTCTCTTTCTGTGTCTCTGCGCCTGCACCTGTCTGTCTGTCCCTCTCCTCTCATCTCCTCTACCTTGCCCCCTGCCTTTCTTCCCAATTATGGTTCTCCATATACTGAATAGTATACTTGAGTTCCCGTAGGAATTATTCTCAGATGGGGTTGTGGGATTGGTCAGATGATTTTATGAATAAATCTGGATCAGGCATGCTTGTGCAGATCAATAGACAGAGCTCTATGTCCAGAAAATTAAGAAAATAAAAGACTCTTGGTGAAGACAACAGAACACTCAAGGGCATATGATCCTTTCTTCAGGAGTATTAATTAAAGGTCCATTTTCTTTTCAAACAACGAAATGCTTTGAGGATGAGGCCTGCCACTTGCTTGTGAGTGTTCAAGGGGATGGAGAACATTTTTACCCCTAGACCAGAGTGAGAACAGAGAATGGAACACATCCCGAAGCTACAATAGTAACATGCAAATCTAATAATAGAAAAATAACTAAGAAATAAAATTCTTGTGGAGAGAGAGCCAGACACACCTACCAGATTTAGATTACTGCACTTATTAACAAGCCTAATTCAAGAGACCAGTTGAGGACTGTTGACCTATCCTAAAGGCAGGTTAAATCTCAATTGCTGCAGGGCTCTAAACAATTACCCACTGTGCTTGACAGACTAGAGTAACCCAAGCCACCAGAGGTCAAGCTTCTTAGATGTTGCTGGCCCGCTTTACTACTGAGTGATTTCTTCTTGTTCCTCTAATACACTCCTCCCTTCCTGAAAATTCTATCCTGGCATTATAAATGTGCAATCATGATACACAAAATCATATCAATTTACAATGGTTGTCACCATTATAAAATTTATCCTGAGAATATGGCCAAATATCCATCATCAAATACACTGCATAGAAATGAATATTGTATAAAAACAATGTATTTGCTCAGAGGCTGGATAGATGACATAGTGGTGAAGAGTACTTGTTGCTATTGTAGAGGATCCAAGTTCAGCTCCTGAAACCCATATAGTGTCTCACAAACAGCTATAACTCTAGTTCCAGAGAATCCAATGTCCTCTTCTGATTTCCATGGGAAATCACCAGCCATGTATGTAGTAAACATACATACAGGCAAGCACAACTCTCATATACATAGAATATAGATATGGATATACATATACATATAGATAGATATAGATATCTCACATTTGGCTGGCTAGGTTTCAAACAGCAGTCATAGTTACAAGGGAAAGATATGTTTAATTTTTTTCTAAAGGATATAATATCAGCAATTATTTAAAATATCCAAAACTAGATCCTACAAAAAGTAACCTTACCAAATATTTGTTAAATTGAGCATAATTTATATTCATCCAGGAATTATGAAATAAGCATTTAGAAATGGAAGTCGTATCATTTAAATGAGTTTAATTAAGGGTAATTAATAACTCAATTCAAAGACACGGTGACTGGAGATAGATTAAATGTCATGGAATGCTGAGGTTTTATTTAGCCTGAATTTCAGAAACTAACGTGTGATGAGCAGTAGCTTCTATAGAATTAATAAGTGTAGAAATTAAAGGACAGTAAAGTGGATGAGGTGTTACGCTGTTTCTAAAATCACACTCACTCTGACCCTCTACGTGACCACCTTTCTGCTTTTTCCCTTCTAAACAGCCTTGCTATTTGATCATACTGTCAAAACTGGATTAGCTCGTTATGTATCATGAGCGTCACTATCTCATACATCAGAAAGACAATGGAAGCCAATCTCATCATTACCCTCAAGGTAAAGTACGTATCAAGATCCTTGCCTACAAATGTGAAAATATAGTATACCATGAGCCAGTGCTCCTTAGGGATACTGCACTGCAGGTTTATTCCTGAGTCATCCTATAGATATTCTGCCTGCTGTTCCAGAAAGGAATCATTCAAGATAACCAATGGCTAATGGGAACCCAAACACAGTAACATACACCATATACCTGTTTTTATGAATAAGATGTATGAAAGCTGGATACTCCATATCTTCTTCTCATGAACTGATCTTTCATATACATGATGGGGATACAATTATGTTGGGTATAGTTCAAATGTTGACATCAACACTGAGAGTGTATACTTGAGAAAATGCATGAAGACTCAAAGAGGAGGTGAATGAGGACTCTGATTAGTTAACTCCGAAATGCATTACCATGGTGATTTAACCACTCCAAAATGTCCTCTATCATCAGTATTGTCTGGACCAAAAGGGTACAGCATGCATGATATGGAGTCTTACGGTCCAAGGTGACAATGTTCCC